>HG995333.1:1831155-2376155 GCA_905333045.1 Lysandra bellargus
CACATCACATCACATCACATCACATCACATCACATCACATCACATCACATCACATCACATCACATCACATCACATCACATCACATCACATCACATCACATCACATCACATCACATCACATCACATCACATCACATCACATCACATCACATCACATCACATCACATCATCACATCACATCACATCACATCACATCACATCACATCATCACATCACATCACATCACATCACATCACATCACATCACATCACATCACACATCACATCACATCACATCACATCACATCATCACATCACATCACATCACATCACATCACATCACATCACATCACATCACATCACATCACATCACATCACATCACATCACATCACATCACATCACATCACATCACATCACATCACATCACATCACATCACATCACATCACATCACATCACATCACATCACATCACATCACATCACATCACATCACATCACATCCCATCACATCACATCACATCACATCACATCACATCACATCACATCACATCACATCACATCACATCACATCACATCACATCACATCACATCATCACATCACATCACATCACATCACATCACATCACATCACATCACATCACATCACATCACATCACATCATCACATCACATCACATCACATCACATCACATCACATCACATCACATCACATCACATCACATCACATCACATCACATCACATCACATCACATCACATCACATCACATCACATCACATCACATCACATCACATCACATCACATCACATCACATCACATCACATCACATCACATCACATCACATCACATCACATCACATCACATCACATCACATCACATCACATCACATCACATCACATCACATCACATCACATCACATCACATCACATCACATCACATCACATCACATCACATCACATCACATCACATCACATCACATCACATCACATCACATCACATCACATCACATCACATCACATCACATCACATCACATCACATCACATCACATCACATCACATCACATCACATCACATCACATCACATCACATCACATCACATCACATCACATCACATCACATCACATCACATCACATCACATCACATCACATCACATCACATCACATCACATCACATCACATCACATCACATCACATCACATCACATCACATCACATCACATCACATCACATCACATCACATCACATCACATCACATCACATCACATCACATCACATCACATCACATCACATCACATCACATCACATCACATCACATCACATCACATCACATCACATCACATCACATCACATCACATCACATCACATCACATCACATCACATCACATCACATCACATCACATCACATCACATCACATCACGAGTTTTGTGGTTGTGATTGTCGATCGATGGTCTTCCGCGAACCCCTACCCCCACAAATCAACTTTTCTGAGTGAACTCATTACATATTAAGAGTTGAAGAATAGAGAACTAGATGTAAGATGACGACCTCTGTGGCTCAGTGGGTGGGCTGTCGGTAGCTCAAGCCGGGGGTCGCAGGTTTGAATCCCGCCGGCGGAACAAAAAGTTTATAAAGTTCCTTTTTTAATTTATTAATAAAGTTTATTAAGTAAAGTTCATGGGTGAGTATTAAATACTTATGTGTATCATATATAATAAAAATCTTAAATATATGTATGTATAGTATAAAAGTATTAAATATCTTTCCGTTGTCTGGTACCTGTAACACAAGTCCTTCAGGTACTTACCACGGGGCCAGACCGACGTGGTGTAAAGCGTCGATAGATATTATATTAAATAATATATTATTTAATATAATATCTTGTTATTATTTAATATAATATTAAATAATATATTATTTAATATAATTTAATATAATATGTATATAATATTATAAGATGACGCCTGCAAGTTGCAAAGTCTACGTTTTGCCAAAATTGGTTTATGCGCGAGAACCGTAAATTTTTCAGAGATAAAATAAGTAAGTATCCTACAACAATAATTAAGTATTAATTAGGTATGTCGTTTTCCGTGACTCGACATATTATCTTCATACCAAATTTTAGCAAAATCGGTTGAGCGGTTTGGGCGTGAAGAGGTAACAGATAGACAGACAGACAGAATAGATAGATAGAAATACTTTCTTATAATAAAAATTTGTATTAAAACACACACAATATTACCCCTAAAACGCGGTAGCGCAGTGGTCCCCAACCTTTTTTTCATGCGGGCCACAAACACGTTTTGGTCTTGATGTCGCGGGCCGCAACAAAAATTTTTCAGGGTTAAAAAATAACATTCTTAAAAATTAACGATTTAAAAGTGGAAAAAATTTAACGACAATCACGTAGACGTTACGTTATTTTGCCGGTGGGCGTGAATTTCAAAATTATTTAACATCACGCGGGCCACAAATAAAGTCGCGGCGGGGCGGTAGCGTGTCAAATCAAGTTTATATTTACTTTTACAGAATAACCCAATAATTATAACAGCAGATAGTTAAATAGAAAGCACTAGATGACGCCCGCAACTTCGTTGCGCCAAAACTCGTTTATCCCGCGGGCACCGTACATTTTTCCGGGATAAAAACTATCCTATGTCCATTCTCGGGACTCAAAGTATGTCCATGTCAAATTTCAGCAAAATCGGTTCATTGGTTCGAGCGTGAAGTGGTAACAGACAGACAGACACACTTTCGCATTTATAATCTTATATATAAAAATGGATTTTCAAATGTGTTAGTCGCGCTAAAACACAAAAACGGCTGAATTGATTGGGCTGATTTTAGTCTTAAAATATTTGTAGAAGTCCAGGGAAGGTTTTAAAGTGACACAAAATTTACCGGGACAGCTAGTATTAGTATAGAAGTATAGATAGTATAGTCTATAGAAGTATAGAATATAGATGTTAACAAACAACCAAACTTTTCCATTAGCGTCAACGTGCAGAGCTTTTCTTTTGGATTTTCACACGGGTCCAGTTGTAGTTTTTCCCGTAAGAAAAACTCGTTGTGAGTTCCCACGGTGCGACAGTTATTCTATCATCATACATACTTCCAGCTAACCATGCACAACCTTTCACTAGGAGGAAAAACCGATTCTGCCTTAACTGTCCGCACTATATTATTGACAGAAAAACTCTGGCCACGAAACCAGCGTTCGGCAGCAAGCGTTTGTATTAAAATGTAAAAGGTGTAACAAAACTATTATAAAAATTTAGGGTGTGCATGCGTTACTTTAGAGAGTTCATTTTGAAAGTAGCAGCGCTGTGAGACCATTTTTTTTTTACTTTACAAAAGTAACATTACAAAATAAACTATAGGTGTACCAGAATCGGATGGCAAAAAGTGAGAAAATAAATTGACTCTAGTCTCTAGCAATACCGGGGTAATTGAAATAAAACATTTTGATCCTTTTCTTTTAGCAGATAATCTGTGTATTAAACATGCAAATATAAAAAAATTATCCAATGATTTAGGATATTTTTTGAAAATTTGCTGTCAAAAATTGCCATAAGATTCTGGTAGACCTATACTTTCACAAAAGTAAAAAAAAAATGGTCTTTCAGCCGCGCCGCAGCGTGACGAGTTTCCTCATACAAAAATGCACATACATACATACACTATTTAGTATTATCACTAGGGATTGCAAAAAATTTTTACGGATTTTTTCATCCTCAAATCCGGATTATCCGGATAATCCGGATTTTTTGTAATTTTTTAAATATTTTTGATAAACAGCTTTAAATGTGAGTTATTTTGCTTATTATTTCTTTATTTAACAATAATTTTAAAAGGGCAAAATAAAACACACATTTTACCACTTTGGAAGAGTCTCTCTCGCAAACTATTTAGATTAGAAAAAAATGATATTAGAAACCTCAATACGATTTTTTAAGACCTATCCATAGATACCCTACACGCGTAGGTTAGACAAAAAAAATTGTTTTTGTTTCAGTTATACCTATGGGGACCCCTAAAATTTTTGATAATTTTTCCATTTTTGTATCAAAATCTTAATGCGGTTCACAGACTACATCTACTTACCAAGTTTCAATAGTATAGCTCTTATAGTTTCGGAGAAAAGTGGCTGTGACATACGGACAGACAGACAGACAGACATGACGAATCTATAAGGGTTCCATTTTTTGCCATTTTGGCTACGGAACCCTAAAAATAGGTCAAGGACAAGAACAATTATCAACAGTACGAGACGTAGGGTTGAAGTAGACAAGCAAGGAATTCACTATGTCAACAAGTAGCTGTACTTAGACCAATTAGCTTCTTATGACAACAGAAAGGCAGAAAAACTGGTCCAAGAAGAATGGTGACTTACCTATCTCACTGAAGCGCAGACTCGCTATGTATTTCGCTCGTCATAACCAACGATGCACAAACTGATTAACCGATTTACGGTTTACAAAAGTTCCAACTCAGAGTCTGCCAGAGAGCAATAGAGCTCAAATCTCAACAAATCAAAAAAACATAATGTGCTCCAAACTAGAATCACAGACGTAGGAATCAAGACGGCCAAGCTAAAGTGGCATTCAGCTGGTGACGCTATCCGCATACATGCTGGAAATCGACTCAGTAGGTATCAAGGCCTAAGAAAAGATAGCGCTATGCTCTGGAGGTGTTTTTTCCTGCAGATCACTGTAATCCTGACGTTAAGATGGTCTTTGAGGATCTATTGTGACTCTTTCGTATTACAGTACCGTCCCCAACCTAGTGCTGCTCATAAATTTAACTAAAACTCTATCACATATTTTCTCTTACTTCCATTACTTTAACCCGTTTATTTATCTTAGTAATCCAACATCTTTTCTAGTTCTATCAAAATGAGATTTTGATTGTCAAGACAATATTTTACGGGTAACACACAAATATATTGCGCGTACAAACATTAAAAAAGATGCGTTCGAAATTCAAACAGAGGAACCGCGAAAAAACATTCGAAGGCGTTCTAAAAAAATAAAGAACTTACCGCTTTGTCTGGTTACAACAATGATTGTTAATATGCAAATCGTGTTTGGCGAGACTCCTTTATTTTTGATATAATGTCCGTCTGTACTCCACGCATCTGTCATTTTAGATATTATACAACATTAGAGAGGCTTTTTTATGAGCTAAGAATCGAGGGCTTTTTATCGCGGCCCTGTGCAGTGTGCAATTGTTTTTAGGCTCGGTAATGTGCGTTGAATTTTCATGAGGGCCAATATTTATATGGCGCAATTACGTCTGTTTTTCGCCTCCATATTCTCGGCTTATGACAAAAACCTTCGCCGACGAATGCCTTCATCGAATCTGTGTTTTTTTAATAACTGAAAGAATTTTTCAAATCGGACCAGTAGTTCCTGAGATTAGCGCGTTCAAACAAACAAACTAACTAACTAACTCTACCGCTTTATAATTTTTATGTATAATATTGGTACTTATAGATATATTATTATTATTTATCAGTCATTAAGAGTCCGTATACGAAATTTTGCCGATTTCGCTCATTTAACAGACGTGATTTAACTGTTAAAATACAGTATTTCTATAAGTTTTAATGCACAACATGTAAGATCATTTCAATTATAATATAGTGTTGGAGCTAGATTTTTTATTTTTTTTAAGTATCTTTAAATAATCCAACTCAAACCCGCGACAGTTTTGTGA
The DNA here is from genome assembly GCA_905333045.1 of Lysandra bellargus. Taxonomy (NCBI): domain Eukaryota; kingdom Metazoa; phylum Arthropoda; class Insecta; order Lepidoptera; family Lycaenidae; genus Lysandra; species Lysandra bellargus. The sequence goes on from HG995333.1 coordinate 1,836,844, forward strand.
TTTTTGCTGTAAAAGGTTTAGAATATCACCTTTTTATGGATTGTATTGACGTCTTAACGGCATGAAAAAAATACAATGTACTGTTGAGAAAGTCGTCTATAAAGTGTTGGAATTACTTTTTACCACTTCAATATAAAAAACCCTTTAAAAACAGAAAACCTCTATCTGCCCGCTAGCTTGGCGATCGTCCTTTTTCACCTGGCATGTGAAAGACGGGCGTGAGTGTGAAGAGAGCAGTAGAAAAGAGAGGACGGGCTCTTAAGTCACCTTTGAGTTTTATATAATATTATTAGCGCGTTCAAACAAACAAACAAAATCTTCCGCTTTATAATATTAGTATAGAGTATAGACTATAAGATATAAGACTCAAAGGTGACTGACTGACTGATTGACATAGTGATCTATCAACGCACAGCCCAAACCACTGGACGGATCGGGCTGAAATTTGGCATGCAGATTTCAGGTAGATGTTATGACGTAGGCACAGTATTACAATATTTCTAGGCATCCGCTAAGAAAGGATTTTGATATATTCCAACCCCAAGGGGCTAAAATAGGGGATGAAAGTTTGTATATAATAATACTTCTTAACGCGAGCGAAGCCGCGGGCAAAAGCTCGTAATATATAAAATTAGCGCGTTTGCTTTAACATTTAAATCTTATGCATATTTTTACTAGGGAAAATTACTAAATTTAAAAAAATTACAGTTTCATGTCAAATTGTATATTCAGACAATCGAAATAAGTCAATATAATATGTCCAACGCCATCTTGTGGTGACTAGAAAAAACAGAGTATAATAAGAATAAAAATGTGCACGTTACAATTTACCAATAAAGCTTCGAAACGTGATAAATATATGTATTATTTATCGCAACTCATTCATCATTTTTTAATTTTCCAAAAAATGCCCAATTTTCTCAATATTTGTAATTATTGTTATTATTTTTATTCTGTATTTACTGATTTGACTGCCTCACCAATGAAATTACTAGCTTGCAATAAGTAATAACTGTGCTTTACAATCTTGCTTGACTAGTTATAGCTGATAGATTTAATGTCGCAGTCAAAGTGTGAATCCGACCATTTAAGAAAATGTCTGGTTGATAAATTAAGGGTGGGTTGCAGCAGAGGCGTGGTTAAAGTTAAAGTTATGATTATAGTTAAATATCCTTTAACTTTAACCTTAACTTTGACTGGAGAAATTCACAGATGTCTGTTGCGTTTATTTTCTTATTCAAGCTACAGGTAACGGGATTGACCGTATAAAAAAAAATTATTATCCGTAAAAATCGTCAGGAAAAATATGACACTGTAAAACATAGTAAATTTTCACGAATTAGATACCTATACGTATGAGCGGTTAACTTTAACCAAAGATTTGACAGTTTGCAATATAGTTATAGTTAAAGTAAGTTGGTGCAACCCACCCTAAGGTTCAGTCCTACGAGTCACTCCTACGGATTCACTCCCACGGGCTCTCCCACGGACTCTCCACTACGGGTTTTAGGCAGATAAACTTAATATCATTTATATATAGACAGCATATGCATGAAGTGGTCTAGTAAACACTAGATTACTCTGCCACTTCATGCATATAATAATTATGCTGTCTTTAAAATGAAATCAAAGTAAAAAAAACTCTAAAGTGACTATTTCTTTACTTTATTGTCTTTCTTGTGTAAGTGATTTAGTAAAATTCTTATGAATAATGCCTCTAGTCCACCGACGCTGCGAACTGCAAAATATCTGCGAAACCAATGCGAAACAGGAATAGAGCGAGATGCAATATAACGCATTGTCGTGTGGCGGGTGAGACAGTAAATCGGTTCGCCGCTGCTTCGCAGTTCGCAGCGACGGTGGACTAGATGTGTAAGGGCCTCGCCACACCGGAATGGCAGCGCGCGGCGCGGCGAGCACTTTTACTGTCAACTGTCATATGACAGTAACGAAGATAAAGTTTAAAATCATATGATTTTAAATTTTATCTTCGTTATTGTAATGCATAGTATCGCTTGCAAAGTCTAGCGGCTGCCCGTGGCCGCCGGCAGCCGCGATGTCTCAAGCGATACTAATTAGTAATTACTAAGTATTACAATTTAAAATAATAATAAATTTTCACACACACACATACACACACACACACACACACACACACACATACGCACACATAATCATTATAAAAAGCTAAGTTAATACAATCTAGTGTTAAATGTAGTACAATGTTTGATATTTATAACTTTTAAGTATTGCAAACTTACTGTTAATAATAATTAAGTTATTAGTTAGCTAAGAGTACTAGAGAGGGGGAGCCAGGAGTGCCAATGCACAGGGTAGCCTAGTTTGGGCTCCTGTCTCCCACACTGCAAGTATTTAATTAATGTGCATGTCATATATATTTTTTTAATTTTGTTTTACTTACTCAATGTACTTGTTGTGGGAGAAATAAACTTAGTTTATTATTATTATTATTATAATGAAGATAAAGTTTAAAATCACATGACACTGAAAGTGCTCGTCGCGCCGCGCCGCGCACTGCCATTCCGGTGAGGCGCGGCCCTAAATGTCTTAAAACCTATAGAGCAGGGGTCGGCAAGTCATTTTAGGTGGGGTCCGGATACTGTGGGGAAATTTTAACGAGGTCCAGAAAAAAACACACTTGTCCTAAATGTAGCCTAAAATATAATTTTAATTAATAATGTATACGTATACCTTATCTATGTATTGATACTTGGTATAAAATACATTACAATACTTTCGCGGTCCGAGATTCGACCTTTCGCGGTCCGCCTGTTGCCTACCGCTGCTATAGAGTAAGTTCGCTAGTTTGATGGCCCGCCTCGCTCAAGCGCTCTCGCGTGGTTTTCTCACGCTGAGTCTGGACAGCACATCGTATTTTCTTCTAAATGTCGTTTAGGGCGTGTCCCTGACACCACTCAAGCCCTTTCACCTCAAATACTTTGCGTTATTCAGAGACTTTCAGCGCCACAATTATTTTTACTAGCTTTCACATGTAACTTGTAAGCGGTTTGCTTTATTTTTAACCGACTTCAAAAAAAGGAGGTTATCAATTCGACGCGTATGTATGTAATATTTCCAGAACTGCCCAGTTTTTTTTAACCGACTTCAAAAAAAGGAGGTTATCAATTCGACGCGTATGTGTGTAATATTTCCAGAACTGCCCAGTTTTTGTATTATATGTAATCTATGAGAGCTTCTGAATAAATGTGCCAAATTTCAAAAGTGTATGTATGTATGTATGTACGTATGTATGTTTTTATGTTTGTGCATGCATATCTCCGGAACCACAAGTCCTATTTTAGTGATTCTTTTTTATTGTACTAGGTATTGCTCAACTTAGGGAATACTTCAAGTTTCATCAAAATCGGTTCAGTAGTTTTTGAGATAGGGAATTTTAATTCTTAATTACGTACAAAAATTTGAAGTCGGTCTTATCTTTTTAAAATTCAATAATGTACATAGATGACGCCCGCAACTCCGTCGCGTCAAAGTCGCGTCGAAAAGTTTTTCGGGCGGAAACCGCTAATATTTCGGGAAAAAATTGCTTTATCCTTTCTCTCGAAGTATCTTCACACCAGTTTATAACTTCCTAAATTCTTTCAAAAATAGGACTTTAGATATTTTTTCTCTCATTTTGTACTTACTAAGTACATAAATATTGATGTTACTAGCAAAACCAGTGTTTCACAGGTAGAGATTTTGAGTTTTGGCATGTCACATATTTCGTATAGGTAAACAATTAAGTAGGTAGATAAAATATGTACATTTTCGACGAACGACCGTATATTTTTTCGTTCGAGAATACCGAACTTTTTCGCGGCAGTTTCAAGAAACATGGCCGCCGCCGGTCGATGCAAATCACTGAAAAGTAAAAACTGAATAACTCATAACCGACGCTGGGAGTTATTGTGTTGTGTTTTTATTCAGATTCTCCAGACAACGGCTCCAATGTTTTTACCCTGGGTCCGAGAACTGGACGCTCCTCACGCAAAAACGAAGCTATAACGCCAGAGGTAAAAACGCGGCGTACGTATTAAATGCGTCTCTTTAATTTTCTTGAAGAAAGCGCGGGAGGAAACGGCGTAATTAGTGTTGCCAGACGCAAAAACTATGTGTATAACGACAACGTCGCCCATTTATTGAGTTCTTGTTGATGTAAAAAGTGCATGATGTTTTAAATGTACGTAGCGGCATATCGGGCGTATGGAATGATTAATTTTTTTTATAATGTTGATATTAAAATGCTAAATTACCACTTAAGGCGGGCATAAACCCCAATTTGTTATTCCGTGACTCCCGGTTTACCTAGTTCCAATATAATAACGAAATGTAAAAAATATGACATATAAAGCACAATATTTAAAAGACTTTCAACCATAAACATTTTTATAAAACGTAATACTTTGGCTGTAATTAATTTACAAACTCACCTCCGACAAAAATCTAATTCATCGAAATATAAGTATTAACTAGGATAATTATACATTTTATTTGAATAAATTGTTAGTAAATCTATATTTAAATATCTTTAACCGAACAATTTTGTTTCTTAATATTTGTTTCCAAAGACATTAAAAAAAAAACATGAAAAATAGAGAAGATCCGCCCCTAGTAACTACAGTTTTATGCTAAGCTAAAATGAATCTTATTGCGATGCATATACGCTTGGTCTTTGGTTGTGTGCAAGGTTATCGTTTTGGATTGAGATTGATCCCTACCTTAATAAAGGTTATTATCGGGCCCAGCTCCGGCCGTGTAAATAAGGAATAACGTGGGAACCGTACATTTTCCCGCAAAAAAGTCACAATAAATCAAGAAAGTAATAAGTTCCTACTTATTACTTTAGTAGTAGTAGGAAGTATAGGAACGTCATATCATACAAAACTCTATTAAGAGTTTTTTATTTATTTATCAGAATGCAATATATTTGGCCGATCAAATCACTGGCCTAGTTTCATAATTACCTAGTAACTACAGTCTACAACCTTTCATGAAATAGATGAACACAAGTTTTTCAGAAATCAGAACTGACTGGGCTAACGATAATGAATTACTTCTTCATTAAAATATTGAAAAAAAAAATTTGTTCGAAAAAATATGCACACTCCTCTTAAATCGGAAGTACGATTCCACGGACCCACATCACGTAATATTACATTATGACAGATACACACACGAGTCACGACGTAGGTAATTACTAATTATAGGTCTACCAGAATAAATATTAAAATAAAGAGAACATAAATTGACTCTAGCAATACCAGTATGGAATAAACATTTTCATCCTTTTTCATTCCTTTAGCGGCTTATTTTGTGTGTGAAACATGAAAATATAAAAATTTATCCAATGATCAAGGACATTTTTTGATTTGCTGTCAAAAATTGCCAACAGATTCTGGTAGACCTATACTTAAGGCTGCTCTTTCGAAAAAAACGTGCAGATGAAACAACTTTTCATCGGCATTAACAGAGAAATTATATCTGAAAAAAATAATTAGTAATCTATATGATATGATACGTAATTTGGTTTTGCCATATTTTTTCTATCGGTATCACATAATAAAAAAAAAAACAAAATCACCTCCAAATCGTTGAATGAAACCACTTTACTCCTTCATTATTTATCAAAAGAATATATAAAAATCGGTTGTCTGTAAAGTCGGTTTACTGACGATAGTTGAACGTGACAGCGTATGACGTCACGTTCAACTATCCTTAACCCCTTAACCGTCGTGTCGCTTCCGAATCTCTATAAATAGAAACAAACTTTTTCGACTGTAACCTAAAGTTATTTCGATGTATTTATTATTTATTTATTTATTATTGTTATTTGATACTTACGTCATCGCTCTAGTGGCGCAGGTGGACGATACTAATAACTCCAACCGAAGTCGTAGGTTCGATCCTCACCGGGGGCCGTATAAAAATTTCTGAATAGCGAGAAGTTTTTCACGAGATTACTCATTACTAGAATATTGATTCAACTCCGAATCTAAGACGAACAAAAAATATAAGCATCGCTCACTCAAGTAGGACTTAGGAGAGAGACGGATGTCGAACGCTGCCGAACGCAAAGGCCGATTGTGCTTCCTTGTCGCTCGTTCCGCGCTCTCGCTTGCACTTCAAGCCTTATATGGAACGCCTCAGAGCGAGGTAACGCCGCATGAACTGTCATGTTTTTCGGGCGCGCACCCCATATCGAATTATAAGACGTTATCACCTCAAAAAATATCTACTGCTTTGCAATACATATGTTAATAATTTGGTTTTTTTACTTTTTTGAAATATGTATTATAATATTAAGCCTTAAAAAGGTTTTTTCTTCTATTTCGCCCTATCATGGACGCGGCGAGCGTCGTAACCGCTACCGTACAAGGCGCGCTGTTATGAATGTTATTTTAATGTCATTTACGTCGATATTCGCACTGATAGACAATCGACCTGCTAATTTAGGGAGAGAGGGCCCTTAACTTATTTTTTTAGAAAAATGAAAATGCTTAGAGACCGAGCATCACAGAGATTTAAAAGACGGTACATAATAATGTATGTCGTTAGATAGGTATTTTCTGTTGGACCATTTACCTATTTATCCACAAAACTATTTAAATAAATCCAATTATATACAAGCATTGATTACAAGTACTTACTACATATTATCTTCTTTCTTATATATAAAAATGGATATTCCAATGAGTTAGTCGCGCTAAAACTCGAAAACGGCTGAACGGATTTGGCTGATTTTAGTGTTAAAATATTCGTAGAAGTCCAGGTTTTAAAGTGGCACGAAGTTCACCGGGACAGCTAGTTTTAAAACATAAAAATGGATTTTTAAATGTGTTAGTCGCGCTAAAACTCGCAAACGGCTGAACGGATTGGTATATGATATTGAATGTACCGTAACTTCTTGGTGGAAATTCATGTTTCACAGTAATAACATACACTTTTCATGCACTTATTACACAGGGAACAATTACAGGGAAAAAATTAAAATTACCTGCACTACACCTGATGATGATTTTATTGAAACCGGTCGTGTGAAACACAATTGTAATAAAATAAATTAATAAAAGTGGAAAAAGTGCATGAAAAGTGTATGTTATTACTGTGAACGGATTGGGCTGGTTTTAATCTTAAAATATTCGTAGAAGTCCAGGGAAGGAAAGTGACACGAAGTTCACCGGGACAGCTAGTTTTAAATATTTTTAGTGTATGCATATATGCTTTTATGATTATCTAACAGCTAACCTACAGACATAATAACTCGATGATAGTGTACTACTTAACCAAGCCAACTAGACCAGGGGTTCCTAAATTGTGCGCCGCGGCGCCCTGGTACGCCGTGGAAAGGCAAGAGAGGCGCCGCGCCGTGAGTCGATCCTCCATCATTATCCATAACCACAAATATAATAAAATTTAATTAGAATATGAATTTTACAAAGCAGGCAGAATATTAAATATTTATTATTATTTAAGTACCTGCTTTACCTAATTATAATCATTAAAAGTATTACAAAAAGATACATAAATGATCAATGTATGTGCTTTTTAGGGTTCCGTACCCAAAGGGTAAAACGGGGCCCTATTACTGAGACTTCGATGTCTGTCCGTCTGTCTGTCTGTCTCCAAGCTGTATCTCAAAAACGGCTATAGCTAGACTTCTGAAATTTTTACAGATTGTGTATTTCTGTTGCCGCTATAATGACAAATACTAAAAACAAAATTAATAATTAATAAAATTAATAATCCCATACAATACAAAAAACGTGATTTTTTGGCCTTTTTTGCTCGGTTTCAATAATGGTAACTCATAAAATTTACACAAAATCCTTGATGGTATGTGTTCTTTAATAATTAATAATAATATTAAAATAAAATAAAAATTGAGGGGGCTCCCATACAAAAAACACGATTTTTTGCCTATTTTTGCTCTTTATCGGTACGGAACCCTTCGTGCGCGAGCCCGACTCGCACTTGGGCGATTATTGTGATAGCTAGGTGGACTAGGGCGCCGTGACAAAATATTGACTTGTAAGTGCGCCGCAGGCTGAAAAATATTGGGAATCCCTGAACTAGACGAATATCAAAGCTTGCTCTCTCGCACTTACGCACGTCGCTAGCAATGCATAAGTGCGAGAGAGCATGATTTGACAGTCGTCTATTTGGCTTGGTCGAGTAGTAGGTATATTTTCTTTATAATGATGGTTATAGTGCGTTTCATCGAATAGTTCCTTTGCCGTCATGTTGGCATTCCTGTCTGTCAATAATGTAAACAAGGTTGACATGCTCTGCGAGTTTTCATAAATGATAACTCGACTGTCAGATCAGAAGAAGTGTTTTATTCATGAAACTTACGGCTATACAGACAAGAAAGAGACGATACATATGTACACAATAGAGACAAAACATAAACAAAACGATAGCGGTGAAAATTGAGACGAAACATGTGTAACGTGTGTGGTGTGCAAGGAACTTCTACCCAAACTATTCTACTTTGGGTAGAAGTTCCTTGGTGGTGTGAGACTGTATACTTATTGTATGTACTATGTCACCACAATGCTTTCATTCTACCATGAAAATGGCGTGTCAAACTTATTAATAATTACATTACTTTTATCTTATCAACATCAATTCAGTTACCTTTTAAATTAAAATATTATTAATAATAAATCAATCACTACTAACATAATAAATTAAAAAAATTAAAGCAAATAATTCGTCAAATAAAAAAAAATAATTAAAACAAAATATAAAATCTATCAAATATTAATAAATCAATTCTTCTAAAATATAATAAAACCTTATAATACTTTTTTAAGTGATAATACTATATTTTTATTAGTGATAATACTTTTGTTTTTAAACTTTAATGTTGAAAGTAGCAGCTCTGAAAAAAAATTGTTTTGTGATTTGTATGGACAAGCATCCCAGCGCCGCGCCGTAAAGTTTCCCATACGAAAGTGAAAAAAAAAACTCTTTTAGTGCTGCTACTTTCAGCAGCGAACTCTATACAGGGGACACACCCTAAAGTATTATCACGTTTTGTTATATCCTGTATGGAATAAATACAAAATATAATTTTTTACAATAATTATAGGTCTACCAGGATCTGATGGTAAAAGTGGGGAAAGAAATTGACTCTAGCAATACCGGGGTAATTGGAATAAAACTTTTTTTTGCATAAAACGGCTAATTTTGTGTGTGGAACATGTAAATATAAAATTTTATCTAATGATCAAGGATATTTAAAAAAAAATTACCAATTAAATTTGCCATTAGATCCTGGTAGACCTATAACATACAACTGAGATAATCAATTTATACACAGACTACTAAGGGATTCTACGTATCAGACTGCCAACTAGCGGACAAAAGTTTCAACTTTAAAGCGCCATATTGGAAACCAACCATACATGACATTTTATTTTTTTAGTGTGTGACAAGATCTTTACGGCAAAGGAATTTAGGTATAACAGCCAAAGAGTAATTTTTTTTAAAGAAGAAGGGGAAGTTTTTCTTTTTAGCTCCCTACCTATATTTTAATTTTACTATTTTACCTACACTCAAAGTGCAAAATGTAACTTATTATTTATTATGTTACATCTTGCACTTTGAGTGTAGAAGAAATGTAATTTGATGTTAAAGAAATGTATAACATGTATTATTACATTTGTTTAACATCAAATTAGTCTGTTTTTACTTTTTTGTCTCTTTAAAAGTTTTTAAGGGTCACCAGATATAGGTACAATAATTTCAAGTTGGCCGACTATCGTAAATTGCGTAGTTTCATAATTTAATTGGACAACTTTTTAATTTGTAGGTAATCGAAAAGTTTAGTTGTGCAATTTAGTTGGCCAACTTGAAATTTTAAGTCTGCGGTCACTCTAAAAATAACTTATGTAGATAGCAAAATCAACGACAGTCAATGAGTGTTATTATAATATTATTGTTGTATGTACTATCAGAGAAGTTGATTCCTATGCAGATGGGGGACCTACGTAGTTGGTCGCATTAGGTACGTCAAACTCAGCCGACAGATCACAATTAATATTGAATTGACATACATAATCGACCAAATGACGTTGGTCTCTCAACTGCATAGGAATCAATTTCCTCGATGGTACATAAACTGTTTATTGTTTATGATAAACACCCTGAAGTATTGTTACCTACCTACTCATTTATGTTACACTTTCTACATAAACTAAGTACATGGATCGCTTTTTAAAATCACTAAGTAAATAAAACGACTGACATATTTTCACTTATTAAATGATTTATTTTTTAATTTTTTCACATATTTATCATATGCTTTATTTTGTATCTTTGGTAACTGTCTATTTTTCAGTCGTATTATGTCTGTGCCCTTTAAAATTTTATTAATAATATTGCACCAATTCACAATCGAAAATCTAATTGTTAAAACAACAAATAGGTTCAGCAGTGTATCTTTGTGATCGGTACAAGTAAAGAAAACAAATGAATATTTGGAATCGATTATATTTTTTATTTTTACAGAAATATTGTCTTCTTCAGGGCGGTTTTCCAAATATTCATTTGTTTCCTTAACAACTGTACCGAAACACCTAACTGCACCTTCGGATGGGTAGTTCAAACTATGCTTCGTTTTGTTATATTCTCTTTGACTTATCCAAGTATGTATCGCATTTGGCTTTCGGCTAGTTAAGCAATTTTTGCAATTAGTGCAATTGATTTTAGACTTTTCAAAAATTTTTTGAACTACCCATCCAGCAGTGTAGGCCCGTGAGTGTACATTAATACGTTCCCGCCGGGCCTGTTCTATAATTTTTTCGACACTTGTTTCTGCTGACCTCGAAAGATCGGTCCGACACTATTTTTTATTTCTTCATTAAACAGTGATTGTAAATTTACAACTTGGTCGGCCGGATCATCTTCACAATTGAATTTAAATGTACAATTAAAGCTGTGGCAGGTAGGGTTATTGCTTCTATAATTGTAAGCTCTCACTTGCCCAAAAAAATTTTCTATGGGATCAGAGTTAAAGTATCTCGGCCTCATTATTTTTATACTCTGATCCCTTAAATTCTGCCACAACCTTATGTAACTGTTAAGAGTTATTATAAAATTATTTAAAGATGGCACAGACTTCACCTTTCCTGAAGCATCGACGAATTTAATTTTTTCTAATTTTAATACAGCTTCTCTCCAAAAATCGAGATGGGGCGATTTCGAAGTAACGGCAGACCGCAAAAATTTGCCTTTGCTATTTTTTGAATATGTGCTTGACCCATTGACACTGTCGAATAGCTGGTCGAAGAATAAAACAGTTTCTGCAGTATTCTTTAACATCTCACTGACCGGTGTACCATTTGCGTAGTGTGCTGCAAAAAAGAAGCATTTGTTTATGATTCTAGTAAAACTATTTTATGAGAACGAAGATCTAAGTTTGGGCATGGGAAGATGGAAAAAAATAAATTAGATATCATTAATTAAAATTGACATAGTAATTATTAAGTACTTCATTGCTCCATTGCTGCATCGTCCAAACTGCAAATTTGGACGATATATTCGAATGTCCGGTACATTCGACTGACTCGCATTGTCTGACTCGCAGACATAATCACATAAGCATAATATTATATTGGCCTTTCTTCACAGTTCACACATAACAGTATCTTGTTATAAAATTGATAATAATCAATGTTACATGAAAATATTTTAATACTTACAAAATTGTGCTGTATACAATAAAGCAGCAGCAACAGTGGAGCTCAAAACTTTAACACAATTTTTCACCTACAAACAAAAAAGTATTATTAGGACTAGTAAAATTTTCTTTCAAATCCAAATAGATATTTTAATATTATAATATATAACTCACCTTCATTTTCTTAATTTTTTCGGGAACGACATGTTCGTCTGTTAATTTGTGTAAAAGCCTAGCTTCTGTATGATTGCAGTCGGTCTTGTAGACATCTACAATGTCATTCCATTTTGAAAGTTTTCCATCAAAAATAATGTTTTTATTTAAGAAATTATTTCTCAATCCTTTTATTAGATGGCATGGATCGTGAATAATGCTCAATTTGGCTCCACTTATTTGCACAGTCCCATCTGGAAATAAAAAAGCAAGAAATATTATAATATACTAGCTGTCCCGGCAAACGTTTTTTTGCCGTATTATAAAGTATATCGCCTGTATTATTTTATTGAAGTGACTAAATAAGTATGTCACCATGGCAATGTCCATCGCTATCATGGTCGTCGTTTTTCTCGAGTTGTAATAATTTACTATTATTTATTTAACAAATGCACTTATCAATATAATAAGTACGGAGTAGCCGATTCTCAGACCTGCTGAATATGCATATAAAATTTGGCAAAAATCAGTAAAGCCGTTTCGGAGGAGTTCGTGGATAGACTAACATTGTGACACGAGAATTTTATATATAAGATTTAAGAAATTTGTGAAAAGTGCCTAATTCTAGAAAATATGTAACAAATATCCCACAAAACACACCTGGCTCCTCATTGGAAATCAGCTGATCACGTCGTGTATCCTGCTTAAGGCTTCTTAGGGCTGATTGAAAGGCTGCACATATGCGACTACATATTAAGGCTATAGGTTTTAAGCCACATTTGACAACAGCACTCACAACATCTTTTAAAATATTTTTCAAATCGATGCCTGAGGTGGCTCCTTGGCAGTAATAAAAGGCAAGTGGTTGCTGCCATTTAAACACTGCTCCTCTTAGCATAAAAACTAAGGCATGGTCAGCAAAGTCATTAGTTTTTTTATTTAATTCTACAAATCCTGTGACTTTATCTTTGTTTTTGTCATAGTTTAGTGCAGTCTCCAATGACATCTCATCAAAGATTATCGAACAAAGTTTTTTGTTCTCTTTCCAAGATGCGATCTGAAATAAATATTTTTAATGTAGTGATATAAAAATAACAAAAAATATTGTGACAAATACCTCTGTAGTGGTGACATTTGAAATAAGTAATAACTAACCTTTTCTTTCATTAATTTGAAAAGTTGTGGACAAATTCCCGTTTCTATATTAAATTTGGACACCATGTTATTTAGTGTAGACCTAGATGGCAATATAAATATATTGTGCAGAAACTTATACCCCTTGGGGCTTTGCTTCATTATGCACATCGCTAATAATTTTTCTTCATTAGTGAACCTTCTGCCTTTCTTATTTTTGTTGCAAAGTTTAATTTGCATGTTCATAATTTTTCTAGCGTATGGATTCATATCATTTGTTAGTTTTTCAAATAACTGTTCTTTCGTAAAAGCTAAGGCTCTTTTGGCTCTCATGTAAAAATCTTTTTGCCGCTTAGCTCTTTGGTACTCTTGATAAATACACTTTGCCGTTGGTGTCAAATCTTTTATTTTATGAATGATACGCTTTCTTGCTTTTAGCACCATCAAATGTCTGGTTTTCTCAATTTGATTTGAGGCTAAAAGTATATAAAATTTTGAATTATTTACATAAAACATAACACAATTGGCAAAGATAAGATAAGAAGTTATAAATATTAATTATTAACCCACTTTCTAGTCAATATAAATTATGAACAGCAAATAACTATTATATCATCTGACTTTGAAACAGAATACTAATACAGAAATCAACAACCCATTTAATGTTATAAGGCACATAAATATTATAATTTTTAAAGGGCTTAGATCATTTTCTTTTGTAAGAAGTAAATTAACATTAGTTCTTGAACGATAGCTGTAAAAATGAATGTATAATATGTTTATTTTACCTGAGTGTTATTCACTGATAAATGGGATGTTCCAGATACACTCTCAAGATTACTGGAAATTTGGTTTACTGCTTCTGCAAAAACAATTTATTCTTAAATTCTTTTTAGGAAACAAAATATACAAATACCTGTACAGTAAGTTGAAGTTACATATGTATTTTGGGTAGTTCCTGGCTTATTCCGTAAATCACTGACACCAATTGAATCTAAAAGAGACAAAAATAAATAAGTTATATTAAGACTACCATATTATATTGGATTATAGTCTTATTTATAAATTTATTATTTTCTCTACTAATTATATAATATGCAATATAGTGTTAGGTCAATTTTATTTTAGAAATGTAATGTTTAATTTGAAAATTAAAAACAATATTTTTTAGGAGTCATTTAGTTTATGATTCTCAGGATGTAATGTAAAGCACAGATCAAGAACTAGTTACTTCGTAACAGATGCGACAGTGATGTTTTCCCTAGTTTCACATTGTTCCGTTTTGGCGCTTGTGTAGCGTTTGTCATTTTGACAGCATCATCAGTATGAAACGTCATATAGAGCTTGAAACGATCGATAATCCAGATGTCGATACTAGTGAGGTGCCTACTTTATCGATAAAATGTTTTATAGGTAGTATAATAGCTCTGGTTACTGCAGCTATTTTGATTATGTATTTTAAAAATAAAACCAGCTTAAGTTTTATCATTTATTTATTGCCTTTTTTCATAACTTGTTGGTCTTATATATTTAATTTTTATGAAAAGCAATTTTATGAATGTTAGACATTTTTGTAACATAGTTTTCTTCAATGTCTCCCTTTAAAATTTTACTAAGTATATTGCTCCAGTTGTGGACATGAAGCCTGATCACATAATTTATAAATATTTTTTTTAACAAATCTGAGTGCACATACTGACACCCCAACCAGGAAAACTCTAAATTTTCTAATTTTTTTCTTAGAGTTGCCCCTATTCCTTTTTGACAAGCATTTTTTAATTAAAAAATTATGAATATGTGAAGCGGCATCTCTATACAACATTAAAAGTTTATGACTAGGATAAACTAAATTATTGTTTTTTAACAATTTGTATTCTCTATGCCGTATATATGAATAAATATCATCCCCTGTAGAACTATTTGTATAAGTCTCTATACATTTTGAACATTTTACATTTTTCGTCATTTTTCTGCAAATATAACCAGCCTTAAACCAGCCAAAAATAACCTCATCCTTTGATATAGACCCGCTCAGAGCGGGTCTTACACTCTTTCTTTCCTGTGAAGTGGATGAATAATTAATATTTTCATTATTTTCTTCTTCAAAATTTTCATTATTATCTTCTTCAAATAAAAATTGTATGTCAATTAAGTTGTCTCCGTTATCCACTTCACAGTTAGCAAATCTTGAATGTGGACTTAACAAGTTTGAAAACAGTAATGATTTATAAGCATACCTAAATAAAAGTGTTTGCGTCTGGGTTAACATGTCGATAATTTAGAGCTCTTACACGTCCTAAATAATTTTCCAGTGGGTCCTGATTAATGTATCGAGGATAATAATATTCTACGGCATATTTTTCAAATAATATTTTAGTTAACCTAATAAAACTCTCTAATGTTGTAATCCAACCATCTACGGAAGGGACCCGTACATATCGAGGTTTCCCGGATTGTATGGCGAGTTTACTAGATGTGTCCTCAAATTTCAACTGATTTAATTTTTTAATGGCTTCTGTCCAAAACTGCATATGTGGGGAATTTACTTTAACTGCTTTTCTTAATTTTCCTTTGATAGCACCACCAGGATAGCAGTTTACGCTATCAAAAAGCTTGAAAAATGCAACAACTTCTGCTGTAGTTTCCATGCTGCTGCTGCTGCCCGTGTAATGCTGATCTGAAAATTAAATATACAGAATTAGAAACTGTAGTGAGCTAAATATTAGAAGGTACTAACTAGTTAAATGGCCTGGCCATTTAGCCAAAACTTTTTCGTTTTCGCTTCGTTATCTTCTTCTTCTTTTGGGGTAAGCCTCCCCATTTAGGAGTTGCCAGCGTCAGAGTTGAGGCGAAAAATATGTACAGTTAAAACGAAAACTGATTTCCATGCACTGGGCACGGGTAATGAGTGATGACTTCATGCGACCATGCAAATACAAGATAAAACAGAAAATACCAGACCAAGCAAATATAAAGCAAAATATTGTTTCTTAACCTTTAAATATACACGGAATACATAAACATAAGTACATAAGTAATAATATATTAAATAAAAGGAAGAGAATTCTTATTACACCTAGAGCCCTGTCTGCGAATATATATGGACAAGAATAAAAATCGTGGCACAAAATATAAGTGTTTTATTTTATGCCAACAAAGGTGTTTACAATCCGCGGATCGAATTTGGTCTGGTCTCGTCTCATGGCGCGCGCGCCGGCCGGCCGCCGCCGGCGCGCCTCTCCGCCCCTCTCGTTCGCCGTAGACTGGTTTGCCGGTCCCCGCGCAGCTCGCTCAGTGGGCCGCCTTCCGCACCCCGCTCGCCGCACCCCTCTCGCCTTGGTCTCGAACATCCTGGGCCCCCTTGGAAGAAGCTGGTGCTTCTTCCAAAGCATCTACATCGTTGGGAAGGGGGCACACTTTGTTTAGAGCGCGACGTTCAACGCCCCTGTAGGTGGTGAAGTCGGCAACGCGGCAGACTCCATCTTTGCCAGGATATAGCCGGTGAACTCTGCCCAGTCTCCACTTCATGGGAGGTAAGTTCTCTTCCTTGAAGACGACCATCGATCCTTCTCGGAGTTCTCGGTATGGAGATCGCCACTTCGTTTTCGTTTGTAGCTCGGATAGGTACTCGTTATGCCACCTTTTCCAGAAATCCTCTCTTAGGTTTTCTATTAACTGGTATCTTGTTCTGATTTTTCTTTCAGGTGTAGTCGGAGGCGATGGAAGCGAGGTCAGCGGCCGCCCGATTAGGAAGTGCCCTGGGGTCAAGGGAGAAAAGTCGTTGGGGTTACATGATAAAGGAGTGAGGGGTCGGGAATTGAGGACGGCTTCGATCTGTGTACAAAGCGTACTCAATTCCTCAAACGTTAAATTAACATTTCCTACAATTCTCTTTAAGTGAAATTTTGCGCTTTTAACACTGGCTTCCCATAAGCCGCCAAAGGTTGGCGAATAGGGGGGATTAAAAATGAAGCGAATGCCCTCCTCTGCAGTGAAATTATAAATTGAATTAATGCCTGCCTTTAATACTCTGCTTAATTCATTATTGGCACCTACATAATTAGTAGCATTATCACAATGAATTTGGCTTGGTTTACCTCTACGTGATATAAATCTACGAAGGCAAGAAATGAAAGCATTTGTTGTGAGATCACTAACAATTTCTAAGTGTAATGCTTTAGTACAGAAACAGACGAATAGACAGATATAGCTTTTAGATATTCTATTACCACGACCAGTTTTACTCGAAATTAAAATGGGGCCCGCAAAATCGGTCCCACAGATTTGGAAAGGATAATTTCTAGTTACTCTACTGGCCGGTAGATGGCCCATCAGCGGCTCCATAGTTTTGCCTCGAAATCGGGTACATGTGACACATTGTCGTACTACTTTACGTGCTAACGTTCTTCCCCCCAGAGGCCAAAACTGATCTCTGAGGCTGGCCAGGAGCAGTTGAGGGCCAGCGTGCAGTAAGCGTAGGTGCTCGGCTCGCATCAACAGTTTCGTGAAATAATGTTTTCCATCCAGCAACACAGGATGTTTCTTTTCGAAATTGAAGTCTGTGTTGCTGAGCCGGCCACCCACTCTTAAGACACCGCTGTCATCGATGAATGGAGACAACTGTAACAAAGTGGAAGAGGTAAGTTTTTTATCCTTTTTAATTAAATTGATTTCATTTAAGAATGTATCTGATTGTGCTATTTTAATAAGTGTTATCAAGGATTTTTTAAGTTCAGTTTCTGTTAAAGAGCCTGTAATTTTATTATTTTTATTCTTACAATTATTTATGAATCTGTGTACATATGCAAATATTCTTTTTAATTTTAATGAATTTGAATAGTTTTCGAAGTTAATTAATGGTATGTTTTTATTGATTTCAGGTTCTTTTACTATTTGTAGAACCTTTAGTTCAGGTAAGTCGTTAGTTGTTGTTTTAGGTGTTTGAGGCCACTGGGACTCGTTAGATTTTAGGTACTCCGGGCCATCCCACCATTTTAAACAGGAAATAAGGTTGCGCGTCTCGATGCCCCTAGATGCCATGTCGGATGGATTTAATTCGGTAGGTACATATCTCCACTCACTTCTACTTGTGAGTTCGTGAATTTCATGAATTCGATTACAAACAAACGACTTAAGAAGCCTTGGTTGGGTTTTTATCCAGCCAAGGGTTATGGTCGAGTCTGACCAGAATGTTTTTTTATTAATATTACAACGGAGAGCTGTACTGACCTTTGCTACAAGTCGAGCACCTAGTAACGCCGCGCACAGCTCAAGCCGTGGTATAGTTACGGTTTTCATAGGAGCAACCCGGGTCTTCGAGCAGAGAAGTCTAACTACGATTTTGTTAGACAATCGGTCAGTGGTACGTACGTACACACATGCAGCGTACGCATCCTGTGAGGCATCAACAAAGCAGTGAAGTTCACAATTTGTTGAAGAGGAAATCAGTACGTGTCTAGGAACCGATACTGAAAGTAAGGTATGTAAATTTTTACTTAAATTATGCCAAATATTCTTTATGTTATTTGGTACAGGTTCATCCCACGTTAAGTTAAGTTGCCATAATTTTTGTAACAATATTTTTAGTGTTACAGTACAAGCACTAAGTAGACCCAGAGGATCAAATATTTTACAAGTATTTGATAGAATTGTTCTTTTTGTAATCCTATCAGACGTGTTATCAATATTTATAGAAAACATTAATAAATCTGTATCAGGTACCCAACGAATACCTAGAACACTCGACTCTTTATTTAAGTCCAAAGACTGAGTCACTGTTTCTTCAATCTGTAAATTAGGACAATTTGTACGGAACTTGTGAAGTGGAAAACACGCTGAAGCTAAAGTATTAGTTACTCCTTTCCTAGTATGTGCTAATTCGCTTTCAGAAGATGCCCCTGTCAATAAGTCATCGACATAAAAATCATTTTTTATTACTTCTGACACAACAGGGTCGGAACATTCTATGGCTAGCTGAAGAAGACAGCGAGTGCTTAAAAAAGGAGCTGAGGCGGTTCCATACGTAACCGTATTTAATTGAAGAGTACTTAGGGGTTTCGTTTCCTCTTCGCGCCACAGTATAAGCTGAAGGTGGCGTTGGGATGGCTGCAAATTAATTTGTCTATACATTTTTGTTATATCGCCTGATAAGACGTACTTATGTTCGCGAAAACGAATCAAAATGCTAAAGAGATCATCCTGTACTACTGGACCTATTCCTTGTATATCATTCAGCGACTTATTTGATGTAGTTTTTGCCGACGCGTCAAAAACTACGCGTACCTTTGTAGTTTCGCTGCTATCACGAATTACAGCGTGGTGTGGTAGGTAATAACCAAAATCTGGTTTTTTAATCTTCGATAAATGACCTAAAGATTCATACTCTTTAATGAATTGAGTGTATTGTAGTTTAAGTTCAGGATTTTTATTTAACCGTTTTTCTAAATTAAAGAATCGTTTTGCTGCCATTTTATAAGAATCACCAAGTGATGTTTCAGGTTCCTTAATAGGCATTAATACGGAAAATCGCCCATCAGGCTGACGTTGAAAATGTTTAACGAAATGTTCCTCACAAAATTCCTCGTCGGCTGAGAGTGGACATTTTGTGAGTGGAACTTCTTCAAGGTTCCAAAATCGTGTCATGTCTTCATGAATTTGTTTCGTGAAGTTGCAGTGGACTGCCTTCTTATTAGGTTTAAGGCCAATAGGGCCGGCTAATACCCAACCAAACTGAGTACTTTGAAGAGTAGGCATATTAGGGCCTAAAGAAATTTTTTCAGGAAGTAAAATTTCAAAGAACACATCAGCTCCTAACAGCATATCAATATCTGCAGGGCGGTAAAAATTAGGATCAGCTAACTGGAGTTTAGGTAAGTTTAACTGAGTTATATTAACTGGCAAATTAGGTAATTGCCCAGTTATCTTAGGTAAAATTAAGCATTTTAGGTTTGTATTGAAAGGACTAGTTATGGAACTAATGTTTACGTCACAACTGTCCGAAATAGATACAGGAACATTATTAATGCCTGATGTTATTAAGGAATCAGGATTACGATTAATAAGTCCTATTTTTTGTTTTAGGTTTTTAGTCATAAAGGAAGACTGGCTGCCGGCGTCAAGTAAAGCACGAGCAAGGTAAGTATTTTTATTGACAGGGTTGGTGACTTCTACTAAAGCAGTACCAAGAAGAACCTGTCCAGTTGAATATACTGACATGGAAACCGGTGAGGATTGGGGAGAAATATTATCATTATTATTTGTTACGTTGTTAGAAAATTCATCAAGATTTTTATGTAACATCGTGTTATGTTTTTCGTTACATAATCGACAAGAGCCTAAGCGACACTCCTGGGCCTTGTGGCCTCGTCGTAAACAATTTGAACAAAGATTTAATTTCGTGACCTCAATGTTTTTGCGTTCAGGAGAATAGGCTTGGAAAATACTACAATCTACTATCCTATGAGTTTGTTTGCAAAGAGGGCAAGAAGACGAATTAAAATGTTTAGGTTTAGAAGTAAAAAAACTTTTTTGTTCATGTTTATTACTTTGGTATGCATTTTTATTTTCATATTTATCATTTCTATTAGCTACTATGGTTTCAAGAATGTCAGCTCTATTGCGAAGAAATTCTATAAATTCACTTAACAGTGGTAAGTCGGATAAATTATTTCGATATTCCTCCCACTTACTGCTAGAAACCGGATCTAGTTTTGTGGAAACCATGTATATTATGAGGGCGTCCCACTTGTCAATAGGCTGTCCAAGAGTTTCCAAAGCTCTAAGATTTTTAGTAACAATATTAATAATGTAACGCAAAGACTTATGCGATTCCTTTGTAATAGGATCAATTTTGAATAAGGCTTTCAAGTGATTATTAATTAGGATTTTTTTGTTATCATACCTTTGACATAATAAATCCCATGCAACCACATAATTTTGAGAAGTAAACTCAATTGATTTAATGACAAGAGCTGCACCCTTTTCCAAGGAAGACCGCAAATAATGAAATTTATTAATATCGGGGAGCGATTCGTTATTATGAATCACGGACGTAAAAGTATCACGATACTCTAACCACGAAAAATAGTTCCCGTCAAAAGTGGGCAATTTAATAACCGGTAATTTTATGTTAAATTCATTTCGCGAATTAGAACTAACACTTTCACGTCTATTCTCCTTATTAGAAGGATGCGAGCTAATTAAAGACTCTGCGTTTGATATATTTTCATAAAATTTAGTTTCAGTAACTTCTCTTTCAGTTAATTGCACATCAAGATCAGAACAAATTACTTCAATACGGGATTGACAATTTTCAAATTCACAAAATAAATTTTCTATTTTAACTAACCGCAAACGTAATTGCTGAATTTGTGGTAATGTAATATCCGAAAGCCTACCTGTCTGTAATGGAAGCAAAAAATTACTAAAAGTAGTTAAGCGACTTCTAATAGAACCTCGCTGTTTTAATAATTGGGACAGTTCACTATCGGTTTTAGATTTAGCTGTTTCATTTTTAGGGTTTTCCGACGTACTCGTACTAGTCATTTTTTAAAATTTAAGATTTATAGTAGTGCCAAAAAATAAATTAAGCAAAGTAAATATGTGCATCAAACCCAATGTTGAAGTAGGTTGCAGCAGCGGGCAGTTATTGGCAAACGTAGACCGTCGCATGCATGCGTAGCATGCGCTGACCGCGGCATGCAGAGAAGTGCAGACGCCGCACGTGGCAACGGGATGGCGCGCACGCGGCGGGAAGCGATGAAGTAGGTACCGGCCACGCCCGGCCCGTAACCCTGAAACCGTTCGGCGGTACCTTTCACTTTTCTTTTATGTTATTGCTATGCAATTACAATTACTGATATAAAAAAACACTGGACTCTGGAATGAAGTAATACTTTAATTGAAGTGGGACTTTTGACAATGATGTTAAAGTTGTACTCATATAGAAATAGGAACAGTTAGGTAAGTATTAGTGCACAATAAAGCGCTTTAGTTTAAGAAAGCGATTGCAAAATTAAGAAATTAGGAATTTATATGCAAGGGATCAATTACCAATCGCCTGCTTGTTACGTAATGAATGAGACCAGAAACTATCCGGGAAATAATGTTAATTAACGCGAGAAACTGGAAATAACTTGTACGCGAGTCGAAGGGGAATTATAGGAAAGGGAAAAAAATGGCACTTCCCTGGATCTTTGGTGGCTGTAGAAAAACACCCGGCCGCCCCCAGTCCACGTGGCCCTTTTTCTTTGTTCTTGATGTTCTAAGATGGCCGCGCACGCCGCCAAACCAGTGCTGCGTCCTGTGTCCTGTCACGGTCGCCAATTTCTTGTCTGCGAATATATATGGACAAGAATAAAAATCGTGGCACAAAATATAAGTGTTTTATTTTATGCCAACAAAGGTGTTTACAATCCGCGGATCGAATTTGGTCTGGTCTCGTCTCATGGCGCGCGCGCCGGCCGGCCGCCGCCGGCGCGCCTCTCCGCCCCTCTCGTTCGCCGTAGACTGGTTTGCCGGTCCCCGCGCAGCTCGCTCAGTGGGCCGCCTTCCGCACCCCGCTCGCCGCACCCCTCTCGCCTTGGTCTCGAACAAGCCCAATATGATTACGAGCAATGAACGAGCATAAGGTGTATATAAATGGAGAATATACTAACGATAAAATAGATTTAAGATTAGTGGGACGAGGAATATTAGGAGGAAGGTTTAGCCGAAACTTTTTCGTTTTCGCTTCGTTATAGAATCGCCGATCAAAATGTATGGAATTGACATTGGACGAGTCGAACGTCAACATCATATTAATGAACGCTTATGTCACTTCCATACATTTTCATCGGCGATTCTATAGCGAAGCGAAAACGAAAAAATTTTGGCACACCCCCCTGGTGTGCTAAAAATTCTATAAACAACAATCTTCAACATCCTGTAGAAAAAAAAGCTTTGGATACAAAACACCAACTTTTCTACATTACTGTACACTACACAGTATTATTGTGGATGTGGTGTGTTGCTTTATTTTAAACTTACTCTATCCATCTCTCATGTTAGAAAATAAGTTTGATATTCACTTACTGAGTGTATTTGTATATTTTAGCATGGCTGCGGTCCAAGCACTTAACACTTGGGCAGCCACACTGACCTTCATTTTTTTAATTTTCTCTGGCTGAACATGATGAGCCGTTAGTTTAGGTAGTGCCCTTGCTATCCAAATCGTAAATAAATTGGATATCCTTCCATGTGGCTGTTTTACCCTTCCAAATTATATTTTTATTCAAGAAGTTATTTCTTACACCTTTTAAAAGATGAGGTGGGTCGAAAAATACAGTACTCCAAAAGTGATAATGCGCATAGAAGTTTCCGAAATTTGTCGGAAACGGTCGTATTTCCCGAGCGACGGTAGACGATATTGCATTTTCTATTTGCATTGCGTTTATGATACATGTATCAGTCAAAGTTCGTCGTGATATTCCTGTAGCTTTTGTAACACGGTCATTATTCACGGTCACTCATGCGCATTATTAATTTTGGAGTACTGTACACTCAAGCTGTACCCAGCTATGATAATTGTACCATCTGAAATGTAAACATACATTATTAAGTGCATACTACATAGCAGCACAGCATACTTTATGCTGAATAAATTTTAAATAACCATTATTAAGGCCCCCGTAAGGGCTACTGGCGCCTGTGTGTAAAAAAAGGATTTTGGCGCCCTTTTAGGCAAATTTTTTGGGTCCTTGGTTTTGGCGCCCTTAAAGATGGCGATTTGGCGCCCCTAGAGGATGGCACCCGTGTGCATTGCACACGTTGCACATAAATGGTAGCGGGGGCCCTGACCATTATATTATTATTGCAGAAAACAGTCTAACTACTTTAAGATTTTGTTAATTATTATTAAATGTAACACTTACCATCTTTTTCATTTTGTTTTATACAATATTGAATGTTCATCTCTTTTAGATGTTTAATAGCCGATCTAAATGTTGTGTCTTGGTCACATACTAGTCCCAGTTTTATCAATCCACATAATGCCACCTGCTCCACAAGTTGTTTTAAAATATTTTGCAGTGAAGCTGTGACACAGACCACAGTCCCTTCATAAAAATAAAATGCGACAGTTTGGCGCCACGATGAGCACACTCCTCTGGTCATAAAAGCTAAAGCGTGGTCACAAAATCGCATTTTTTTGTCTCCAGCTACATCAACTAGCCCGAATATTTCATCATGTTTTTCATTAAATGCTAAATGTGGCGTTAATGCAATTTCGTCAAAAACTATTGTGCATAATTTCTGTTGCGACTTCCAATTCCTTATTTTGTTTTCAATATATTTAAAAACTCTAGAATGCCTGGTTCTATAAACATTTTTTCTGTAAGGCGATTTAATGTTCTTTTATTTGGCAAAGCAAACATAGTTTCCAATAATCTGTAAGATTTTGGGCTTTGCTTCCATAATACCAAGGCAGTTAGTTTTTCATCCAAGTTAAATCTTCTCGCCATTTTATTTTTGCTACATAGCTTCAGTTGCATAAATAAAAATGTTTGTGCCTGTTTGCTTAGACAGCCAAAGTTTTTAAATATTATAGATCTATTTGAAGTTATTTCTTTCACTCGCTTGACAAATTTGGTTTCCCTGAAGTTGTTTGTTTTCACAGCCAAACCTGTAAAAGCATACCTGTATAAATTTTTTTCATATGTTACATGCATAATGCATATTATACATGGAATTTTAAACAATGCTTAGACAACTTATAATTTGCTTAGGCACTATACAATACCCCATGGATAGGGATAATGTGAACCGTCTATTATAATTTTATGCTTGGTTTACTTTAGGAAAATTTTAAATCTGATCTTTGTACACACATAAATTAGCATTTCATTTTTTATCATAGATATAATAAATTACAAGGAGTTTTCTAAATTCCTCATGTATCCCATCATTATATTAACACTTTTGTAAACATGCTTATTATTACTTTAAATACTTTTTATAAGTAAAAGTATCTACAGAAGAAATTTCTACAGTCTGTTTAGCAGTTGCATACCAAGTCTATCTAAATCAGTTCAGAAGTTCAATAGTTAAAATACAGACAGACACTCATTCTCATAATATTATAATACTGATATGCATAAAGTAATAAAAATAATACCTTTAAACCTCTTAATCCTTATTTCATAATTGCGTTTTCTTTCTGTAGTTTTTACAATTTCATTTTCTGAAAAAAATATTGGTTTATTGTTCCATAGTGCAATAAACAATGGCATTAAATTTTAATATTCCTACAAATAATAAAAACTAAGGAAACGTAACTCCCATACTATTACCATTTTAAATTTGGTTCCTTTTAAACTGCCATGTAACATCAGCCTGAAGGCCACCTAAATATTGCAAATGTATTGAAAAGGTGTAGAATATGTTTTTTGACGGAGTTACTTTTCCTTAGTTTTTATTTTTCGTAGATTAAAACCAATTAAATAATTAACAAAAATAATAAGTATTTCACTTTTAAAATGTTCTTGTTTCATATTAATAATACCTCCATTGTGGGAATCGCAGACAATAGATTTCCAATTGTTATGCTGCAGCCGGCTGTCGCTTGGGGATTGATGGGTTAAGTTTACCATTTTGTTTCTGGGAGTCCGAGAGACTCCACGGGGTATGTTGTGCAGGGTTCAGGTAAATTATTATAATTGACCAGAACAAAAAGGTTTACTAACCTGTATGTTCAGAAAGAGTAGGGATTTCTATATCTAAAGGCTTGCTGAAGGAGCATGAAGGCTGGTCTGTCACATCTGTAAATAAAAGATGGGTTGCACTCCGGGAGTGCCGGCAGAAGTGAAAACTTGATTATTAACGTTGCGCATTATTTTTTCAACCCATTTTTTATGAAAATCGATTTAAAAAAAATAATAAAAAAAAACGATCGTTTTAAATTTTAATTAATTAATCGAAACCCTTTATCGATTAAAAAATATCGACAATCGAAAAAAAAAGCTGCTGTCAGACAGACTGACAGACACTTCTCGCGACAGTTGTCTTGCAGGTGGAAACGCGGCCTTAATCAGCGCATCTGCTAAAGAACTCATTTCTCCGACTGTACATTTCTGCTAAAGAACTCATTTCCCCGACTGTACATTTCTGCTTAGCACAATTTTCCCTGACTGTACATTTCTGCTAAACAACTCATTTCCCCGACTGTACATTCTGCTAAACAACTCATTTCCCCGACTGTAAATTTCTGCTAAACAACTCATTTCCCCGACTGTACATTTCTGCTAAACAACTCATTTCCCCGACTGTACATTTCTGCTAAACAACTCATTTCCCCGACTGTACATTTCTGCTAAACAACTCATTTCCCCGACTGTACATATCTGCTAAACAACTCATTTCCCCGACTGTACATTTCTGCTAAACAACTCATTTCCCCGACTGTACATTTCTGCTAAACAACTCATTTCCCCGACTGTACATTTCCGCTAAACAACTCATTTCCCCGACTGTACATTTCTGCTAAACAACTCATTTTCCCGACCGTACATTTCTGCTAAACAACTCATTTCCCTGACTGTACATTTCTGCTAAACTACTCATTTCCCCGACTGTACATTTCTGCTTAGCACAATTTTCCCCGACTGTACATTTCTGCTAAGCAACTCATTTCCCCGACTGTACATTTCTTCTAAACAACTCATTTCCCCGACTGTACATTTCGTTCAAGTTCGAGTTCGACACAAAACACTACTCTCCAACCGTCTTACGCGTTTTGTATGGTTTTTCGATCAACACGAAAATCTGGCGCGAGTTTCACAGTTTTTACCCATCCCACAAAAGTGCTCAACGCCGCTAAAGAAGTTTTCACTTCAATAACAATTATTAACATTAAATAGAACACACATTTATAAAGAATTTTAGAAGTTAGGAGAATGAAGGTTCTGAATAACGAGCTGTTATTATTTTACATACCTCCTTGTCTTTTAACAGCCATATTAACTTCATGTATGTATAATGGATGTCCATGAATATCATCACCTACAACAACAAAAAGATAAATTGTTAATTTCTATTAACATGAATGCCTAAAAGTTAATATTAGCTCCTTATTTTGTAGTACACAAAAGCACTCTGTCTAATTTTAGTCTGTCATATACAGCAGTAGCCCCGTATGCCCTTGCCCTTAGTCAGACCTAGTGGGTTATGGTAATGGATGACCAAAACAACATAACAAACATAGGAAGAGATCTGATATGATCATATAGATTTAGCGTTGCCAGGTTGCTAGACCGAAACGCCGGCAGTCAACTTGGCCGGACATTAGTACATAAAAGCTCTAAACATCAAAAGCTCAATAAATCTAAGTATTAGGTTAAAACAATTTAACATCTAATAGCTCTACAATTTTACATCTCATTAGGTGTCCATCAACCGTCTAAAAGTAGGACTTTTATATAAAGTTATAGATTCTAGGCTCTACAAAAGCCGGACTCTCTTTAATTTTGGCCGGACACGCAAGCGAAAAGCCTGACTCATGTAATTAATTTGAACATGCCATAGTACAGAATACCTACCTGCTATTCCGAGGACCAATATTTCATCAGTAACATTTATATCCTCATCGGAGTTTCTTTTGCAATAATTGTGATCACTTAGAGCATTTCAGATTATTGGTACACAAAATATGTAAAAAACATTGGTAAAGTTAACAAGCATCTACACAACTTAAATCTCAATGCTAATAAAGTCTTAAGGGGTTCACACACAGAGCAGGTAATGTATATTAATATACATTACATCCCGGGATGTATAGCTTTACATTATATTAATCTATCACACACACAACAGGTAATGTAATGTATCTTTCCCTACATTTCAATGGTAGCCTTGAAACACATTTCAGCTGCAAATTTTTGAACATCCTATGAAGAGAAGAGATGTATATTTTACACGGAAATGTAATTAGATGTATCAAAATGTAAATACATATATAATATTTTCATATAGCTCTGTATCTTAAGATACGAAGATGTAAAAATATACATTATAGCTGTTGTGTGTGGTCTCCTGACGATTTCTATAGAAAGATGTATCGAGATGTATCATGCTATAATTTACATCTTTACATTACCTGCTCTGTCTGTGACATGTCTTTGAATGCATCTACATGAGTTGAAACCTGACATACCTGACAAAATATTATGTAGTTTTATCTACTTAGATATAAAAATTAGAAGTTAAACTTACCAGATTCGCTGGGCATTAGGGGTACGCCGTGTTCTATTTCAACATCCGTAAAGAGACATGGATAGGAATACCTAAGTCTCTTGCCTTCTTCGTCAAATTGATCTATATCAAAATGTTTTTCGCAAACACGTTTCCGAAGAAGTTGCTCTTTAGATAGGCCGATGAGGATAGAATTAGTTGGCACCAGGAAGGACATCCACAGGGTTCTTAAATTGTCATTCTTTGGGAAAGAAAAAAGCCGATGCGTTTCGCTGGTTGAGGAGCAACACAATAGTCCCATAACGACAATTAAACAAGCTTTTACAGTAGCACACTATAAAAGACTGCTATATTGTATCAAAAAACAGCGGAGTAATTGATTAATTTGGATCAACTCAAGCAAGAAGCGAGGATTTACAAAGTATCAGCACACTCAACGCGGTTAGTCAACACAATAAACAAAATACGTCACAAAATGGCGACGTCACAGATTAAGAGTTATATTATAGTAGAGGCGACGTCACAGATTATGAGTTGGGCGATCGCAGCGCCAAAGCGGCACATTTGGAAACTGCACTGTCACACCCCTGATTTTAATAGGCCACATTTGACATCTGTCAGATTAATCTCCATAGTGAGGTGACTGGTGAGCTGCGTAAAAATATCGACCAACTACGAATAAATCGATACGGACTTGAAATAAAATATTTGAATTTTATACGTTTGAAACAAACTCCTGTCCCACTATTACTTTTTCTTTTGCAAATTCAAGGAGCAAAATAAGACAAGTACATAATTTACAAAAAAAATGCATTTATTCGCTTGAATTATAAAAACTGTTAAATGTAGTATTATCATTATTCATTTCACATAAATATGTGTTACTTTTCACAACGTGGTTATTAATTTATGGGCAGGGCTTCATAACGTTATCGAATAACAGAAAAAATATCGTTACGTAC
Source organism: Lysandra bellargus (assembly GCA_905333045.1). Lineage (NCBI taxonomy): Eukaryota > Metazoa > Arthropoda > Insecta > Lepidoptera > Lycaenidae > Lysandra > Lysandra bellargus. The sequence goes on from HG995333.1 coordinate 1,866,022, forward strand.
CGTTATTTTCATAATGGTAGCCAGATAACGTTATTTTTTTAACGATATCGAGTAAAATAACGTTATATTTACCGTTATTATTATAACGTTATTTTTTCGTTATGGCATAACAAAAAAATAACGTTATAATAATAACGGTAAATATAACGTTATTTTCTGGTATCAGGTATGCGATCGTGCACGGTGCACCAAATCTCACTCATATTTAAAATGTAATAAGCATTCTCTGTGAAAATACAAAGAAAAAAATACACCTTAAAAGCGTGATTACGTTTAGAAAATTTTCCCGCCTGTCATGACTTTCTTGACGGACTATAACGTTATCAAAGAACATATATTTACCGTTATAAATCCTATATAACGTTATAACATTTACCGTTATTAAATACATTTATAACGTTATTTCTAGTATCGGTTAAATTTTCATAACGTTATCTATGCCCTTGAAGCAATAACGTTATGAAAAAATAACGTTATTTGAAGCCCTGTTTATGGGGATATTTCGTTACAAGTAATCAATACATCGATACTATTTATTCGCTTTCGATTTTTAGGGTAACTTCCCTAGAGTTTAAAAAGAAAAAAGGTCAGCTGACCTAACATTGTAACGACGTGCAATTATTAAGATCAGAATTTGTTTATTACGTTTAGAATTGTTTATCAGTAAAATCAAATCATTAAATAATTCGTATCGGTCATATTTACAATAAATATGTAATTGCAATTGAAAATAGTTAATCAATTGTGCAGTTATAACAAAACGAAAATATTAATTTTTTATGTACGTCGCTATAAGGTTACCTGGTACAATTTTGATGAACTGTCAAATGTGGCCTATTAAAATGTCCCGACTTATAGGTAGGTAGTAGGTACAAAACTTGTGCAATTTCGCCAATTTGCAAAACCACACAAGTGTCAACTGTCAAGTGACAAGTTGAGAAGTGACTTTGTCAATTGGGTAGTAACACTATTTTTGGCCAAAGGATTTTTAAAAGGAAGTGTCTAACGTGCCGCTAGCGGTCGTTTAGCGATGCACGCTAAAATACCGTTGTCGTCATAATAAGGAGGAAATCGCTAGTATGCCGCTAGTGGTATTTTAGAAGGTAGTGGCTAGCGTGCCGCTAGTGGTCTTTTAATAGCGATGCCCACTAAAACACCGTTGTCGGCATAATAAGGAGGAAATCGCTAGTATACCGCTAGTGGTATTTTACTTTGTACAACAAAAAAAGAACTAGGTACTCAAATCGGACTTGTAGTTCCAGAGATATGCGAACATAAACATAGATAGATAGATCGATTCTTTATTGCTCACATTACATTTAAATACAATCATGTTACTTAAACTATAAACTTAATATAATAAGTGGGCAAGAGCGGCCTTATCGCTATGAGCGATCTCTCCCAGGCAACTCTGTGGAAGAGGCAAATTTAATCTAGTAATAGTATGCGCGGTAAAGAATAACAGCTTAATGACTAATATAAAACTAAAAATAATAATAAAAATACAAATAATGATAATAAATATTAAATAATAGTATAGTTCACAAATACAACATATTACATAAGTAAAGATAAATATTAATCCTTCAGGCCCCGCGCGAGCACCGGTGATCGCGACAACAATAGAATACAATAGCAATTCCTGGAAATTCCGACTGAAGTATTATTTTAGACTCATAAACATACAAACATACATTTTTGAAATTTGACACATTTGTTCAGACGCGTTCTTTACGTGGTAGAGTCATGCTTCAGCTCGGATGGACCGGCTTGACCGGAGAAATACCACGGGCTCACAGAAAACCGGCGTGAAACAGCGCTTGCGCTGTGTTTCGGCGAGTCAGTGAGTTTACCGGAGGCCCAATTCCCTACTCTATTCCCTTCCCTACCCTACCCTATTCCTTTCCTTATCCTTCTCTACCCTATTACCCTATTCCCTCTTAAAAGGCGAGCAACGCACCTGCAGCTCTTCTGATGTTGCGAGTGTCCATGGGCGACGGAAATTGCTTTCCATCAGGTGGCCCGTTTGCACGTTTGCCCCCTTATTTCATAATTTGGTACATATTAATACATACATACGCGTCGAATTGATAACCTTCTTTTTTGAAGTCAGTTAAAAATATTGTAATGCTAAGCCTGAGTGGCTGCAGCGGCAGACTAAACACTATGATTTATTTTACCGCTATCTGTATCGGTTTGTTAGCGCACATTAACTAAATTATACCACTAGCGGCATACTAGCGATTTCCTCCTTATTATGCCGACAACGGTGTTTTAGTGGGCATCGCTATTAAACGACCACTAGCGGCACGCTAGCCACTTCCTTCTAAAATACCACTAGCGGCATACTAGCGATTTCCTCCTTATTATGCCGACAACGGTATTTTAGCGGGCATCGCTAAACGACCGCTAGCGGCACGTTAGACACTTCCTTTTTAAAAGCCATTAAAGCCTTTGATAATTGATACAATGCCAAAAAAATTGAAAGGGTTTCTTCTTGCTTATCACCATAGACTTATATTTATCACACTGGGGCCTGGGGGCTGGGGGTTTGTGGACCTAAATCCCTGACCTCCATTATACAAGTACGCGTACTCGTATAAAGCGTCTCCCAGACAGACGCGACCTGCGGTGGCGGTGGCGGTCAGTTGGATGACTTGAGAGTTCTAGGAATGCCGAACGACACAGACACACGCAGCCACGCGGCCAAGCCATCCGACTGACCGCCACCGCCACCGTAGGCCGCGTCTGTCTGTGAAACGCTTAATGGAGGTCAGTGACCTAAAAATTCCTAGTTAAAAATTTATGCCACAGCATGTATTCCACGAATAAAAGTAACAATAATAATAATTATAGAAAAAGAACATTTTACTTTTTAACGTTTTTTATTGTTTTACTGACGCATCCCATTTATAAATCAATATTGTACCCACAATAACAGTCTTTCGTTCAAGGTCTCCTTGTGAATATAGTATTTGTTGACTGTTGTTCAAGGTCTACTAAAATATTTCTACATAATATTAACATTAATAATAATTGTCTCTCAGATTGCTAAGTATGTTAGCTTTAACTTTTGAATGGAAATTACATAGTACATCTGAACACAGTGTCTTTATTATACTTGGACATTAGTTTCCTGATAGAGCTCGACAAGGCTTATGGGCCATTTTTGACAGTTCTCCTTTACCAGCGGCGCCCCCGTTCACATTCATATAAATTATAAAGCCTTGTTGCAGTATATTTTACAAATTGCTTATGGAATCTATTGTTGTTTTTTTAATTACTGCAGCTACTACACTTTTCACTTTAGAACCACTGTAACTTTCCTCATTTGTAAAGTTAGCTGCTATTGTTTGGAATGTCTCATTCATCAGTGACTTTATCTCATTTTTTGCATCATCACTTTTTTTAAAGTTGCTGGATGTATCTTCTATTTTTTTATTTAGATTTAGCAATTGTTCATCTTTGTGCTCAATTTCCTGTTTCAAGTTTGCAATTTCATCCAAATAAGATTTTTCTTTTTGTGCAAAACAGTCACATTGTTGGTTCAACTTTATAATTTCATTTTTCAGATGTAAAATCTCACTGTCATTTTCTTCACTCGATTCTGCAATTTTTGTGTGTCCAATATCGTCTCCCTTATTTTTTTTAAGAATTTTATTGGCTAGTCCATTGGCTTGGATATATTCCTCATAATTTTTTATTTTTGTCTCATATTCATTAAGCAATTTTTGAATTATGATATTTTGATAGTTGGAGCCACTGTACTCCCTATCAGAATTTGAAGTTTCATTAATTTTGCCTATTACCATATCTAATTTATCAGAAATTCTGTTCATGTTTATTCTCAGTTCACTATTGCTTACTCTTTGTTCAGATATTAATAAAGACACATCACTCATCCCTAATACAGGCATTTCAGGTTTTTTGTTGCTTACAACTTCTAGTGAGCTACATGGTACAATTTCAGTAGGGTTTCCATGAACATTTGAATTCGTGCCATGTGGAGTTTTTGTCTTACCTACACTTTTTGTGGTGAAGACTTGCCCATCCAGCTCTTCTTGAATATTTTTCTCAATATGTTTATGGGGAAGGCTTGACTTAATAGATTTTTGTTTAGTAGGTCTCTTGTGATCAATACTTTCATTAGAATCAGAAGAGTCAGTTGATTCAAAATTTGTTTTTGTGTAAGGTAGTACTGAGTGTCCCATGGATGCCATTCGTTTTATAATAGAATCCTTAGTTCTCTTATTGACGGAAGAATCAGTATCACTTTTATCTTCAGTTGATTTTTCTTTAGTACTTTCTACATCTTGATTTTCAAAAGAGGAGCTTACATTTTCTTGTTCTGATTGTTTAACCATTATATTAAGTTGTTTTAATATTTCCACTATTTTTTCTATTTCATTTTCTTTTGCATAGATATTCCAGTATTTCCGTGCATTATCATAATATGAAAAACATAACTTTTTCACATGCACTTCAAATGTTGGCGAGAAAGTTGCATATGACAGAGTTGTTTTGTTAGCATTATAAAGTACAAAATTATGTGTTCCATTCTTCAAAATCTTTATTATTCCAAATCCCAATATTCCTTTGTTAACATAGGTATTGTTTGTCCTTAAAAGAAAAATCTTATTTAAAAATATTATACTCTAGAAAATGTTGTAGTATTTACCTACTAAATTTCATTCATTAATTGTGACGTTATCAGCGTGAAGGGACCTTATTGTCGGTATTGAGTTATTAGTATCTCCATAATCTACATTTAATAGGCTATCGAACCATGTAAATAACATGCGTGTAGGTCTGGAAAATATTTTTTTTAAAAATGTTTAAACTCGAAAGTCGTAAAAGGTGATATTGAGAAAATCGCATTCAAACTTCGACATCCTAAAAAAGTATGTTATTGTAGGAAGTTACATAGATATCATGTTTTTTGAGAAGTACGTTATATGGTCTTTTAGAATTTAACTTCAATTATATAATTTTATAACTCTATTCCTGTTGTTTACCACGCCAAAGTGCATGATGTAATGAAAATGCCCATGATGGTTTTTACTAAATATTTCACTTATAGTATGTTTCCTATTGGATTTTATAAAAGAATAATATAAAACGGATCAGTTTTTACTAAATAAAGACCTCTTCGATATTAAACAACATTGTTTATTGTATTGTTACGGATACGGGAAGTTGTTTACGTGTTACGAATACGGGCAGTTGTTTACCTGCGCGCGACAGTTGCGCGTACCTTCTAGAAAAGCCCGACCCTTGTTTATGTGATTGCGTGTTTACGTAAACAATCCAAAATAGAACGCTCCAGAATTCGACGCGGGCCATATAAAAGGTAAACAAGCCGGCAGTCAGGCAGTTCGATCCGAGCGATCATCAAGGCGACTTCAAAAGTGAGAACAAGTGATCAATAGTGAGTGATTGTGATAGTGAACTAACGACTCGGCTACGACCTAGGACAGTGATAGTGCTCAGTGATTTGGATCTAGTGCTTAGTGTTTGGACTTAGTGATTTGTGTGAGCTAGTGTTTGTGAATAAAGTCTTCAAGAGAGTCACCAGGTCTTTCTCTCCGAATCCTCGAACCCTAGCACGTAACAACTGGTGTCAGACGTGCGATTTGGAAGATGCCATTGACTCCGAGAGAGGACTTCAAAGGGAGTATCAGGACAAGGGCGCAGCGAGCTGCTGCCATTGACTCCGAGAGAGGAGTTGGAGGTGGAGCCGCGGAGGCCACACCAACTGGGGACCAAGCTCCGCCCACTGCGGAGCAGGCCGCACCCGCTGGCCTCGCCCACCAGGCTCCACCCACTGACCACGCCCCCCAGGCTCCACCCACTTCGGGTGAAGCCACGCCCACTCTGGCCACGCCCACCAGACTACTCAGGCCACGCCCACTGGCCCCGCCCACCGGGCTCCGTCTACTGGCTCCAGCCACCAGGCATCGCCCGTAGCTTCTACAGCCCCTCAAATGGCTCCTCAATTGGAAAGCATCATTGGGTTAATTCAGGCTTTGCAAGATTCTCAAAGGGCAATGATAGAATTACAAGACCGCAAGCTCAGCGCGTTGCAAGAGTCACAAGAGCAACAAAAAGTCCTCCAAGAAAAAGCACTTGGAGCTATAAAGGATGTAAGTGACACGGTGGTTAAGCTCCGAAAAGATGTCGACATAATGGACGAACGAGTTACGGGGTTAGGATTGGATGTAGAAAATGTGAGAACCGGCCTCACTGAACTTCAGAAGAAAGTAGTGCGCCTGGAAACCACAGGAGTGGCGGTGTCTAGTGGAACTACCGGAGTGGTGCAAGTGGTACAAGGACCAAGAGTTAAAGTGCCACCATACGACGGTACTACTTCATGGAACGCTTATCGTCAGCAATTCCAGACGGTTGCTTCTGCCAACGGATGGACTGACGAACAATGCCTGACCGCTCTCACTGTCGCGCTCAGAGGGCAAGCCTTGTCGGTCCTGGAAGCACATACGGGAAATGGGTTCAAAGATCTGATGGAGGCCCTTGAATCCAGATACGGGGAGCGGCACCTGGAGCACGTGTTCCGTGCTCAACTTCGTGACAGAGTCCAACGCTCAGGAGAGGGACTACAACAATGGGCGTTGGAAATTGAAAAACTGGTCAAGAAGGCACATCCAGGAGCAGACTCCAAGATGGTCGACTCGAACACTATTCAAGCCTTTGTCGACGGAATCAGGGACCTGGAAGTCAGAGCTGCAGTAAGGCTACGTCACCACACCTCGCTAAAGGAAGCGTTGGCGCATGCTTTGGAGGTCGAGGCTGTTCGCCATGAGATACAGCAGACCCATAATATCCACAAGGTCTCTGAAGTAAAGGCTCCTGCAAGGAAAAGATTTGAAGCCATGTGCTATAAGTGCGGGAAGAGGGGCCATCTTCAGCTCAACTGCCCGCAGAAGGAGACTCAGATGGCAAGAATGAAAAGACTCGAGGAACGCATTGAACAAATAGAGGAGCTGAAGAAACAGGGGGCTTCAGCCAGGACTAAGAGGCGAGTACTGGCCGACGCGGAGGAAGCCCCAATAACTGTTGTCTCCCAAGCAAGCAGCGGGAATAGTCTTGTGGTTCAGGGGGCTATTAACGGGTCGGATTGCAAAATGACTCTAGACACGGGAGCCTCTAGAACAATAGTGAACCCAAATTTGGTAAAAGCCGCAAGGAGGCACAAGAGGAGAATTGACTGTCGGCTTCTCACTGCCTCCGGTCAGCCAATACCCGTCCTGGGAGAAATGTCAGTTACGATGAATGTAGGGGGGTCCTTGTACCCTCATGACGTTATCGTGGCTGAGATTGTGGATGATTGCATCTTGGGTTTGGATTTCATGAAGAAGCACAACTGCAGAATTAATGTCGCTGACGGAGTTTTCAAGTGTGGCGAAGAAGAAATTTTCATCCTTGGAGGCGCCTGCGGGAAAGTCGCCTGTGTAAAGGAAGTCATTATACCTGGACGAGCAGAAGCTAGAGTGCTGGTGAAACTACCGCCAGCTGGAAAGAAGAAGTCAAACAGATGCGTGTTGATCGAAGACACACCTACCAAGACATCAGCGCAAAGACTGATGACGGCGAGAACCCTTGTTAGTGGAAGCAGTAACGCTGTGGTCAGGGTTTTGAATCTGGGTGATCACGAGATCTGCTTGCACAAAGGTGACGTCATTGGAAAGTGCGAGGAAGTTGTCTGGATGAGAAAGTGTAGTTCGATCACAGGCTCAGACTCAGCCAACGGCAGCAACTATGGAATAGTGACTGAGCTACTCGATGACTGCAAGAGTAATCTGACTTATTCGCAGAGCATGAAAGCTAAGAAGTTTTTACAACGCCACGCGAATATCTTCTCCAGTCAGGAAGGTGACCTTGGAAGAACGTCGATGGTTCAGCACAGGATAGATACCGGAAACGAGAACCCAATTCGTCAACGAGCAAGACGGATACCCATTGCAAAGGAAAAAGAAGTTGAAGGCCTTTTGGAGGACATGAGAAGGCATAAGATTATTGAACCGTCTGCAAGTCCGTGGTGCTCACCTGTTGTATTAGTGAAGAAGAAAGATGGCAGCACAAGATTCTGTGTGGACTACAGGCGTCTCAATGATGTCACTAAGAAGGACAGCTATCCATTACCTCGAATCGACGACACTCTGGATACCTTGAGTGGCATGAAATGGTTCTCGACCCTGGACCTGAAATCTGGATACTGGCAGGTGGAAATTCACCCAAAAGACAAGGAGAAGACAGCTTTTTCCACCGGTAAAGGTCTATGGCAGTTTAACGTCATGCCCTTTGGATTGTGCAACGCACCTGCCACATTTGAGCGACTCATGGAGTGTGTACTGGCAGGCTTAGTTGGAGAGGCTTGCTTAGTCTACTTGGACGACGTCATCATTGTTGGCCGCGACTTCGAGGACCATTTGCGAAACTTAGAACGAGTTTTCGCCAAAATAGAGGGGGCCAAGTTAAAGTTGAATCCGAAAAAGTGTCGTTTATTCAGGAGTAAGGTCAACTATCTCGGCCATGTTATCTCCAGTGATGGAATCCAGACGGACCCAGAGAAACTGGAAGCAGTTCAAAACTGGCCAACCCCTAAAAACAAAACTGAAGTGCGGGCATTTCTCAGCCTGTGCTCCTACTACAGGCGTTTTGTTAAGGGATTCTCAGAGATAGCCAAGCCTTTACATCGGCTGACAGAAGATAAACGACAGTTTATGTGGGACGAGACTTCTGAAGATTCTTTTCAGAAACTGAAGAAACGTCTGTGTGAAACACCAATCCTGGGGTATCCACAACCTGAAGGCCAGTTTATAGTCGACACGGACGCAAGCAACACGGCCATTGGAGGGGTGTTATCTCAAAAGCAGGGTGAAAGAGAAGTTGTAATTGCATATTTCAGCAAATCTTTATCTAAGCCAGAGAGAAACTACTGTGTGACAAGAAGAGAACTCTTGGCTGTTGTAAAGACGCTACAACATTTCAGCAAATATCTCATCGGCAGACAGTTTTTACTGCGAACTGATCACGCAGCCTTGAAGTGGCTACTGCAATTCAAGAACCCAGAAGGCCAAGTAGCTCGATGGATTGAACAACTCCAGGAGTACGACTTCAAGACGGAACACCGCAGCGGAAAGGCGCATGGGAATGCCGACGCACTTTCACGAAGGCCGTGTTCAGAAGACTGCAAACACTGTGTTAAGCAGGAATCTAATGAAGTGACATTAAAGTTAACGAAAACAAGTCCTTTGGGTCCATGGGAGAATGATGCTATGAGGAAGGCTCAAGAAACAGATGACGACCTACGGCACATCATCACATGGAAGAAACGAGGTGACGAAAAACCAATCTGGAGTGAGGTTGCACCCACTGGCGCTGTCACTAAGGCGTACTGGGCGCAATGGGACAGTCTGATACTTCAAAATGGAATACTTTACCGAAAATGGGAAAAGACTAACGGCAGAGAGTTCCATCTTCAGATAGTTGTCCCAAGAGCGAGAGTACCGGATGTTCTCCGTGAAATACACGATGGCGTATCAGGAGGTCATCTAGGTGTTAAGAGGACGTTAACAAAAGTGCGAGAACGATTCTACTGGTTGCATTGTCGAGATGATGTACAGGATTGGTGCCGCAAATGCACTACTTGCGCTGCAGTGAAGGGACCACAGACCAGGAGCCGTGGGAACCTGCGGTTGTATAACGTTGGCGCACCGTGGGAACGAATTGCAGTTGACGTAGCTGGGCCATTTCCCGTGACGGAATCGGGAAACAAGTACTTTATGGTCGTCATGGACTACTTCACCAAATGGCCCGAAGTGTTCGCCATACCAAACCAAGAAGCTACAACGGTTGCTTCTAAGCTAGTCGAAGAAGTAATATCTCGCTTTGGTGTGCCTCTCGAAATCCATTCCGATCAGGGCAGGAACTTCGAATCGCAGGTCTTCCAGGAAGTGTGTAGAATTTTGGGAATGCATAAGACGAGGACCACCGCGTACCATCCACAGTCTGATGGAATGGTTGAGAGATTTAACCAGACTCTAGAGAGGCATTTGGCGAAATTGGTAGATGACAGACAAAAGGATTGGGACAAGTATATACCACTCTTCCTTCTCTCGTACCGTACCGCCGAGCACGAGAGCATAAAAGCTACCCCGGCGTATGTCAATTATGGTAGGGAACTAAGAGTTCCAGTAGACCTTTTGACAGGAGGGTCACCGGAGGAACCAAAGACCGTACCAGACTATGTCTGCGATTTAAGGGAAAAGATGCACTACATACACGCCATGGTTCGGGAAAATGGGTTACAGTCAAGTGAGAACATGAAGACCAGATACGACCGGAAAGCGAACACGAGCGGCTTCGAAGAAGGGTCACTGGTATGGCTGCATAACCCAACTCGCCGAAAAGGGAAATCTCCAAAGTTGCAGACCAAGTGGGACGGCCCATATAAAGTGGTTACCCGATTGAATGATGTGACTTACAGGATTCAAAAGCCACCAAGAGGCACATTCAAAGTGGTACACATAGACCGTTTGGCGCGTTATCATGGCAGTAACAACGATGCTCGGGACGAGCATCTCTAAGAGGGGAGTAGTGTTACGGATACGGGAAGTTGTTTACGTGTTACGAATACGGGCAGTTGTTTACCTGCGCGCGACAGTTGCGCGTACCTTCTAGAAAAGCCCGACCCTTGTTTATGTGATTGCGTGTTTACGTAAACAATCCAAAATAGAACGCTCCAGAATTCGACGCGGGCCATATAAAAGGTAAACAAGCCGGCAGTCAGGCAGTTCGATCCGAGCGATCATCAAGGCGACTTCAAAAGTGAGAACAAGTGATCAATAGTGAGTGATTGTGATAGTGAACTAACGACTCGGCTACGACCTAGGACAGTGATAGTGCTCAGTGATTTGGATCTAGTGCTTAGTGTTTGGACTTAGTGATTTGTGTGAGCTAGTGTTTGTGAATAAAGTCTTCAAGAGAGTCACCAGGTCTTTCTCTCCGAATCCTCGAACCCTAGCACGTAACAGTATTAAAAAAAATTTTGAAGAAATAAACATTGTGCTTCTACTAATCTTATTAATTAGTCAAAATCAACAAAAATATATATTTACTACACTTGAACATAGTCAAATGAGATCAAATATGTAAACTTATATTTAAAAAGTAACTTTTTTCTGTCTTAAAATTCAAGGTAAAGTTTAGTAAAAAGCTGGTGCAAACACTTAAGAGCCCGGGTAACCCTCGAAATTCTCATACATACGTAATACCAAAATCATTTTGTCATACGAAAATATTTAACATGTTTGAGTTATTTTTCAGCATAAAATAGTAATTACCTAGGTTCCTGAACAAAAATTAACTTCAAAATATTTAAACACTAAAAAAATTTTTTTTGTGTATAAATTTTTTTTACTAAATTTACTACTAAATATTTAAACACTAAAAAATAGAGTAAAACACTAAAAAATTTATAAATAATTTGTAAATTTACTACAAAATATTTTAATACTAAAAAATATTTTTTAGAGTTGAAATATTTTGTAGTAAATTTACTATTTTTTTATATATTTTTTAGTGTTTTACTCTATTTCTTAGTGTTTAAATATTTAGTAGTAAATTTAGTAAAAAAAAATTTTACACAAAAAAAATTTTTTTTGTGTTTAAATATTTTGAAGTTGATTTTTGTTCAGGAACCTAGGTAATTACTATTTTATGCTGAAAAATAACTCAAACATGTTAAATATTTTCGTATGACAAAATGATTTTGGTATTACGTATGTATGAGAATTTCGAGGGTAACCCGGGCTCTTAACACTTTTCAAAAGGGACCTTATTGTCGGTGATTAAAAGTTTAGTAATATCACATAAAAATAAATATACATTTTTATTAACATTGAAGTTCTTATTTTTTAAATAACTTTAATTATCCTTTAGTAACAAGACGTGTACCAACAACATGTAATTTCTCACAGTTACCATAAAAGTGTTCATAAATATTAAAAGGACCTTAATGTCGGTCGTTACATTTTAGTAATTAGTTAAAAGAAGATACAAAAATACTATTAATTTCGTAGTTGTAACATTATTTTTTATTTTATTTAAATATTTATTTAATTATATTTTTCATTATTTAATTATATTTCTGAGATTTCTTTATAAAAATAAAGGAACCTCAGACTTGGTACAAGTTTGTCTAGATTTCATTGCTTTTAAGGGTTCCATAGTCAACAAGGAATCGAGATTCGAGACTTGGCTAGTTTTTTTTACAAAATGTTTTTGGTGGGATTTCACTTTCTTTTATAGAAACGTGGGCATATTGATTTTTTAAGCTGAGCCGTAAGTAGTGGGTTTCATCATATCGCTCGTGTAGGATTGTGCGCTTGTGTAAACGTCACTATCAGCATCACACGTGTTATATCCGTGGTCTAGTGGTTTAGTGCGTGGCTCTTGACTCAGAGGTCGTGAGTTCGATTCCCGCATTGGAAACATATTATTTCCAAGTTTGGTTGGGGCAATGCAGGTTGATCACCTTTGATCAGGATTAAATTGAAAATAAAATTTAAGGGGGGCTCCCATACAAAAAACCTAATTTCGAGTTCGACTCGCACTTGGCTAATTTTTATGATTTTCCCTATAAATGGCCATTAAACCCTAAACTCTCTGCTAAATTTCAGCTCTCTGAGTTTATGGGAAGTACTAGTTCTATTTTGATGATCTTGAGTGAGTGAGTGGGTGTCATAAATGAGAAACTTTGCTTTAGCTTAACTTCGGAACTTAATGACCTCTAGAGGTTCTCAAATAGGGGCCTAAAATGCGGTGAAATGGTTCCTGTAAATGATGGTACTGCACTGTTTGCTTCGTTCTCTACTTGGCGGGGGCACTGCCGTGCCTCCAGATATTCTAATCAATGTTACCGATTTTCAGCTTGGTGCAAATTACTAGTAGTATAACAGTAGATACCGTGCCAAAAGAAAGCCGCAATCGACTCTTGACTGCAGCACCGACAATAAGGTCCCTTTTTTACTAAACTTTAAGATATATTTTAACCTATAAAAATCGTTTTTAAAACCTGTGTCTTTGTCATATCAAAATTTAGAGTCTGTTTATTAATATGGAGCAAAAAAAGAAAAAATGATTTTTTTTGACACTTTACTTTAAATGCGATTATCTCGGAAACTAAAACCCTCCATAAGGTCCCTTTTCCCAGATAACGTCACAATTATCATCATTAATTAACACTATAGAAATACTTACCATTCATATACATTTGAAGCACATGCAAACACACATTCTGTAGGTTTAGCATCTTCAGTTATTTTATCTTCTACTTTCGTCTGAGAAGGCGGCTGCTCGGGTTTATATTTCAAGGATGCGGTATCTTCTTTAGTTTCTGTTTGTGATACTTTAAATATACTCGCAAGTGAGGTGCTGAAAAAGATGGGTGTTGTTAATTTTGACTACCATTAAGTGCAATAAGTTATATAAAGCAGGAGATAGTATATATTCTTAGATTAATAGCTTATAAACACGCTGCACGCTGTACAATAATAATTACCTGGAAGCAGGAGTGAATAAATCTACATCCACATCATCAGAGTCGAACATAATGATAAAATAATATCTAAATTCTAAGCTTACGTCTCACAGTTATTATTGTTATATTTTATTGAAGTTACCTACAGCAACATACAATTTAGAGAATACAATGTATCTATTTATAGGAATACGGTTTTTATTAAATAGAATTATTTATTTTATCAAAAACAACATTCATTTCTTTATTTACATGTTTTTTTCATTTGTTTCATTTTGACGTTTATTTTCATGTTAATTTTGACGTTAATTTTTTTCTGCGCCCACTTGGCGCCCACGGCGCAGGCTGCCTAGTCTTATACAAATATGCGACGGAATAGTGTGTCATCTCTCGCGTTCCGTTCGTATTTTGTATGAGTTACGCGGCGTAAACGCGGCGGAATTTACGCCAGCGTAATTCAGCCTAGTGTGTTTAGACCACAGTTTTGAGTTTTAGACACTAAGTTTCACTTTTGTATTATGGAGGCACTTCACATGGCTATTTGTATTTGCGTATTTGATGTATTCGCCAAACAATCACCATGTGTAGACTGTATGTTTGGTTTGGCCTTATTTGCCCATTTGACAAATATGACCAATACTATATAAAATATACACACGTATCCGTAGAAGTTGTCGGTTTTTTACCCACATCAAAAGAGTCAAATAGGCAAATAAACAAAATTTAAATAAAAGTTTTGTATTTGACGTCCATGTATGAAGGCCGTATTTGCCTTTATTTGCTTGTTTGTGTATACGTCAATAATTTTGCCAAATGCAACAAATAGCCAATAGCAAATACAAAATATAACCGTGTGAAGTGCTTCCATTAGATTTGTGATTGGTCGCCATGTGATTTCAATCATCAATGAGTGCTTATGAGTTATGACTATAAGTTTAGAGATCTTTGAGTTATGACTCGTACTGGAGACGTAATGTACGACTCCAGTACGAGTCAAAAGTTTTTAATATTTCTTAGAACTATATCGTTTTATTGATTTGTTTGAACGTATGTTCTATCTATATCTTAGAAAACATATAATATTTCTGGTAGTGATGATAGGCACGCTAAAAACAATGTTTTAATAAAGGTCTGATTTTCACACAAGTTTTTATGGTATTTTATTTGTATTCCCTACTCAAGATATATTTATTGTAGCTTTGTGATGCTTTTGTATTATGTAAATAATATACTCAACTTACTATAAACAAAACATCTGTAACGATTTGGTTACTGTATGGACACTTTTGGATCCTTCTATTTGAATTCGCTAAGAAACCTACAGACTTAACTTTATAGATTTCCAGTTTATTTTTAATGCTCTCCGTAATAGCGCGATTTTGCTATAATAATTTGCCAGGCGCTGTTTTCGCTAATGATTGTATTAGCACATCAGTATGAAGTTAGCTACCAAAGTTCAGACTAGAGACGGTTGGAACAGCCGACATTTTGATTTCGTCAGACGACTACGGCTCAGCTGATCGATGACGCTGCATACCTACTTTTACTGCTTACAAGTTTAATATTGTAATATTAATAATTTATATCTTACAAGTTAAAAAACTTATTAAAAATTGTGTTTTTTTCCCCAATTGGGTGAGTGGTGCACTATATATTTTTTCTATATTGATTTTCGTTAGATTTATTGGATTGCTTTGTCATTGTCACTCTTAGATTCATCAAATTGAATTATTCACTCTTCGTATTGTTTTTGATTAATTGGAATGCTGTAAAACAAAATTAGCAGGTTTTCCTTGATTATGCCGAGTGCCTTTGCTTAGATAAATTTATTTTTCAGCTATTTTGTTGACCGTTGTTACCATTTTAACTACTATTACTATCTACATTTCAGTTAAATAAGCCATTTATTTTTGTTAAGCGTGAAAGACAATTCGTCTATTCTTTTATATGTGGAACCTTTCAAATATTATTATTTAACATTTTACATATTACAACCTCAAGTTGTAATTGCCTATTTAATTGTCATTGACGCTTATATTTCCATTAGTTAATAATAATCATTCTGTATGACTGCCTCATCATCGATTACTAGCTTTGCTTTAATCGCGCTTTATCATCCTTGCTCCATTTCATCATGTCTCAACCGTTGATGTCGCAGTCAAAGTTGAAAATCGGACGAACACCAAAATGTCTGGTCTACTGATTCCAGGGTTCCTCGCTACGGTAGAATATCGCTGTGGTTAGAAAGGGACGAGATCTTACTGGAAGGGGTAATCTGCCTACTTACGACCATACCTGCAGGAATCGCGGACCTGTCTCACCTACCTACAATCAACAACTGTTGGAGACACCGGAGGCTCTTCTACTACAGGATAGTAAAGCCGATTGGTTCGCATTAAAGCCATACTATTGTGAGCGTCAAACCCACGACCTGTTCTGCATATTATAGCTGCCTATTTTTCTGCAGTGTAATTGTTTTATTTTGAACACTCCCAAGATAAAGTGTTACATTGGCGCCCAACTACAGGTTCGCTCACAGTATTGGCTTTTCTGTGTGTTGGCATTCTGGTTTTCTTTGGTGCTGGCTATAAAATTTAGTTTTAAGTTTAATTATTATACTAACATATTGTAAATGTGTTTCAATTGACTCATCTATCATTCGCTGTATTGTATTGGGTTATATGTTTGTCGCTTAAGTTAATCATATTGTAATATATTGCAACACACACCCAAACATTTCAAGATGTCTCACCCCATAAAATTTTTATCTCTGCAAAAAACTGAACTTGAATACGAGGTAGAATTGCGCGGTGGTGTTAGTGATTCAGTACAATCATTACGCAAACAGATTGTTAAGTTATCTCTTGATCTACCATCCGAAGATATACTTGAATCGCACTTAGATCCGGCTGATGACTTAAAATCAGTTAAGGAATCTCTTCTTAAATCTCAAAATAATTTAGCTAGTTTAAAATTAAAATTCGATAAAAATTTGTTTTTCAGAACCGAAACACTCCTAAATCATGTTTACCATAGAATTAATAGAATAAATGCTACTACCGAAGTTTCTGACATTTACAAAGTATGTGTTGCTAGCTTCAATTCACAATATAAGGATCTAAATTTGTTAAGACCACAAGGCTCACAGAAAGCTATAAACGCTGAAATAAACACGGAACCTACGTCTATATCAGTTTCATGCGAGCGCAGTCTATCTAATGATATTAACAAACTCAAATATTCCGGAAAAGGCTGTGTCCGTTCCTTTATATTAAAAGTTGAAGAGTTTGTTCAGTCTAGGGGTATTTCCTATGACAAAATCCTTTCTTTAGGTTACGAAATTTTTATCGAAGATGCCTTACACTGGTATCGTTGTAATCGGGACAAAATAAACTCTTGGAAGGAATTATGCGATTTATTAAAACAAGATTTCAGCAGTCTTGACTATGACTATAGATTCGCTGAAGAAATACGTTCGCGCACTCAAGGCGAACATGAAAATATTACTATCTATCTTTCTATTATGCACGGTATGTTCTCTCGTTTAAGTAAAGAATTCTCAGAAGCGGAAAAGCTAGAGATATTATTGCATAACATTAGACCGTGCTATGCAAATACCTTAGCCGCATCTCCACCAATCACGAGCATAGATTCTTTAAAATCAGTTTGCCGCAATTATGAAAATATTAAATCTAATTTTTTACACTTTCATGAGCCACCTAAGGCTACTAATAGCACGCTTGCTCCGGAATTCGCTTACAAATCCAGTAGTTATATTCCTAAAAACGTTATGAATACTAATAGAAATACTGGCCCTAATTATAACAATTATTATAGGCATGATAATGCAAGGGTGAACGCTATTGAATCCTATGAGGGTGGTGAGAGTAACGCTGATGTTGCTGTTGTTACAAGCGATCCGTCTAAACAGATTTTCTGCCCTAGGTGCAGATCTAATGGCCATTCTCTACGGAATTGCACCCAAAAACGTTTCCTTATTTGTTTCAAATGTGGAAAAAAAGATGTGCGTTATCCCGAATGTCCTAATTGTAATTCAAATAATTTAAATCGTAGTTCTTCAAAAAACTAAATAGGCAGGATTGGAACAACAATATTGGGAAGTCATCTAAACATTTTGATAACAATGAATGGAAGGATTGGCTACGCTTTATTTCAAATATTTTCTCTCACAATACGGTTTTTCCAATCCAGGATACATATAAAATAAATAACTCCCGCCCTTATGCTACTGTGATTATTAATAAGAAATCTATAAAAGGATTATTGGACACTGGATCTAGCGCAACTATTTTAGGTAATAAGTCCCATGAATTTCTTCTAAAATCAGGTTTTAGGATCCAAAACGGTGATCATACTCATTTCGTAGGTGCCGGCGGTGAGAAACTTAATTCTAGTGGCATAATTAGGATCCCAATCACTTTCCAAAATCAAACACGTACCCTTAATGTGTATGTAGTGCCTACCATTACAAACTCGCTAATTTTGGGTATGGATTTTTGGAGGGCTTTTGATTTGTTTCCTAAAACTTTAAACAATTCTATAAACTTTCCAAACAGCGAGTCCACAAGTCACTTTATAACTAACGTAGTAAATGATCAACCAATATCTATACTTTCTTATGACCATTTAAGTAAGGAAGAAAAGACTACGGCTGATTCTATCATCTCGCAATTTAAGGACATTTCTTACGAAAAACGTGGTCTTGGCCGGACTACTTTAATCAAGCATTCAATTGACACTGGGGATGCTGCCCCCATTCGTCAACGCTATTATCGTATGTCCCCTGAAAAACAACGCATCTTAATAGAGCAATTAGATGAGATGTTAAAGGAGGATGTCGTTGAACCCAGTGACAGTCCCTGGTCGAGTCCCGTGTTACTTACACCCAAAAAGAATGGTGAGCTTAGGTTCTGCCTGGATAGTAGAAAACTTAATGCTATCACAAAAAAGGATGCGTACAGTCTCCCTTATATCTCCGAGATTCTTGACAATCTTCGTGATGCCAAATACCTTTCTAGTTTAGATTTGTCAAAGAGCTTTTGGCAAATACAAATTAAGGAGGAGGATAGACAAAAGACGGCTTTCTACGTTCCTACACGAGGTACCTTTCATTTTAAATCCATGCCATTTGGACTTACTAATGCTCCAGCCACACAACAGAGGTTAGTCGACGAATTATTTTATACGCCTGAATTCGAGAACAGGGTTTTTGTTTTTGTTGATGACATAATCATAGTTTCTAATAGTTTCGCACAACACATAGCACTCCTGAAAAGAGTACTCGAAAAATTAAAAACCGCTAACTTAACTATTAAATTTGATAAAAGCCAGTTTTTTAGGGAACAGTTAAAATATCTTGGTTATGTTGTGGACTCGAACGGTTTACACGCGGATCCTCAAAAAGTTGAGGCCATATCTAAACTGCCGACTCCTACTAACCGTAAGGAGGTCCGTAGATTTATCGGTACTGCTTCATGGTATCGCCGTTTTATCCCTAATTTCAGTAGCATTGCGGCACCCTTAAATAAACTTACTTCTCAAGGAAAAAACGCTTCTCCCTTCGTGTGGTCTAAGGAAGCCAACGAGGCATTTGAAACGCTAAAAAAACACCTCGTTTCTGCACCAATACTTACTTGCCCAGATTATAATAAGCCTTTCCAAGTTCATACCGATGCAAGTGATTATGGGATAGGAGCTGTACTTTCTCAGACTTTCGAAGGTAAGGAAAAAGTTATAGCGTACATGAGTAAGTCGTTGTCACAGCAGGAACGCAATTATAGTGCCACGGAACGAGAGGCGTTAGCTGTACTCACTGCTATTGAACACTGGCGGTGCTACTTGGAGAATGGTCTTAGATTTACCGTTTACACTGACCACTCTTCTCTTAAATGGTTTCTTAATCTTAATAATCCTACTGGAAGACTAGCTCGATGGGGAGTTCGTCTTTCTGCCTATAATTTTGAAATTAAGCATCGCAAGGGTGCGGATAATGTTGTACCGGATTGTTTGAGTCGTTCTATTCCGTTATCTACCATCAATAGAGACCTGCCACGTACAAATACAAGCCCTAATACTAGTGATGCTTGGTATCTAAAAATTTATCATGATTGTCAAAAATCACCCACATCTGTTCCGAATTATAAAATTACTAATAATAAACTATTTCGTTTCTTTAAATCTATTAACCCTCTCACTAGGGAATTCCAATGGAAAGAAGTTATTCCAATGGAACGCCGTCAAGAGGTGATATCTGAAAACCACGACGTGCCTACTTCCGGTCACTTTGGGATTTTTAAAACATTTAGACGACTGTCCTTAAAATATTTTTGGCCTGGTATGCATCGGGATGTAACAAAGTTCGTTACAAATTGCGAAATTTGTCATTCTTATAAGCACTCCAATCACACAACTCTCGGTAATATGGGAAGTCATAAAGATTGTTTCAGACCATTTCAGATGTTAAGCATCGATTTGGTAGGTCCGTTGCCTGTTAGCAGAAAACAAAATACATTTTTACTTGTCGTAAACTGTTGCTTTTCAAAATATTGCCTACTATTTCCTATCCGTCGTGCTACATCTGATATCATTGCTAAAATATTGGAGGATAGTGTGTTTCTTGTTCACGGTATTCCCAGCACGATTCTGATGGACAACGGGAAACAATTCACTAGCAATGTTATTAAAAACCTACTTTCCCGTTATAAAATACCTAATGTGTTGTACACACCGTTTTACACACCGCAGGTGAACACCGTTGAACGATATAATAAAACTATTATGACGGCAGTTTCGACCTTTATTGAAGACGATCACAGATCTTGGGACGTTAATATACCTAAAATACAATTTGCAATAAATAGTTCTGTCAACGAAGTTACCAAATATACCCCATCCTTTCTTGTTTTTGGCCGAGAATTGGTCAGTTGTGGTTCTCAATATAGTGATCCCGATATTGAAGAACATATTATATTTTCTTCCCGCGATGCTTACGCGGAAAATTTAGGTGAATTACGCAACTTTTTTGATAAAGTGCAATCTTCTATTATAAAAGCCCATTCTAGAAATAGTTCTCATTACAATCTAAGGAGACGAAACGTAGATTTTAACGTGGGTGACATTATTTGGAAACGTACTTTCTACCAAAGTGACAAGGATGCTAGGTTCTCTAAAAAACTTGCTCCTAAGTTCCTTAAATGTCGTATCATAGGAAAAAGATCCAATTTAGTTTACGATTTAGAGGATATGGCAGGACATAACATAGGGACGTGGCACGTTAAAGATTTTAAGCTTACCTAGGACAAATAATTATGTAACGAAGGTAAGTGCATAGTGGATTTGTTCTAGGAAAAATCCTAATCTAAAAGGGGGGTATGTAACGATTTGGTTACTGTATGGACACTTTTGGATCCTTCTATTTGAATTCGCTAAGAAACCTACAGACTTAACTTTATAGATTTCCAGTTTATTTTTAATGCTCTCCGTAATAGCGCGATTTTGCTATAATAATTTGCCAGGCGCTGTTTTCGCTAATGATTGTATTAGCACATCAGTATGAAGTTAGCTACCAAAGTTCAGACTAGAGACGGTTGGAACAGCCGACATTTTGATTTCGTCAGACGACTACGGCTCAGCTGATCGATGACGCTGCATACCTACTTTTACTGCTTACAAGTTTAATATTGTAATATTAATAATTTATATCTTAGAAGTTAAAAAACTTATTAAAAATTGTGTTTTTTTCCCCAATTGGGTGAGTGGTGCACTATATATTTTTTCTATATTGATTTTCGTTAGATTTATTGGATTGCTTTGTCATTGTCACTCTTAGATTCATCAAATTGAATTATTCACTCTTCGTATTGTTTTTGATTAATTGGAATGCTGTAAAACAAAATTAGCAGGTTTTCCTTGATTATGCCGAGTGCCTTTGCTTAGATAAATTTATTTTTCAGCTATTTTGTTGACCGTTGTTACCATTTTAACTACTATTACTATCTACATTTCAGTTAAATAAGCCATTTATTTTTGTTAAGCGTGAAAGACAATTCGTCTATTCTTTTATATGTGGAACCTTTCAAATATTATTATTTAACATTTTACATATTACAACCTCAAGTTGTAATTGCCTATTTAATTGTCATTGACGCTTATATTTCCATTAGTTAATAATAATCATTCTGTATGACTGCCTCATCATCGATTACTAGCTTTGCTTTAATCGCGCTTTATCATCCTTGCTCCATTTCATCATGTCTCAACCGTTGATGTCGCAGTCAAAGTTGAAAATCGGACAAACACCAAAATGTCTGGTCTACTGATTCCAGGGTTCCTCGCTACGGTAGAATATCGCTGTGGTTAGAAAGGGACGAGATCTTACTGGAAGGGGTAATCTGCCTACTTACGACCATACCTGCAGGAATCGCGGACCTGTCTCACCTACCTACAATCAACAACTGTTGGAGACACCGGAGGCTCTTCTACTACAGGATAGTAAAGCCGATTGGTTCGCATTAAAGCCATACTATTGTGAGCGTCAAACCCACGACCTGTTCTGCATATTATAGCTGCCTATTTTTCTGCAGTGTAATTGTTTTATTTTGAACACTCCCAAGATAAAGTGTTACACATCTGTGTCCATAGTAGCATTAGTCATTAAGTTTTTTGTTGAAATGTGACACCCACTTTTGAGGACTCATTCAAGTGGCTGACAATTGTGATTATTTTAAAACATGTGTTGTGTAAATAAAATGTATGGTGGCATGTGAAGTTTTATTTGTATATTATACCTAATGTGCTGAAGTGTAAATAAAATACAATTTCAGAATCTAATATTGTTTTATTTTGTTTTATTTAAATATAAATCAGAACTTTTTTTAGATTTCATATTATCTTTTTTTTAAAGTTCTGTACTAGATTCATTTTTATATTTAGCCAGACACAAAGTTAAAAGAAAATAAAGACTATTTAATATACTTTATGATTTTTAATGCCAATTAACATCATTCCAATTAGAATCTGGGAAATCTAATTAGAACCTAATATTTACTTTAGAAGAGTTAGAGCTGTCAGTGAGACTCAGCGCCCGATCCAGCTATTTTGCCGCTCCGGTCAAATTAATAATTGCCGCCCTAAAAACCACCTAAGTGCGAGTTGGATTCGCGCAGGAAGGGTTCCATCTTCCATACTAGTATGAAGCAAAAAATTGGGTAAATTGATGACAAAAAAATGATTTTGACAGGCTATGTATGTATGTATGTATGTATGTTCATCTGTTCCCTCGTAACTTCTAAACTACTTATCAGAATTTGACAAATGACATATCATTAGAAGCGTCTGAATTGTCCGCTGGTTATAGGCTATATGGGGTTTCACAAAATCTAATGTGGTGCCCTCTAGCGGACAAAACATATAGAGTAAAAAAATAAAGTTAAGATAAATATGCCGTGTTTGGTATCATTTGAAAGCGCTTTACTTGTACATTTTGAATATATAATTCTTAGCCCCAAAATAATTGAAATAAAAGTAAATTTTAAAAAACTAAAACCCGACTACTAAAACGCGCTCTTAAAAGTACGAAACAAGAAAACAGTTTATAGGGATATGAAAATGTTTAAAGGATCGTGATCGTATGCCACCTACTATTATAGCAAAACAGATTAATTTTAGATAATAAATGGGCATACATACGACCACGGCTATCCTTTAAACATTTCCATATCCCTATAAACTGTTTTCTTGTTTCGTACTTTTAAGAGCGCGTTTTAGTAGTCGGGTTTTAGTTTTTTAAAATTTACTTTTATGTGATCAAATGCTTACAAAATAAAGAAAAGTGTGGACAGCTTCAAAGCGTTCTAACTTCTAAGTCTGCTGAAAGTACCTTAGAGTTCTGATGATAGGCGGGTCAGCCACTAGTTAGTGACAAAACGTTTTTCCTTGGATCGACCGCTGACAAAATACACACATCAACAAAGTCTAGGGATATTTGTATTTTTTTAAATATATAAGCCTGTCAAGAATTTTTGAAGACAGTAAATGGAAGAATAATAGCTTATTTTTTGGTCTTTAATAAAACATATCAAAACATTTTCCGAATTTCATGGTTTCTAAAACTAGCACAGATTTTTCTATGGGCATAAAAAACAATGATATTATGTCAACAAATCTTTATTTCATTTTAGAAACTGGAAATTTCATTCGAACGAGATATTTTTATTGCTGATTGTCAAATTAATAATAATAATTAATACTGGTCGATGTTTGGCAAACAGTATTTTAAACTAAAATATGATACTCAGTCTTTTTTGCAATTTTAAATATTTTTTTAGTCGTTCAACTTACTAAAAAACCTTTTAATGCTTCGTCGTTATTTGTTATATTCACGATAGTCATATTAATATCAGATAACTGTGGACTAGCTCTAAGTTTAAATAATCTGGTTAAATTAACCCAATAATAGGACAATGCAACCAGTAAAAAGGCTCCTGGAGAGCAATCAGCCCATAGATATCGACAAAACTGAGACTGATGATAGTAACAAATAATAGAATGAATGATGGCTTTCCATAGCCGGCCGTGGATGGAATACTCACTGCGAAATTATTAAAATACGTGATTTAGTGAACCCAGATGAAATACAAGCCAGGGTTTTATCAGCACCAGCGCCAAAGACAATTTCTTATGTGTTACACAATGACACCATGGTTTATCTTCCAAACTCCTGAAAAGCAACCTTCCGCATTTGCCACGTGGTCTGGTCTGGTCAATTACATGGTTATCTGACATGAATTCTGTAGGTATATGACTTGTGAGTAGAACAAATAACGACAAAAACTTTGAGGGATTTTCCAGAAAGTTAAACGACAGAGAAAAGTTACCTTAAATTGCAAAGAGCATTCGGTCTCATACCGTAGCAAGGCAGAAAAGGCAAAAGCAATTTTTGGAAAAAACTATGACACAAAAATTTAATTACAGGTGTAAAGTATGACAAACATCAATCAGAACTAAATAATTATTATTATTATGACGCCTGCAATTCCGTTGCGCCAAAACCTCTTTTATCGCGCGGGAACCGTACAATTTTCGGGACAAAAAGTATCCTATGTCCTTTCCCGGGACTCAAAGTATCTCCATGCCAAATTTCAGCAAAATCGGTTCAGCGGTTTGGGCGTAAAGAGGTAACAGACAGACAGACAGACAGACTCACTTTCACATTTATAATGTTAATATGGATGACATCAGCAATAAAAATGTTAAAAATTAAATAAAGATTTGTTGGCATACGTTTTATATTAAAGGTTATTTTTCCATTTACTGCTTTCGAAAATTTCTGATACATTATTTTTATTATAAGTATATTCTAAAATACAAATACATTTTAATAATACATGTAATTTGGGGGTGAAGCTTGTTATAATACTTAATCTTGATCCAAACATCTAAATCCCTAGCTTTGATAAGATTCAAAATATAGGAGAGGTAAATTAGTCGCTCCGATAAAACTATGATACGGCCGTGCCCGTTTACTCGAGACTTGGTTGGGCACTGCCGTGACCCCAGACTATGGTATATAAATAGTATTTTACTGGATAAGTGCTGGTAATCGCAGAAAATCATATTATGTAAAGTATTTTCCCATTATTAATTTTTGATTTGTAAAAAAAACCGAAAAAACCCGAAAAACCGGGGTATCCGGTGTTTATTCAATAAAAACCCGAACACCGGGGTTTCGAAAAATGGGTCCGTGTTTCAATGGCCTGCCTGGCCTTTTTCTATTAACATTAAAGGCCCGTCCGCACGTTTGCCAAACCTCAACAAATCGTCAGAAACGGTCACAAAAACAAACGTGTGGATAGAGTGTTTGGCTTGGTTTGTTTAGGTTTGCAAAGACTTGTAGCCGATCCGACTCAGTGTCGGTTTTTGAACACAAATCAAAGGGAATTTGCCGCAAGCGTTTGCCACCCGTCCACACATTTGTGCGCGTTCATTCTTGTCGATGCTCTGTAAGCGAACAGACGTGCTACACGTACGTAGTATGTCTGTGTGTGCTTTCGAAAAATGAATGACTGGTGGTCAAATGAAAACGTATTAATTTATATTATATTAATTATATAGTTTTCTTATATTTATAACTAGCTGTTGCCCGCAACTTCGCCCACGTCAAATAAAAATATATCTTCCTTCTTTTTGGAAGTCGGTTGAAAAGTAGCCTAAGTTACTCCTTACTACATAAGCTATCTACCAAAAAAACTCCCGTCAAAATAGCTCCAGCTGTTTTAAAGATTAGCCGGAACAAACAGACAGACAGACAGACATACAGATAAAACATTTAAAAATGTTGTTTTGGTGTAGGTATGTAGAGCTTATAATATATTCTTTCAATATTACAAACAGACACTCTAATTTTATTTATATTATGTATAGATAAAAATAACTGCCAAATGTTTATAGTAGATACAGCAACTTCGACGTCCGTCATGCTTGCCGCGTTAAAACAAACTAACGAAAGAGAATATAATCACTTGCAAACTAGCTCACTCGAAAGCGTGTGGATGGATTTCGAAATCAAGCCAAACGTTTGTGTCCATTTGTGGCGATTTGGAGTTTGTAGCAAACGCCAAACGTGCGGACGTAGCTTAAAAAACTAAGCCAATGTCAGTTGTCACTTCTATATATACTTGTAATCTGTGGTCACGGTCAATGACGCATGTCAATAGTGACAGATAACAAGTCTTTTCGTCTGGTCTTTTCCATGCTTTTTGTGAATTGTGGTCATTTTGTAGGTTTTGGTTTTTCCTGGCGAATTCTTTTTATTTTCCTACGCAAAACGCATGTGTTAAAAATTTTACGTGTTTATTAATTTATTACATTTTCATTTCTAAAACAACTTAACGCTCAGTAATCATGCCAGACACATTCACGTGTATAACTTGCCAGGTTTTGTTTCGGTCTGCGGATTTACAACGTGAACATTACAAATTGGACTGGCACAGGTACAACCTGAAGAGGAAAGTAGCCTCTATTCCGCCTGTCACACTAGAAGAGTTTGAACTTCGAGTGAAAGAGCACAGGGAGTCTGCTGAAAACGCTAATCGCGATGAGTCTGTGTACTGTAAGTATTGCTCAAAATTGTTCAACACCGAAAACGCGTACACAAACCATTTGAATAGTAAAAAGCACAAGCAAGCTGAAGCCAAAGGTTTACCTGAGAAAAGTGAAGGCACAAAACCAGACGAGGAGGGTAGCCACTCCGATAGTAATAGTTTTGAAAAAATCGACACAAACAAAGTGGCACAGGCATCTAAGTTTGTTGTTGTTAACCCTAATGAATCTGGAGACGAAGAAATTGAGACTGATTCTGAAATTGAGGAGGTGAGTAAATTCCACAATATTTATACTTTACTATAATAATTTATTTATTTATACTTTACTATAATAATTTATTCTATCTATACTTATTATAAAATAAAGTCGCTTTTTTTCCCTCATGTGCCTTTGTTCCCTTTAATCTTTAAAACTACACAACAGATTTTGATGATTCTTTCAGTGTTAGATAGCCCATTTATCGAGGATGGTTATAGGCCATATTTTATCATGCTAAGACTAATAGGAGCGAAGAAATAGAGGAAAATGTGGAAAAAACGGGGAAAATTATTTGAAAGGGCTAACTTGAACGTGCTAATCTCAGGAACTACTGGTCCGATTTGAAAAATTATTTCAGTGTTAGATAGCACATTTATTGAGGAATAGCCTATAGTAGTTCACGAGATAAACCCTTTCAAATAAGGGGGAAATTATTGGAAAGGGCTTATCTTGCGAACTACTGGAACAATTTTTATGTTATTTGGCACAGATAAGAAGTAGACCACATGAAGGATCATACGCTATCGATTTTGATAATTTTTTCAGTGGCTATAATATATTTTATACCCATGCGACGCTGGGGCGGGTCGCTAGTTATTTCATAATTATGTGAATAGTTACGCAATCAAGTTATTATTTGTTTATAGTTTGAATATAATATATTTTGGGAGCCATAAAATATTTTAATAAATTTCAGCTGGACTCAGATGAATGGGAAGAATGTCATATTAAGGGTAGTGACTCCTTGATAAAGCCTAAGGAATGTTTGTTCTGTGATCACAGTAGCAAGAATATGATAAAGAACCTGAAACATATGTCGGAAACCCACTCTTTCTTTATTCCCGATATTGAATACTGCATAGATGTCAAGGGACTCTTATTATATCTCGGAGAGAAGGTAATTTCAATAGTCATTATAATAAACATTTGATTTTTGCTCCTTCTTGATTTGTTTGCTTGTAAAAATATAGTTGAGTCATCAATAATAGGCAAAATCATATAAGTATGTAGCTTTGAAATTCAAAAGTATTCAAAACATTCTGCCTAAAGAAGAATCAACACCCTATGACTAATACACACTTTTATATTTACCTCTTGAAATACTGTTATTATTATGTTAATACGAAAAAAATAATTTCCAGATATCACAAGGCTACATGTGTCTCTGGTGTAATGAGACAGGTCGCACCTTTTACTCCATGGATGCAGCCCGGGGCCATATGATAGACAAGGGTCACTGCAAAATGCTGCACGAAGGGATAGCTCTAGCAGAATATACTGAATACTATGACTACAGGTGGGATAAGAGAAGGATAAATAATTACCCCTTCAAGCCTCAAGCGGTCAGATTTGACCGTGATAATTCGAAGGATTAATATAAAATCTTAAATAGGCTCCAAAGTCCAAACTTAATTATTATTATAAAGCTACTTTCACAGTTGCTTACTTGAAATTCCAGGGTATCACATAATATATAGTTACAATACTATCTAGTATGTTGATGTAGTGTGCACATAGTCAACATAGTTTTCAATACTACTGACAAGTGTTTAACCTTATGTATTGAATATTTTTTAATTAAAATATTAAAATAAAATTCTTATGTAAGTAGCAGATCATGTGCTCTGTTGTTAAATTTACTATATTTTATATCTTTTAATTTACAGCTCATCATACCCTGACAATGAAGAAGGTGATGAGAATATGGATGTAGATGAGGAGGTGGAGGGTCCTGCCGCGTTGGGCGGTGATGATTACCAGCTAGTCCTACCATCAGGAGCAATCATTGGTCATCGGTCACTTATGAGGTTCGTAAATTGTAATGTTGTCATTATACAATTCCTTGTGTAAAGCCTAAAATATTGTTTGTAATAACTAATAACATTCCTATTTATTTAAATAAAAATGTGTTTGTTCAATGTGTGCAGTCTGCAAATATGGATTTTGGAAATATATTTAATTTTGCATAAAAACACACAGAACACAGCACTAGTTACAGATTTACTATTCTTACAACTACTATTCTATTGCTTACAAATATTACATTGAAAAACTTGTTTGATTTTACAGTCTGAACAAAATGTTTCAGAGTTCAAAGTTATGTAATATAACTTGTAACTGTTACAGATATTACAAACAACACATATCGTCCAATAACCAAGTGGTGGTTAAGAAGTCGGACCGCAAGTTACATCGGGTTCTAGGAGCTTATAAGGCGCTGGGATGGGCGCCTAAGGAGCAGGCAGTGGTGGCCAAGTAAGTACACATATTATAGTCTGTCAAGAAAGTCATGACAGGCGGGAAAATATTTAAATGAATTAAAAAATATGGAAACTTTATTAATTAGAGAAAAAAATATGCAAGGTGACAATATTTTTAAAATGTAATAAGCGTTCTCTGTGAAAATACAAAGAAAAAATGCACCTTTTAAGTGTAATTACGTTTAGCAAAATTTTCCCGCCTGTCATGACTTTCTTGACGGACTATACATTAGCGGCGTGCACAGCAATATGACTCAGGGTCTACGGGGCCCAGCGGAGTAGTCGGATGGCCTATATTATTATGGTCGGAAAAAATCTTAATAGAGCAATGTAGCCAGCGACAACAATATTGCTAGCGCCATCTATCGAGAACATCGAGAACTATTTTAAGTACTCACCTAATCGGCTTCAATTTTCACATATTCATGGTTCCGGACGAGATTTACCAAAAGTATTTAATTTTAAGGCCTCCAGATGTTTTTCTGTATGGTCATGCTTCTTTGCCGCGTTATTGAAATTATTTAGATCTGAATATCCTGAATCAATCCACACTGAACTACAATTATTAAACAATATGCAAGGAAAACAATATAATTTAATCATGTGCACACAACCACTCAGCCAGTTATATGATTCATATTGTGAAAACTTGTTATTTTTAATTTTTAATAAACACACATTCTCAACACAGACCTCACAGTCAAATAACATTTTTAAGAAATCAAAAACGCACTTAATATAGAAACTCAGTAATAACTATTAAACTGTTAAAATGTACAAACTTTTAAATGTTAAAACAAAAAGTCATCTTAGAAAACTATAAACTTGCGCAAACAAAAATAATCGTAACAGTGCTCATCACGTGAAAACAGAAAATGGCGTTCCAAAATACTAAACATTTATGTAATGTAAACAATTATAACCCTTACTAAACAAATTGCATTATGTATGCATACGCGATTAATTAGATTTCCATCCATTATTTTGACTCGGATTATAATAGGCAACGAAGTGTGAAGTGCAACGAACAATATCCGATCATACCCGAACCGAACGCCTCGGATAAGCTCGGAAGAGCTACCGCAGTTCCTGAAGCTACTTGCCCGTACTAGGCAAATGAGACATTCATGTCTGTGTGCGTTTGCAATTTGTGCACCGATACAAAAATCTCATCGCGCACATATGCCCGAGGTCTGCGAGGCCTCGAGTGCATGACCCCGCTCGGCGCGCCGTTACGATTAAATAATAATGTTTTTATGAAGTTTTGCAAATTAGTTTTTGCTTTTTTATAAATTTAGACGTTTTAAGTGTATTCATTTCTTACTTTAAATAATAAGTAACGTCATCTAAAAGGTACGAAAGTTAAATTAAAATATATGTGTATGGCAAGTATTTATTATTAATCATTAGGTTTGCACTGCTTTTATGCCTTCATGGTGTGCACGCCCATGCTATGCATTACATTATCATATCACAGAATATAATATACAGTACCCGGCAATAAATATTGCACATTTCGGTTTTGTAGAGCGTTATCTCAAAAAGCCCGGTATATATTAGGAGCTGTTAAAACAATTAAGGTTTGCTTCTTTTGACAATTTTATTATTTTTTGTATAAAATACACCAAATTTTCTATAAGTTATGGCTTTATATTCGGGTAAAATAAAATAAAAAAGGGTATTCAAATTATGTTTACGTATTTAAAATTCTTTTGGAAAATTACAGCTGTAGCAAATTTAGGGGTGTTAACAACTCTAGATATATATTTTGAACTGGACGCGACTGCACTCTATTGAATTTGAACAACGACTGACATCACTGACATAATGTCAAATAGGTGTGTGCTACAAAGATAACGCTCTATGAAACCAAAATTAGCCGAATGTCTCTTTCCAAAGGTCGATGTGCAATATTTATTGCCGGGTATTGTACAAGATTATTTTTTCATCAGTACAATAAATCAACATACGTAATTGTAGTCAAAAATAAAAAATACTAGCAAGTTTTGTTACTAGCCCTTTGGAACAAAAAAACAAAAATATCAAGCCCCGGACTTATCCGCTAAACTACTAAAAAATGAGGATGCATTACGAATTTGAGAAAACTCGTGCGCGCGCGGCCTATGGCGCAGCCGATCGCTTACCTCACCCCGCCGCCCCTTACCTCATTTCGCACCCGTTGTCGCCCTGTAATTAGTGCGCCCAAGCGGTATTAGATTGGATAAAGGATAAATTATTATTAATTGAAATGAAAAAAAAAGTGAAATATCTCTATTATCGATACCAATGACGTGGTAAAATTTATTGTACTGGTGAAAAAATAATCCTGTATTAGTAGTACCAACAGAATTCCCACTCGCGAAACCCGTAAAAAGAAATAACGACTCATGCTACGATACTATAAAGTTAAAATTCCGACCGTGCATTGCTAGGAGCCTAAAATTATATTCACCTACACGCGCGCTCTCTTTCTATTGCGTAAGAGGTACCCTTTCTGACGAAATCAAGATTGTCACCTTTTAGAAAATAAAATAATCTTCTTTTAATTACTATAGTTACTAATAAACTTTTTTTATAATAATAATCAAATTTTATTAACCCTACTTAAAATTTACAATTATAATAGTTTTATATTTGATTAAAGTGCAGGAGCTGGTCAGGATTTTTTTACAACTTAAACATAGTAACTTGTGTTTATTTCTGTGTAGTATGAGGATTGTTTGTAACAAATTGGTTTATTTGCTATGTTTATGTATTGTTTTTATTATTTTTTTACCCAAAGGGTAAAAACGGGACTCAGTAATACTGAGACTTCGATGTCTGTCCGTCTGTCTCCAGGCTATAACTCAAGAACGTTAATAGCTAGAGAGTTGAAGTTTTCACAGATTATGTATTTCTATTGCCGCTATAACAACAAATACTAAAAACAAAATAAATTAAATACTTAAGGGGGGCTAACATACAACAAACGTGATTTTTCAAACATTTTTTGCTTGGTATCAATGATGACAACAGGTAGGCACTTAAAATTTTCACAAAAGCTTTAATTATATGTGTACTTTAATAATTAATATTAATATTTAAATAAAATAAAAATTTAAGGGGGGCTCCCATACAAAAAACACAATTTTTGGCCTATTTTTGCTCTATAACGGTACGGAACCCTTCATGCGCGAGTCCGACTCGCACTTGGCCGATTTTTTATATTTTTAAAGTCTTAAATTACCTTATTAAAATATTTCTTTGACCTTTTTTCAATAGTTCATATTTATGAGATTAATAACGATTTAGTCACAGCGGTTAAATTAGTACGTAGATATATGCAACGAAAAAATCTTGCGCGTGCGTCACCGCTCACTTGTGAGTCCTTAGTGATCTGCCCCCCTAGAGGGGTACTTACAGTTCGATACCTATTACCTATACGCGCGAGTGGGACAGGACTGATCATACTAATACATGGTATAAACATAAATGTGTGTTTGTCTGTAAATCAAATTACTTAGCAGGGGTCTTCTTCCTCTTGGAAAGGACATAGATATGGTGCCACAAAATGTACGGTTCCTTCTCTCTCTCTTTATCACGTATAAACGAATTTCGGGGCGAGAGAAATTGTGAGAAAAAGAGGTTTCATAAAAATTATGTAAAATATTTTACACAACTAAGCTATCAATTTTATTGTGCAATATCACGTATTGTGTAATATTATCGACTATCTAGTTAGGTAGGTTAGTATTAAACGCGCCCGGATTTCAATCATATTGTCAAATAAATTGTTCAATGATATCTTCTTATACATAAAATTCTCGTGTCACAATATTAGTCCACGAACTTTTAGGCTTTACTGATTTTTACCAAATTTTATTTGCATATTCACTAGGTCTGAGAATCGGCTACTCGGTACTTTATATATTGATAAGTGCATTTGTTGAATAAATAATAGTAAATTATTACAACCTGAGACTGACGGCGACCATTGTTTGTGCGACGGGATAGCGATCGACGTTGCCATGGTGACATACTTATTTAGTCACTTCAATAAAATAATATGGCAAATATATTATGGCAAAGCAACGTTTGCCGGGACAGCTAGTTATACAATAAAATTATTGTCTAGGGGCCCACTAACATCATATTGTAAGTTTAGTAGTTCTTGAACAATAAGTAAATTATTTAAGTACTTATAAATTAAAGTATCGACACATATTTTCTTTGCAGGACGGCCCGAGACATACACTTCATGAAGAGGGTGCAGGCGAAGGCTGAGATGCGGCTGTCCGTCAAGGCCAACAAGTTCCAGAAACATTATCGCCCACAAGTCATCTTCTAGTCTCACCACTTGTTACTAGTGTGCGCGATAGACCCCCGTTACATTCCTGAAAGGGCAATTTTTAAATTCGTAATTTTTTTAATTATAACATTTATAAGAATTAAGAATGTTCAATACTTGCACTACTTATGCAATACAAATAAAAGTACTTTTATTTGTATTGCAGTGTTCGTCACTCACACGTAGTGACACGAGCGTGATTGGTCTGTCTACTATTTGTTTCATAATATAAATTATTTCAACGCATAAAAAGCAGAAAACAAATACATAATCTACATTGCGCATATTTTCGAAAGCATACATTTTACTAGTAGGTATACACTATACCTGCATGCTTTTTAAACACTTAACATGTGTTAAGTTAAAATGGTTTTGTCGTCTACGAATCATACCAGCTTTAGTATACACTGCTACTTTATAACTTTACCTTCCAGACTCTAGATATATTCTAGAAACTTTAATTAGACATACAGAGAGATATTAAAAAAATATGTTTGTGCATAAAATAATAACATTAATGATGTCATCAAAATTCAAATGTAATAGAAAATATTTCTTGTTTAAAGTTTATTACAATTTAAATGCAATTTTCAAAATTGCTGTGTTCACTTGTTGTAAAATTTCCGCCATCTTGTTTTAATCTAAATAAATTGATAAAATGTTTATACGAATATGTTTTATTATAATATTATGCGCTGTAGCGCATTGCATGAAGCATGATAAATTATTAAATCTTTTAAGTATTTGTAACACTATCAACCAAGTCTTTGACTCATATTATACGAGCTTTTGCTCGCGGCTTCGCTCGCGTTAAGAAGTATTATTATATACAAACTTTCATCCCCTATTTCAACCCCTTGGGGTTGGAATTTATCAAAATCCTTTCTTACATACGTGGATCTTTTTATTAGCAAAAGGGGGAAAAGACAAAAGTATTACGTAAATAAATACAGATTACCAAATACACATTATTTATTGTCGTTGTTAGTCTGTATCGGTAAATCTTTTAACCCTTGCGGTATCGTTCCTTTGCGGGAGAATCCCAAAGCGGCTTTGAGCACACATAATCCGGCCTCTATGGTATTTTTCCTGTCGGAGTCGTTGCCCAGCGCGGGGTTTATTTCGACTAGATCAAAGGCTCTCAGGCGGCCGGTGGCGTGGATAATCTCCATTAATTTCACCGCCTCCCTCAACGTCAGCCCGCCTCGCACTGTGAAATGTAATTTGTTTTTTTTAATGCTTGGAATTGGATGGGCTAAGTCATGGACGTATAAAAAAAGGCGGACGGAATCCAACAATACACAAAACTGTGTCCTTCAGAGTCGGCCAGCTGACTGCATGTACACGGTCCGCACGCACACATTGTTACGCTATTCCATACCATTTGACAGGCGTAAAAGTATAGCTTTTTTGTGGATGCCAAAAGAGCAACCGGTAAGGGTGCTTAAAAGTTTTTAGACACGCAAAAGTAAGTACTCATATAGCAGGAATGCAAACTAATATTATAAATCGGAAAGTGTCTGTCTGTTTACTCTTCAGTAAACTTTGACCCGAAGGACAGTTGTTTCCGCTTGACTCGTGGGACAGGCTCAGCGATTTTGTCGACATTCGACAATATGTATGTATAAGTTTTCTTTTTATAAAATAAGGGGGCAAACGAGCAAACGGGTCACTTGATGGAAAGCAACTACTGTCGCCCATGGACACTCGCAACATCAGAAGAGCTGCAGGTGCGTTGCCGGCCTTCAAGTGGGAATAGGGTAATAGGGTAGGGGAGGGTAAGGAAGGGAATAGGGTAGGAGATTTGGGCCTCCGGTAAACTCACTCACTCGGCGAAACACAGCGCAAACGCTGTTTCACGCCGGTTTTCAGTGAGCCCGTGGTATTTTTCCGGTCGAGCTGGCCCATTCGTGCCGAAGCATGGTTATCTATTTTTATCTTATAACTGCATTGTAGTTTTAGTACTGATGGGTTTGTCGCGGAGCACTTTTCTGACGGTGCGATATGCGTAGCGCGTGGGGTCCACCCGAGACCATGGCTTCTAGAAAGCACCCGCAAGACCGGTAATTTAAAAAGTGCTCCGCGACATAATCCGCAATCTGTGACTGCTCAAACTATGAAGTATGAACAAAATTCGCGAAAACCTAAGAAATCATTAACGTTGTTGCAAAATATACCTGGTGTGCCAGTGCTGGGTGCTTCAAGCGCGTCCAAGGAA
Source organism: Lysandra bellargus (assembly GCA_905333045.1). NCBI lineage: Eukaryota > Metazoa > Arthropoda > Insecta > Lepidoptera > Lycaenidae > Lysandra > Lysandra bellargus. Next base: position 1,901,766 of record HG995333.1, read on the forward strand.
TCAATGTCGAAGCTGACGTGTATGGGTTTGTCGGCAGATGGGTCCAAAACGCGCAGGATGTGATTTATGGACCGCCCTATGCCGTATCTGAAAATATAATCAGTAGATTCATAATATATTTACGTTCCTCCCGTCTCCGAGATTCATAAAATATTTACAGCGATATCACAAACTTCTATATTAATTTATGATCACGGAAAACGTATGCTTAAATTACTTCGAATTGAGATTTATTCTCGTGAATCTTTTGTTGAGGAATTTTATACGAGTTGGTTATTTTGTATGATGAAAGTTCTGAAAATATTCAGCATAGATGTAGCCTGTAGGTGTTTTTATTAGCAGTAGGGATTAAAAGTGTAATACTAATAATATTTTTTGTATTTTTTTTCTATTATAACGCCCTATATATTCTTACTCTTCAATATCTTCCATGGTGAAACAAGGCACGTTATGTTTCTGTATAGCGAGTCTTTCGTACGCGTCCACCGATCTCAGTCCCACGTAGCCAAGGCTCTTGATAGATAGTCTGTAAAATTAGGCAATTCAATAAGGCACAAGATTTTGTAGATTTCTATACTAATGTCATGAAGAGGAAAGCTGGATTGTTTGCATCGTAAAGGCTCCGAAACTTTTGGTCCCATTTCGATGAAAGGCACAGATAGATACCACAGATGACAGAATAGATTAGGTAATAGGTACTTTAAAATAGTTTTCGAACACTTTTTGAAGATTGCACCTAACTTTTATGCGGAGTGCTGAGATTTTAATATTGACAATGAAATAGCAACTAATAGATATATTATCATACTTAATAACGAACATATTAACCAGCTATATCATATATATATATATATATATATATATATATATATATATATATATATATATATATATATATATATATATATATATATATTAGTTATAAGGAAGATACCTCCCTAATAAATAAATCATGACTCACAGTCTGAGGATACCTATGTCTCTCAGGTAATTTATTATTCCGAAATGTTTTCACATAAAGTACCGTGTATTTTGCTAGAAATTTCTGTTTGCACTTCATGTTCGAAACATGAAGCATTTTAAATTCTAATGACGAGTGTATCTTAACTTTGAAACAGTTTTGGTATTTACTGCTGTACCCTGAGTTGATGTTTCTTGTAAACTTAAATGTTTTAAACCCATTTAAAAAAATGGTAAATAGAAACTACTTAGCATAGTATTTATGTTAGGAACTTATAAGGTATCTTGAAGTATTTAGCTTTAAAACGAATGACTTTTTTGTTGTGGCTCAAAACTTCTATTCCTAAAACTAGATGATGAATTTAAATTACTTTGCTACAAACAATAATTTAAAAAGAGTCGCATAAATAAAGTAATTACATATTATAATATATAAGATTTTTCGTGTCTTTTATGTATCTCTGACTCAGCCAAAAGACACGATCTTGGCTACACTGGAGAAAAAGCGTACCACACGGTAGGCAATAGCCGTGACGACCACAATCACTTACTTGGGCACCTGCCAGTCCATAGTCGGTAGGTAAGGCCAGTAGTCCGCCAGCTCCTTCACCAACAGAGCTACAGGCATGCCGTGCACGGAGCCCGAGCCCGAAGTCTTGTTGGTGTTGATGTCCGCGTGCGCGTCCACCCAGATGAGAATCATGTCCTCGTTAACAGCGTAGTGGCCGTCCACGGTACCTTGAAAATATATCACGAATATATAACCTCCACCTTTTTGGAAGTCGCTTTAAAGCCCAATCGACATAGACAAAAATGTCGTGTATTGTTCCCTCCTAATATAAACCTTCCGGACTTGAAGGACTTCCACGAATATATTGAGACCAAAATTAACCAATTTGGTTCAGCCGTTCTTAAGTGTTAGCGTAACTAACAAAATTAAAATTTCATTTTCTTTTATTTTACATTCGCGCTATTTAACAATTCAAAACTAAAAATCTGACTTTTGATCTTGACCGAAATTGACTGAATTGTGCTTAGTTAACAAATGTAGAATGTATGTGAACATAAATGTAGAATGTGTGTAAAAGTGTTTGTGCTACCAGTGATTCGAAGAGTTTCGTTAGCCGGTCGGCGAAGCCCCGAAGTTGGTGATATTCGTCTAGTTCCCGCATTTAAAGGTGAATTTGGAAAATTTCTAGTTTCTACCGCTAAAGAGTCAAAGGGAACATTGAAGCGCATTGAAATTGTACAATTTGTACATTATCGTTGAAGGAGTAAATTAAACACAGAATACTGTATCACTGAACACTCTACTATCGGCAGTGGCTGATCAAGGAGTGGACGACAGCTCTCCGTCTGGCGGCCATATTCTCCCAGCCCCCACTCCGATTGGCAGAGCGGCTATCTTTATTTATCAATACACTACAGAAATTAAACATTAGCGAATCACTACACAAGATTTGTTGTCTTACTCTGGCACATTCAAAAAGTTACATGACAGATAAACACAGCGGACCTTGAATTATTCCACTACGTATAATATACCCTTTTTATAATTTCGTTGGGGAAAGGCTTTCACGCATCCCTGGCGGCCTGAGGACAGCCACCACCCCGGTAGGACACCCAGGGCGGTGAAGGCCGCGCCCGGGAATACCCACTAAAACCCCAACGAGTGTTCCTACTTTCCGCGGCAGAGCCACGGGATACGCGGAATACACAACCGCGACCCTGACGTAATAACATAAAAATACGCTGCGAAATAATAAACGTTGCGTGCTGCGTTTTACAGAAAAAAAAAAATCGGCTGCAGTTTGCAGTATGATACAGTGCAACCATACCTTTATAGATTTTATCCGTGTTGTTTTAGTGCACTATCGTCAAAGTTTTAATGGGATCCAGATAAAACACACCAGTTAGAGTTTGGTACGTGCCTCGATTTACAAACAACTTTAACGGCGAACAGTGTTCAGGTAACGAAAAAATTTATTGCTAAATAAATTCACTATTTTGAAAATGGAATGCATATATATATTAGAAATTTTATATGTACTTAATAAAAAACGTAATTATTGGATATTTTTTATTTCAACGTAAGTATTATAAAATAGTTATTTAAATGTAGATTATGTAATTTTTAGGGTTCCGTAGTCAACAAGGAACCATAATAGTTTTGGTCTGTCCGTCCGTCTGTCTGTCTGTCCGTCGTTCTGTCCGCGGTTTTTCTCAGAGACTATACCTAAGACCTACAAAATTCGGCATGAGTGTTAGGTAATCTTAATATTCTGGAACATGGCTTGACACGCGACTGCGTGTCTAGATGACGCCGACAAAATGGTACCTATACCTCCCCTACAAATAAAGCGGCTATGATTTTTTTTCTCCCAATCGTGTGGGGTGTCGTTGGATAGGTTTTTAAAAAATATTATGAGTATTCAAAGATCATTTTCCGACATAGAGATCCATTTGTGAAATATGAAGTTTTAAAGTGGAAAAAATCGTTAGAGTTCAGTGTCCCCTCCTACCAGCTAAATGGTTGCTTCTGGAAATGTAAAAAAAATCACGGGGGTAGGAAATATGCTGAATTAAAAAAAACTATCACGGCTAAAAAGACTTCATGAGTTTTTGAGTTATAGTCGATCAACTAAAAAAAAATTATTCGGCGAAGTTTAAAGGAACATTATCATTCAAAGAACGCAACTGAGATGATGTTGTTAGTATCTAGTACAGTGTAAAACACGTTGTAAATGTACATTCATTGACCAAATTATCAAAAACTAGCGGTACCACGGAACCCTTATTTGCGCATGGCCCGACACGCACTTGGCCGGTTTTTTTAATATTGTAGATTCAAAAAAAGCTTATTCATTCAAAAGCTTATAATTAAGACACTGTTTAAGTTAATTTCAGTATAAATTCAGTAATTAGCGTTGGGAGCTGTACTAGTTAAAACTGTGATACAGCTCCCAGAATACGGATTAAGATACGTTTTTTAGGGTTCCGTAGTTAACAAGGAACCCTTATAGTTTCGGTTTGTCCGTCCGTCTGTCCGTCTGTCCGTCTTTCTGTCTGTTCTGTCTGCCCGCGGTTTTGCTCAGAGACTATAGGACCTACAAAGCTGTAATTTGGCATGAATGCACATATTAATGATGCCGACAAAATGGTACATGAAATCTTAAAAAAATATTTTTTTTATGGTACCTCCCCTACACATCAAGCGGTTATAAATTTTTTTTTCGCGTTCGCCCCATCGTGTGGGGTGTCGTTGGATAGGTTTTTTTTTAAATATTATGAGTATTCATAGATCATTTTCCGATCTAGGGATCCGTTTGTGAAATATTAAGTTTTAAAGTGGAAAAAATCGTTAGTCCAGTGTCCCCCCCTTCTACCAGCTAAACGGTAGCTTCTGGAAATGTAAAAAAGTTCACGGGAGTAGGAAATATGGTGAATTTAAAAGGAAAACTATCACGGCTAAGAAGACTTCGTAAGTTATTTAGTAATAGTCGATCACCTAAAAAAATGTATTCGGCGAAGTATAAAGGAACTTTTCGTTCAAATTCCTTTGAAAGCAACTGAGATGATGTTGTTAGTAGTGTAAAACACGTTATAAATGTACATTCATTGACCATACACAAATTTTAAAAAACTAGCGGTACTACGGAACCCTATATTGCGCGTGGCTCGACATGGACTTGGCCGGTTTTTTATCACCGTATTATTAATTATTTTCATCCGCGACAGAATAATAATTTTAGTATACTTTCGATAATTTTATTTATATCACGTAGAAAGAAAGTCTCCTATTCAAATCTCAAGTAACCTGTAATAAGATCATCATAATAATAATTTTCATTTACTTATTTGCAAATGTTTATCCAACTCAACAAGACTGCCCGTTCAATCAGCGTAGGATATTAACTCGTACAACATGAAAGATTCTCGCAAGTCGCAGCCATCGCAAATCACCTATTAAATATTCCTTCGATCGCGGATTCCTGGAAATCTATTGTTATTATATTGTTGTCGCGATCACCAGTGACCTTATGGGGCTTGATGTTATTTACAAGATCCCATCAGATCATTTAAAATGTAGTCTCACCAACTCCAATTGAGTGGTCTCCGCCTATGGTAATAACTATCCGTCCGTCTCGCAGCACGGTGGCCACCTTCTCGGATAGGTTCCTGTTGCAGGCGGAGACCAGGGATAGGTGTTTCATGTTGTCCACGTCCACCGGCTCCCCCTGGGCTGGTACTTCCACGTCTCCGTAGTCTTTCACATCTAGGCCCTCTAGAAAGTCAACTAAAATCTGAATCTCGGTTTTAAATTAGACCTTTAAATAACTTACAATTTATACGAGTCGTCTTGATATTGTCACGAAAGTATTAATTTTTCGAGAGTTTTGACTACCTGATCGAGGACTACTTTGTACTTTTATATCTTTTATATCATCGAGAATTCGAGACTACATCGACTTTTTTACCAATACATGCCATATATCTTAGTGATTATGGTGCCAATGCTGGTTACCTTTTTTTTTTTTTTTTCGAAAGGGTCTAAGCTACTGGTCTGGTTAAGACCATGGTAGTTTAATCGTGGCTATAACTTAGTCTGTTGCTAGTTGGTTTGGAGATAAACAATGAGGGGGCCTGGCCCCCTCCCCTAAAGTAACACGTGTGACATTCTCATCATGGAAGTGTATTCTTTAGTGTGATGTTGCTACTGTATATAGTACTAGCTCTCGCTGGTTACCTATCATGGGCTATCGTAAGGGAGGTATGATAATAATCCATGCCTTTAACCTCACCTAATATTTTTATAGTATAAGTACCATCTCCTACATAAAAACTCATATTTTTCTAATATCTCGGCATCGATAGAGAAATATTTATATTGACATACCGATCTCTCTCAGCTGTTCCACTAGCCCCGCGGTACGGAGCGCGGCGGGCGCGACGCTCACTCCATATTTTTTCTGACCTTTCTCAAACGGAACTCCAATAATGCCAACTTTATTCACTTTCCCGCTAATGTTCCTCGCAAACGTTCTAAAGACGTTCATTTTTAACGGATATTCTGTCTAAATACTGTCTTAATACTTAAGAATGTTGTATCACCAACGTTATGACAATACTACGAAAAGATTTGGAGTGAACTGTTTTGTTGTGATATCGCCAAGTCAAAAGGTTACGTTTTATCTTAACTTAATTATGATATTCAGATAATAGCTACTGATAACAAATGAAGATATTTTGGGACTTTTTCTGTTTACCAAGTGTCTTCTATACATTTAATTCCTTATCTTCCTTTGTTTAGATTCTATACAATCTAGATTCTTAATATTATACCTACATAATTATTGTGAATGTGATCCATACTTGTATTGTAAAATATGTGAAATTATGTCACTTTGTGGGTCTACTAACTTTTCACACTTTACTTGAAACTATGAAATTTTGTAAAATTGAGTCTTGGGAAAGGACAAAGTGTAAGTTTTATTATCAACCAAAAATTACGTACGGTACTATAGCGATAAACAAATTATTCTGTGTTAACAAGGCTGTAACTTGCCGGCAACAGTTTTATGTGTACTGTACTATCTAAGAATTTCTGCTTAAACTAGAAATGTATTTGGCGATATTCCTAGACCATAACAGTATAATATAGTACATAATACAGCACAGTATAATATAGTACATAATATATTATATGACGTACATAATCTATTGTTAGATTCGTACACACGGTACTTAGTCAAATTGCATTCGATAGTTTCAAAACCATAATATTTTTTTTATGAATAATACCCTAATGTTACTAGATGACGCCCGCAACTCCGTTGCACCAAAGTTCGTTTATCGCGCGGGAACCGTACATTTTTCGTGATAAAAAGTTTCCTATGTCCTTTCCAGGGACTCAAAGAATATTTAAGTGCTTACTACTAAGTAATGTTCCGCGCGGCTTCGCCGCGTAGTTTAGGAATTTTACGGAAACCGTAAATTTTTCCGCAAAAAATAGCATATGTCTCTTCACGTGATCTATTCTTTATGTGTGCCAAATAACATAAAAATTTCTCCAGTAGTTCTTAGGGGTCCGTATACGAAATTTGCCGATTTCGCTGATTTAACAGACGTGATTTAACAGTTAAAATACAGTATTTCTATAAGTTTTGATGCACAACATGTAAGATAATTTCAATTTTAATCAAATGTTGGAGCTAGATTATTTATTTTTTAAGTATTTTTAAATAATCCAACTCAAACCCGCGACAGTTTTGTGATTTTTGCTGTAAAAGGTTTAGAATATCACCTGTTTATGGATTGTATTGACGTCTTAACGGTATGAAAAAAATACAATGTACTGTTGAGAAAGTCATCTATAAAATCTTGGAATTACTTTTTACCACTTTAATATGAAATAGTTGAGTAAAAAAAATATGTAACTCGGCAAAATTTTTAGAGAAAATGGGCAAAAAATTGCTGTTAATTTTGGCAACTTGGAGCTGTAATTCATAAAAAGAAAAAGACAGAAATAATTTATAGATAAAATTCTATCCAATTCGAGAAAAAAGAAAAAAAAAACAAATTGTGCCAAAAAACACGATTCAAAACAACCCTCAGACCAATAAAAAAAGAAAGACGGAGTATTTACAGCTAATGGCGTGAAGTCGCTGTCGATCAATGTGTGCGTCACGCCTAGCATAAATACGCTAGGCGTGCGCTTGTGTGCAAAAAAATAATGTTGCCAACTCAGGGTTTCAGATTGTCAAACTCCCATCCTGTTGCAGTGTTATTAAACTACTAAGTAATGACTACAAAAGTTGCTATCAAACTAGATTGTAAATCATCATTCATTAGTAATTGCTGAAAAAAGTAAATACTTAAGTATCTATATCTAATAAATTATGTGTTTCATCTAAAAACAGGCAGACAGACAGACAGACATACATACAGACAAAAATTGTAAATAATGTTGTTTGGTGTATGCAGTATGTATCGTATACAGATTAATATGCAAATAGTAAAAAAATCTTTCAATACTACAAACAGACACTCCAATTTTATTTATATTAATAGATTTTAAATGAATAACGAATTTTAGGTTAAAAATAAACATTTGTCAGGATAATACAGCACGTAATAATATTTTTCCCCTATTATGGGGAAAAATATCTTGCGACCAGCATGCAGCACTGGTTGAGGTTCTGTGTTCCGAGACTCCCGAGACAATTTCTAAAACTAATAAATTAAATTCGTTATTTCGGTGGTAATACATAAATATTCAACTAATTACTTGTGAAACGTAATCCCACAAGTTTTCTTTTGAGCACAAGAATTGTTTTTGCACCATTTAACGATGCAGGACGGCATATTTTGATATTTCTTGACACAGATGAAAACGACATGCGCCGTCACTCGTTGAAACCGGAATGGCGGGCGGCCGGCTTCCTATGGCCGTATCGGCTTCCTATTGCCTGCCTCACCGCGTAGCATGGATGGCTCTGTATATCTTTTTTTATTGGTCTGAGAAACAACCCAAATCTCACATTATATTACTCGCCGCAAGGTTCGAGTCGGCTTTCCGCGCTTAAATATATTTTAAATCTAATAATTAATATATATATTTTTAAGTCTAATAAGGGGAAAAAACATAATAATATTTCTGTAGCGAACCTTTGCAATTTCGTACTCATCGGCAAAATTTCGTATACGGACTCTTAAGATAATAAGCAATTTCAAATAATTTCCCCCGTTTTTTCCACATTTTCCTCTATTTCTTCGCTCCTATTAGTCTTAGCGTGATAAAATTTAGCCTATAGCCTTCCTCGATGAATGGCTATCTAACACTGAAAGAATTTTTCAAATCAGACCAGTACTTCCTGAGATTGGCGGGTTCAAACAAACAAACAAACAAACTCATCCGCTTTATAATATTGAGTATAGATGATGCCCGCAACTCCGTTGCGCCAAAATTAGTTTATCGCGCGAGAACCGTACATTTTTCCGGGATGATAGGATACTTTCCTATGTCCTTTCCCGGGACGCAAGGTATCTCCATACCAAATTTCAGCAAAATCGGTTCAGCGGCTTGGGCGTGAAGAGGTAACAGACAGACAGACAGACAGACAGACATATAGACAGACAGACGGACAGACACACTTTCACATTTATAATATTAGTATGGATAGATTTACTTTTAATATAATTTATAATACCGAATTTCAACATAATCGGTTTAGCGGCTTAGGCGTGAAGAGGTAACAGACATACAGAAAGACAGACGGGCAAACTTTCGCATTTATAATATTTGTATGGATCTCAAGAACAATTGTGCAAGCACTGAGCGACGCGTTGTGTCAAATCCCTAACACTTAAATTAGGGCCTGTTTCACCGCTTCCTGAGGTGCCGGATAGGCTTATTTGACAGATTCTCCATACTCCATCTGTCAAGTTAAACGGTGGATAGCCTTATCAGGAAGCGGTGAAACAGGCCCTTAGTCTCGTTTATTTATTTAGTATAGTCTCGATGTGGTCGATACTCGATATTAATCCTTCAAGCCCCATACGAGCACCTGTGATCGCGACAACAATAGAATACAATAGCATTTCCATTTTCCAAGAATCCGTGATCGAAGGATTAATATCTACATCGAAACTATCGAATGCAACTTGTCTAAGGCCCCATAATCGTGAGGATTACTAGCACAACAATTGATGCACGTAATCTGGCGTCGTCGGTGTAATCTCGGTCTTCAGATATTCCTGTGATCATTACGGCGGCTTTCCTTTATCTGGGCTTCGTCCTATATTTGCATTGTTCCGCATATTCAGTATTCACAAAGTAGAATATAGGTAAGATGGAAATTGTACTCACAATTTACATACGATCTATATAAATAAGAATGGATTTTAAATTTTGTAAGTCTCGCTTAAAGTCGAGAACGGCTAAACCGATTAGGTTAATTTTAGTCTTGAAATATTCGTGGAAGTCCAGCATTAGGTATGTAGGGGAACATTTTTAGCAATTTTTTTGTGATTTTTATGGGTAAGCGGCACAGCCTTATGAACTTGCCCATACAAAAGAAAAACAAAAGTGTGCTGCTACTTTTACAGTAAATTATAAGGAACATACACACCCTAAAGTTATAGGCATTATCACTTCGTTTTGTTACACACTGTATAGCGAGTAAACTGTAAGAGCCCCCGCAGACTACATACTTTAAGGGCCAACTTGAAATTGTAAGCAGACTTACAATTTCAAGTTGGCCGACTATCGTATTTAAACTAAATTACGTAATATCGCAATTTAATTGGACAACTTTTAAATTGTAGGTAATCGGAAAGGAATCGAATTTAGTTGCAAAAATGTGCGAGCTCTCATAAGTCGCTATAGTTATAATTGGTATACTGTGCGACTTAGTTGACCAACTTAAATTTGTAAGTCTGCGGTCGCTCTTAGTCGGCCGGTACTTTGACCAAGTTGGGGTTTCAGTACATTATTATCGGCGGATACAAATCGTTTAGTGTGCGCACCTGTATACAGTTTCGTACTGATTAAGATTTCGATGAAACTATCGGCCGACTAAAAAGTCGGCAGTCTGCGGGGGCTCTAAAGCTTATATAAATTATTATTCGTACTGTGATATAATAAAGCAACATTTGACACAGTCAATTTTCACGCAGTCACGATTATAATATAAACCTGGCACCTGGAACTAAATTAGGTGGTGTGCTTTATCTATCCGAGTAGCTTCTTACGTGCGCCGCTTAGACTAGAATATAGGCCGGGAGGTTAATAATTTAATACCGCCTCCGGTGCTATGAATATAAAAGACCCTTGAATTTATATTCAGAGGCCAGAGATTAATAATACACGCTTTATTAATTTTAAAATTATTTCGATAGTGATTTACGTAATTTATGAAGGAAAAAGAATCATTTTTAATTAACCGACTTAAAAAAAAGGAGGTTATCAATTCGACGCGTATGTAAGTAATATTACCAGAACTGCCCAGTTTTTGTATATTGTTAATCTATGACAGCTTCTGAACAAATGTGCCAAATTTCAAAAGTGTAAGTATGTATGTATGTATGTATGTTTTTATGTTTGTGCACGCATATCTCCGGAACCACAAGTCCGATTTTAGTAATTCTTTTTTTATTGTACTAGGTATTGTTCAACTTAGGGAATACTGCAAGTTTCATCAAAATCGGTTCAGTAGTTTTTGAGATGGGGAATTTTAATTCTTAATTACGTACAAAAATTTGAAGTCGGTTTTATCTTTTTAAAATACTATTATTTAAGTTAGGCTCATTCTAAAATGCATTGCTTCTCACGTTGTTTTCTTTATTTACACCTATGGCTATGTAAATATTACTTGGTACTTTTTTAAACTAAGGTAAATGACTAGTAGATTGGACTTTACCAGTCATTGGAAAGAGCACAAAAATGTTATTATTTATTAATGTTGCTTTAAAAGTTTCCTGTTTTTAAAGTAAAAGAACGCCTGTTTTTTAAGAAAAACAGTCAGTTTTTAAAGCAAAATTATTAAATATGGTGTTTTTGTGCCAATGACTAGCAATGACTAGTATGGCCAATCTACTAGTCATTACCCTAGTTAGTTTAGTTCTCGAAAATGTTATTGAAAGTTTCCCGTTATAGTTTTCCCTTTTCCAAGACGTTTAGTATAAACTTACCGATAATAATTTGCACGTATATAAATAAAAGGAAAAATATTTTAATTAAAATCATGAGAAACCGTCATCTTACGCTGAGTTTATTAAATATATGGGCTAAGCTTCTATATGAAAATGTTGAAGTTCTCGAGTACTTTGAGTGTGAAAAAGTTTAAGTGGTTTGACGGTTGAGTGGGAATAAAATTCAAGCCGCAATATTAATGTTGCTCATTCAGGATGTTTGTGACAATTTTGTCGAGCGAATGTGACTTTTAATTTGTGAAAAGTCTTTCTAGGGTCATTTAAAAATATTTTAATTTTCCTGTCTCTTTGTTCGTCTTTACGATCGCGCCCGTTTTTAACTTTTTTTTATTACAAACTAGCTGTGCCCCGCGGTGTTAGCCGCGATTTATTAGGTAAGCTAAATTGTGTTTTAATAGGTAAATAGTTATTGGTATTAGGGGTGCAGCCCTTTAAAACGATTTGGATGAGAACATTGAAATGAATATCGATTCACACACGGTGGAGTAATCGTTGAACATAAAGAATTTAAAAAATATATTAAAAACGAAAATAACATATCCTCCATTTTGAAAGTCGGTTAAAAATGTAGCTTAAGTGTAAAGGCGCTATTGAAAAAACTGTCCTTTTTGTCGTAATGCTATAGGACCCTCAGAAATGTTACAAATCTGGTAATGAGATATACATATCTTCATAGCCTTATCTAGGTTTGAGAAGAACTAGAAACACGATTAATGTATTTTGCCTCGATACATTTAATTTTCGAAATGACCTCTTAAGAATACGAATTTTGAAGAATATTTTTAAACGAAAATAGATGTATTATAGGAAATTAGTCTAATTGATAGACACCTTTGCAACTCAAAATCGTATCTAAGAAGCATTTTGCTTGGATGCTCCTAGTTATTTTTTAAATGATTATAATTACGTTTTTTCGCATGTTTTCCGAGCGAGCTTCTGGCTGCAGCGTATTCACGACTTTATAGTCATACAAATTAAATATAAAATTGCCCTTGCGGTAAAATAACTTTCGATATAGCGCCTTAATCCAGGATGTCAGCTACCTCCATGTAAAATTTTGTCGAAATCGCTCCAGTCGTACTTTAAGCGTGAAGAAGTAATAAACACACAAACACACAAACTCACATACTCACATACTCACAAACTCACATACTTTCGCTTTTATAATATTAGTAGGATGTAGGCTATATCTTTCTGTTCGTAGGCCGTAGCTATAGGATGTTACGTTTACGAACTGTAATATATTTTTGTTTTTCGTGGGAACGAACGTTGCTTATAAATATTCAAAAGAGCCGTATTTACTTTCAGCGGTATCACGTATTCTTTTGATATGTTATTGGCATGTACGAAACCTCCATACGTCTTATTTATAGAATTGACTTGCTCCTTGATTGAATTTTCCCGTTTCATTTGTATTCAATCGATCGGAAATACCGATATGAACTCGGGGTAAAGATATAGTATTTTTATACTCTTACGGTTTTCTTAGATGGTAAAAAAGAATAATAGAATCATTTAAATATATTTAATATACTTAAGGTATTTTGGGGCCGCGACTATAATGTGTTAACTAATTAATTAATTTTATTTTTGTAAAGGAATCAGCAGAAATAAAGTGTGAAACATTGAAAGTATACAAAATATAGTCGAACTATTAGGTACTAACTACTATTGCATATTATATAAGAGCTAAATTATATGCTGCAGTACAGAAGATGTAAAATCAATCGGGAAATTCGGTGTGGTCCTTGAGGACTTTTACTCAGGTCTCAGACGCATGATGCGATATTTTAACAACCAGACAAAATCCCAAATATAGTTTTGACCAGTTTTTACGTTATTTAAACTTTACCTGTAACATGTCCTCACGATAACTACTAAAAGACGATGCTTAGTATTTACATTTTGAATTAATCCTTTACTGATTATACCTAAAGCGTACCTTTTGCATATTCTATTCGGGTGGCATAATTGAATGTGGCTTGAATAAATAGTCCCAAAATGAATAATTAGTCAGCGTTTATTTGAATTCAAACCTAGGAGATTACAATATAAGTAAAAAAAAACTACTTCTGTTAAAATGCTTCTACTTTAATGTTACTAGATGTTGCCCGCAACATCGTTGCACCGAAATAATTTTTTGGGCGTGATTCTTGATAAAAATATCCTTTGTACTTTCCTAGGACTCTCTATATTAATTTTCAGCAAAATTAGTAGAGATTTAAGCTATAAGATGTAACACACAGATAGAAATACAGCAGTAAATAATTTAGTCCGCAACTCAGGTTAAATACATTGCTAGCGTAGCCATTTCTCGTAGCATTTTATCACAGACAGACACACTTTTGCATCTATATGTTAGTATGGATCTAAACTCAATTTTTATTGATCACTTTGGACTTTCACATCACACAAAAATAGCCCCGGGATAGGACATAGGATATGTCCTATCCCGGGGCTCAAAGTATCTGCACACCAAATTTCATCAAAATCGGATCAGCGGCTTTAGCGTAAAGAGGTAACAGATAGACAGTCGGACACACTTTTACATTTATTAATAAATAAGTATGGATATTGATATGCATATAAAATAAAAATAAAAACAATTTCTCGATGATTTAAAAGTCAGTAAAACAATTTTTACCCTTTGCGTGTGTGTTTAATGGATTACCTTATTTAGGCTTACAAAGCATACATAATATTGTTCAAAACTAGATACATAGCGCACGTAATATGTAATGTAAATATAGTATAATAGACGTTATAATAGGGTAAGGGTATTGTTGGGCGCATTTCCCGATTAGTTTAGCTGAAAGGCGTTTGGGTTGTGATGGTTTCACATTGTTATGTTGAGCTGTGTAAATATAATTTTGTAACACAATGATAAGTAACAGTGGAATATACCTCTAAGTATTTTCCAAAACTTACTGAAAAGTTTATGACTTGACACGCTACCCCTTGCTTAGATTAGGGTTCCGTATCCAAGCTAAAAACGCTACTCTACTACCAAGACTTCGTGGTCTATCCATCTGTCTGTCTGTCTGTATGTGTGTCTGTCTGTCTGTCTGTCTGCCTATAAGAATACGGAGTTTGCATTTCGAGAATAACAATATATTCTGTACGTAAACGTAACATGAGCAGTACATATTTTGTACTTTTACCAAAACATGATATTGATAAGGTTTATAAACTACTGACCACAGCTTAGCTCATCTAAGCAAAGGCCCTAGCTGGTACTATATAAAAATAAAATTGAATAAAAATTGTTTTATTTCTGAGTAAATTTGAATCAAATCTTTTCAGAAAGTCTACGTGATGACCTGCGACCGGTTCGGGACCAACCCGGCGAGAAGAACCGGCGTAAGAAACTCGTACTCGCACTTTTTAGCAAAAATGTGGTAAAAATTAATCTCTTAGGGTGAAGTCAAACGAGCGTAATTTGTGAGTTGTGAGTCGCTGAATTTCGGCTGGCAGAAATTCTGCTGCATTCACTTTCATAGAAAAGTTTGATTCATGCGAGCGTAATTTTGTGAGTCATGATTTGTATGAACGCTCGTTTGGCTTCACCCTTAAAAAAGATAAGAAAGTCATGTAACTCGCTCATACTCGAAGTATCTGTTACATAAGCTAGCCGCCGCAGATTAGTAAATTCATTGACAATCTCTGGAGAGGCATTAGGCGCGATACGGGGAGAGTTACAGGCGCGTTACGACGCGGGCGTGCAATGAAAATATACGCTCCCCAGTACCCCATAAATGCTATTATATGATGCCCCAAATTCTACGTTATATATACGCCATTTAGGTAATAGAGAACCCTATCTTAAGGACTGAAATTGTAGATGGGTACATAAAATACACTATGAATTAATATTAATTAATATATAAGATGCCTTATTAACTGATGGGATAGTATAATATTGAGTCAGGGAGCCCTAGAATTTTTTTTGATTACTATCAAGCTAATTTTTTGTGAGTAGTATCGTTTTGATATAAGACAAACAACATTTTTATTTGCGAAAAATCTTGAAAGTGGTAGTAGCTAACAGAGATAGAAAGGATTTCATACTTTGATTTGATGGTCCTAAAATATGGATTGTTCTATTTGTAGGACAATGTTACTCCTAAATTATGTAACTATTAACCTACCAATATACAAAAAATCAGCTGGTAAGGGTTCCGTTTTAGGGTTCTGTAATCAACAAAATTTGGTTGACTGCTGTAAAAATTTGTTCTAGGGTTCCCTGATTATAAGAAGTTTGTAAAAGAAACAAAATACAGTGTTCTTCTATTTTAGATACTGAGCGGTGTCACTTTATTTAGTCTAAGCTACGTGTGAGTAACATTGAGACAAAAAACAAAATATTAGATTAGAACATAATATTATTATGAAACATATTTCTACCGAATGCTAGACATGTTCACGTAGATACTGAATCCAACATTTACAGTGATGCCGATACCCCGTATATAAACTTAGGCGACGCCTTGATAATTTGGCTGTAGCAATATCGATTTTTCTCAGCAATGACTAAAGCTAAGAAATTAAAGTTCATTGTAAGTGTTCATCATGTCTTTGTCTTTGAATTACCCATAGCATAACATGATTGGTCAACTTTTATAAAACAGAGTAATCAAGCAAAAAGACCTCTGTCTGAAAAAGAGATTCCTATTTTGCCAACAGAGGAGAGTGATTTAAGATTCCAAAATTTGTACATAGATTGGTTCAAGCATACTCTTTAATTTGTCCATAGCTTATATGAAATATATTTATAGTTTTTAAATTACACGACAAAAACCAATTTGTCGCTTACGCCCTTTCCATTTTTTGCTGTTCCATTGCTTGATTTCTATGAGAGGCCGGGCCGGCCTCAGGAAGTGCCTCGGAAAACAAGCAATCTAAAACATAACCAACAGTTTTTTTCTTTAACGCGGGTCATCTTAAAACATTCCAAATTTAAAAAGCTATATAAAACTTAAACGTTAGCAGGATAGTCAGGTATTGTCACACGAATTTAGTTCTCTGAAGTGTGCGGTTCAATTTTTCCGGCGCGTTATCGATGACAGCCGATGACAGCCGATTACGAACGAGTGCTAGAATTGAATTCGACTTGGCTATCGATAAGTCACCTCGCCTCAGCGCCTTCCAGGCAATCTTTGTTACGTGAAATTTATTCATAGGGATATTTTGTTACCTAAGAACTAGAATGTTATTTCGTACTTTGTGTAACCGTGTAACGTAGACTTTGTAATATAAGCCAGGAAGCTTAGAACAACTTTGAAAGTAGGCTATCGTACCTGCATAAAATTGACTGCTTAACTTTGGCGAAATATTTTTAAGTTCGTTTTGTAATCTTTCTATTATTAATCTTTTATCACAATATAATAATAATAGCTCCCACACCGGTTTCGGTGACTGTGGCCGGTTTCATTGAAACTAGTCCAGCTACGCAGGAGTAATTATATAGTGCCCAAGTGTGTGCGCAGTACACAAGAGCACTCTCTATTCCTTTGCTCTCATAACCCAGTGGGACGGACGACCGACACGACTGGCGAGAGATCAGGCGCAGGACCGACTTTTTACATGCCCATCCGACGCATGGATCATCTTACTTGTCAGACAATCAGGTGATCAGCCTGCATTGTCCCAATCAAACTTGGAAATAACATGTTTCCAACGCGGGAATCGAACCCACGACCTCCGAGTCAATAGCCGCGCTTTCTACCACTAGACCACGGAGGCGTTACACAATATAAGATTACTTATTAGGTACTTATTTACTTTCTCTTTCATAAATATACAAAGAACGAGAGAGACGAAGACACTACGTAGTCCGGGACACCTAAACAGCTCGTAGCGTGACGCGTAGCAACTCGTAGCTGTTGAGCTACGAGTTGCTACGCTACTTGCTACGAGCTACGAGCAATCCATAGCAGCTATTCCTAAGTGTGTACCGCGGAGTCATGGGGTTCCGCAAAGGCCTTTTAATCTATATATATAAAACTCAAAGGTGACTGTCTGACATGGTGATCTATCAACGCATAGCCCAAACCACTGGACTGATCGGGCTGAAATTTGGCATGCAGGTAGATTTTATGACGTAGGCATCCGCTAAGAAAAGATTTTGATAAATTCCAACCCCAAGAAGCTAAAATAGGGGATGAAAGTTTGTATATAACAATACTTCTTAACGCGAGCGAAGCCGCGGGCAAAAGCTCGTATCATATAAATTGGTTTTAAAAATATCAGACGCCAGCATGGAGACAATTCATTCAAAGACAAAACATTCTACTTTTTTGGGCTTTCGTCATAATTGCCCTTCTTAAATGGGCTCCGACCCCAAAAAGCTTGAGAGCCGATGATAAATTGGTTGTCAAATATTGATTTATCTGTACGTTTTAATTTTTACACCAACAAAAAAAACTTGATTTTATTCATGAACCACTGCACCGTCCACCGAGTTTTAAAACGCGATGCGATCCCATTTCTCTTCAAAATCTTTAGGTAAAGCTGAAAATATTTTATTTAAAACGGTAGACAAATTGTGCCGCTTAGAGTAGTTATTACCCTATTACAATGAGCGAGTAGCGCCCGGGGCCAGCGCTGTCCGCTGCAAATATCAATCACATAAATCTAGTCCAGGAACAGGTAGGAGCTCTATTTATAGACGTATAAGGCATTACAGTAAGGCAGTGTTTTTCAAACTTTTTCATGATGCGACCCTCCTGGTATGAACAAATATTTCGCGCCCCGCCGACCTTAGCTTTTATGAACTATACATCCTTTTATTAAAAATCTCATATTAATATATCAATCTATTCACCTTTATTGTAATTTAATGAAATAGTTCTCTCGATCTCTGGCGACCTACAGAAGTTTCGTCTCAGTGGACGACATCAAGAAGGACGTTTAAAAACAGCGAACATATTATTTGGAAATTTATAGCCTCATTTTTTAAACAAGAAAATATGATAATATCCATTCATTACTATCACGATTGCAAAACAGTCTAGCATGTACAATCGATGTGTTGTGATCTGTGATATAAAATATATTATCATACACAAACATGCCCTTAATTGATCTTATTGGTCCATCATAAGCCACAGGCCGCATAAGGGTCAATTCAGACCGCAACGCGACGCGTAGATGCATTTCTAGTATTGAATTGACAGACTCGCATTAGCTTTGTCCACACTGTGCCTTTTTCTGTTCGTCAAGGGCATGCATTTTAGCGCAATCAACAGCGAACATGAAGGCAAGGCAAATGAACGCGAAGGCATGCCCACGACGCATGCCCTCTGATCGTCCAAAACTTTCACTTTGTTATTAAAAATGACAGTTGGCATTGCGTTCTTTGACGCATTCAATTATTGAATGCGCCAAAACGAAAGTTGAATGAAAGAAGATGACGAAAATTGAAGACGAAAGCGCATAATGTGGACATAGCTACATTATACGCAATTGAAGTCTGTCGATTCAATACAAATTTAGAAATGCCTCTACGTGTCGCGTTGCGGTCTGAATTGACCCTAAAAGAAATTTGTCAAGATAAGTACCAATACTTTTTTAAAGGCATCTGTATCTACGTAACAAAAGTATGTATTTTTAGTTTACTGAAGTAAGTACGGCTATTAAAGGCTCCGGCGCTGCAATGCGGAGCTCCGTACTTAACTGCCAATTACGTAATTAAAACTAAAGTGAGTGTAATGCCACACATAAATAACGAGATAACTGAAACCCTGGATATATTGCGCGGGAAGCATGATAGTTATTAATGAACTTTATTTTGTAAGGATTTTTATTATTTTAGTTTAAAATTAATTTTAATCAGCATAACAATTATTAAATATTAGCAATTAAGAACGTCTAACATTCGTCTTTGATTGTCCATGATTGACGTCGATTGTGCTATAGATATGTTCTGATATTTGACCAACTGAGCCACAGAGGTTTAAGGTTATCGTCAAATATGGCGTCCATTATTGACTTTTACTAGAGATTTGACAATTCATTTGACATTTTGTTATAGTTAAAGTTATAGTTAAAGTAAGTTGGTACAACTCACCCTTAGTTGTTTTCTTAATTATTGTGCAAATATGATATAAAATCATAAATAATGAGCATATTTTCGAGTGAGTAGCAGTATGATACTCTAGATGACCCCACAACTCCGTTGCGCTGAAATTCGATTATTGAGCGAAAACCACATAAGATGTATCGGTTTACCATATTTCAGCAAAATAGGTTTAGTGGTTTGGGCGTGAAGAGGTAACAGGCAGACATAATTTCGCATTTATAATATTACTATCCATACTAATATTATAAATGCGAAAGTGTGTCTGTCTGTCTGTCTGTCTGTTACCTCTTCAAGCTCAAACCGCTGAACTTTGGCATGGAGATACTTTGAGTCCCGGGAAAGGACATAGGATACTTTTTGTCCCGGAAAAATGTACGGTACTCGCGCGATAAACGAATTTTGGCGCAACGGAGTTGCGGGCGTCATCTAGTGAATAATACGATACAAAGTCAATATCTCATAATATTACAATTCAATACGTCACAACTAGCCGCATACGAACTTAAAGTGCTGAGAGCTATTCCCGATAGCACGTCTCATACGAGTGCAATATCTCTGGAGCGTTCTGCACCTGAAAACTTTACAAATAAAATAATTTTTCCTACGGACAAGTTTCCCTCTGGAGGATTTAGAAGTTGCGCCGAGTATTCAACTTCGCCTCTTCGCTGTGAATATTTCTGTCTAAAATGCTGTATCTGCTGTATCATTTGCATAACACAAATGCATTTGACTCATAATATCATACCGAATGTGTTCAGAATCTGCATTTAAATGGAAATGACAAACAGTAGTCTAACTTTTGTTTGTTGTTTTTAGTTTATAATTAGCTTTGACGTTTTGTGCTGTCATTTCGCCTAGTAGAAACATTAGATCTATGATAAATTACTGATTCACTTCTTAGATTCACTATAAGTGTCTAAAACACACTAGGCCGAAAAAACGCGGCCAAAATTCGGCATGATTACGCCTGCAATGTATTTTTAATTGCTGATGACACACCATGCCGAAATGACGTCGCGTTATATTGTATGCATAGCGCATTGCAAGCGTAAACATGTCGAACTTCAGCCGCGTATTTCCGGCCTAGTGTGTTTAGACACGGGTCACCGCAGATATACAATTTCAAGTTGGCCAACTATCGTATTTTAACAAAATTACTTACGTAATATCGCAATTTAATTGGACAACTTTTAAGTTGTAGGTAATCGGAAAGGAATCGAATTTAGTTGCAAAAATGTGCGAGCGCTATAGCTATAATTGGTATATTGTGTGACTTAGTTGACCAACTTAAAATTGTAAGTCTGCGGTCGCTCTTAGTCTCAGACCTCAGTTATCAAATCCTTCAAAGACTGATCATGGAAGCTTACAGCAAAAAAAAAAAAGATTCTCGTTAAAATATTTACATTATTTCTACCTTCTTATGTATGTTAACCTAATAGAGCGTTGTGTAGATGCTTTTAGTTTATAAGTGCACGAGTGACGTCGTTAAGATCACTTTGTTCCGAGGAGTCTGAAGCCCTCCCCAGGGAGCCCTAACACAACCCATAAAAACTGGAATACACCTCCAAAATTTACGTACTTATGGAGTTATGGAGTTTTCGTGTCTATTTTTGGGTGTAAATTTATTAAATGAGAACGGTCCACCCTATCGCACTTCCATACTAATATCCATACTTCCATACTAATATTATATATGCGAAAGTATGTCTGTCTGTCTGTTTGTCTGTCTGTTACCTCTTCACGCCAAAACCGCTGAACCGATTTGGCTGAAATTGGGCATGGAAATACCTTGAGTCCCGGGAAAGGGCATAGGATACTTTTTATCCCGGAAAAATGTACGGTTCCCGCGCGATAAACTAATTTTGGCACAACGGAGTTGCGGGCGTCATAAAGTAAATGAATAATTCCATGAATACTAATATCAGAAATAACACATCATCAGCAAGTAAATCAATTTCGTTTCTTATATTAAAAATACTGAATAAACATAATGCTAATAATTTCGTTTGCTTATAATGTATTCATGAAAAACAATTTATGAAATTCTTCAAAGTATCACCCTCGTTTATAAAATGCCCGCTATATTATGCACACATATGGGAAATGTTTTTTAATCTTAAAACTCATTGTGAGGAGAATTTCGGCTGACTTTATTATCTCTGCCAATTTGAATGAAAAAGGACGCGTAAAAATGTTAATAGGCAGAAGATGGGCGCAGTTTGAGCTTGAATATAACCAAATACCGATATATCATTATATTATCATTTTTTATTTATTTTATTTATTTAATCAGGACACCAAACAGTAAATACATCGAAATATTATTAAAACAAGCATATTATATAACCTCAGCAGGTGACACAGCATCTATAACCAAAGCTCCACATTCTCTATTTTGATGAAATATTATTCTGACTTCTTTTATAATGGTGTTAGGGGACTCTTTTTCATTGATGATAAAAATTTCCAAAAATGTAACTGAGTCGCTTCTTCTACTCGTGTGGAACTCATCAATTGTGACAAAAACCTTATTTTTTTCATTGAAATTGAAACAAGCTTAAGATGTCTCTAGAACTATCAGCCAGAAGTTGAAATACAATGAAAATACTTTGTGTCTCGTCTAGGCAAGAGATTACCCAAGTTACTCCAGACGGCAGAGAAAATTACATTTTCGTATGAACTGGTTGGTTTGTATTCCATTATTTCATGCTTTACATATTCTTACATCACAGATTTTCTATTTTACTTTTATGAGGTTATAGTTTGGAAAGGGGACCTTATTTTATTATTCTTTTGGAGCCAAAAGAAATGTATTACACATTTTTATGTGTTTAGGTATACTTACAACAGATTAAATTTAAGTGCTTAGCCATACCAATATATTAATATACATATTATTATTCTGATATGATATTGTCCTGATCTCCTTGTAGTGTGTCAGAAGGCTTTTTTCATAACCGTGATAATAAGTTATTTTCCAAAAAGCTTATTTTCCCGCTTCTTCCACTGGTGTGGATCTCGAAAAAAACGTATTACATATTATTTTTATGAGTTTACTGTTTAAGTAAAAGACAGATTTTATTATGCTATTAGCCATAGAGTCGACGGATAATAATAACCTCTACCTTAATGGATTATAAATCTTCTGAAAATAATCTAGACAATCACTTAGGATTAGCTAATTGGAAATATAAGTCGGAGGTATAATCCAAGTCGTAAACTCCCTTGCGAGCATTCTTGCTAATTTCTGTCCAATATCATTTCTGATGATATGGGTCAGAAATGGAATTTGTTTTATAGCCACATAAATAAACAAAAATATTTTTGAAGAGTAAGAGGTAAAGTACGTTTGAGACCTCAAAATAATATATTTTATACCATCACGCGGAAATAAGCAAAACGACAGTGATATAGGTCCTGGCAGACGAGGAAATAATATTATGGCAATGACGAAATTAAATGTTTCTTGCATCCACCTTTGCTTAATCTATCTTGCCAAAAAAAAAATTGACTTGCTATTTATTTTTATACTGTACTCGGTGAAATATGGCGGTAGCGGTCGTTGACTTCCTGTCGAAAACTTGTTATTTTCTATACAAAGATCGCGACAACATGACAAGTTTTTGACAGGGAGTCAATGACCGCTACAGCCATGTTTCGCCGAGTACAGTATAGATTTAAATAAAAGTTGTATGTAACTTTTTACTGACCAAGAAAGCCCAAGGTCCTAAGAAATTACAACCAAAGGAATCTTGCGACGAAATACGATGATCATAATTCTGATCTCGTTTGAAGCGAAATTACGCGAAATATTCAGATCAGTGAATATTAGATGTTACCGCAGAAATAAATTGTAAGAAATAGTATACTTACGTCATAATTTCCAGTCTCGTTGTTGCCTCGTGGATCGTATTTTGAGCCTATGCCGAGTTTCTCTGTAGTTTCGAGTTCTTTAATCGAGTGAGTTCTAGTCGTTTGATACATATTTTCTTTTGATACATTTCATACTTAATTTAAAACACTACTCTACTGCATATTATATATTTCTATTTCTTTAATGAGTAATAGGCATAGTACTCTTGTATACACACAGTACAAATATATCTTTTATATTTAAAATGTTGTTTTCGATCGAAAAATAAAAAGACGGCCCCCATTAAATATCATTGATAAAATACAACAGAATTAGACTAAAATATGTGCTACAAATTCTACTCAAAGGTTGAAAAAGTTCTACTTAAAGTTGTACAGTAGATAACGTAATTTCGTATTAAACTCGATTCAAACTCGAAACAGGAGTAAGAGCTCCTTCGATGCGTTCACCGTGAGTGCGCATTATTGTTCGCTTGACGGAACCCACAATATTCCCCAGTATCGCGATCCTCAAATATTGAATAGACTATTCTTATTCTTCACCGATTGCATTATTACAATGGCTTATAGAACCCGATTTTAGGATGCGCACGAATGGTTTTTGGGTACGGATATTTTATATCTTTATGTGCTTAAACGGTACGATTTTAATATGTTAAAGAATTTCCTATAGCGCAAAGATAGCGCTTTAACGTACTTTATGAATAAAGTATTTATTTGTTAATAACTATTAATTATTATGTGCTAACAACCACATTCCGATTGTCGCTGTGCCGGTTTAGTTCCCGAACTGATGGTAGGCATCAAGATATTCAGAAAAAGTTAGTTACTGATCTGTTTGGGGCGTCCACAAATTACGTGAGGTATTTTCTTGAATTTTTTGACTCCCCCCTCCCCCCATGGTGAGATTTCGTGAGATTTTACTCAACCTCCCATAAATATATCCCCTCCCCCCATAAATCTCACGTGAGATTTTTCAAAATGTGGGTTTCTTACGTAAACGTTTGGTTTGAAAGTCAGTAGATTTTCTTTCGGACGAATTTGTGAAAGATCTTAATCGTATAACGATTACGCTTACGTTTAAACCTTAAGCATACGTACAATCTGGATGAAATGGACCAAAATAGTATTATTTTGTTGAGAAAAAAATTACGTGAGATTTGCCGAGACCCCCCCTCTCCCCAACGTGAGATTAGGTGAGATTTGACTCGACCCCCTCCCCCCCCCCTAAACACCTTACGTAATTTGTGGAAATAGAACAACATTTTTTCATTTCACGTTTTACTCATAAAGACATGTGCACGCTGGTCAGCGGATTCTTATCACTAATCCAAAAATACGTATACTTACACATTATTACGGAAATGTAGAGATAAATTCCATAAAAAATAACCAGAACGTGACCCATAATTTAGCGACGAGCGACCAAGCGATCTTACTGTGCCTATGTCAACTCTTTTTGACCGACTTCCAAAAAGGAGGAGGTAATACGTTCGGCTGTATGTATCTTTTTTTTTGTATGTTACTTAGCCGCTTGTGGTCCGATTTTCAAAATTCTTTTTGTGTTGTATAGGGTTCAACTCGAATTTGGTACCATGTTCACAAAAGTGGTGATATGATGATGGGATCCTTGAGGAATCGAGGAGACTCCTTGAAATTTGTATGGAAACTTATAGTGATATATGTGATAGATTGAAGCCTTCGAGGTAAATGCTACCAAAAAGTAAGACTTCGCACCAGGTTATACCCTGGATCCGAAGGTACCGAACAGAACTTTTGAATACTTATAGGTACAGGTTCGGGGTATTCGGCGTTGTTTAAACAACTGAAAGCTTAAGCCAACACATCAATTTGATTGATCATCATCATCACAACCATAATTATACCATAGGTCATCACACTATGACCCAATTACTGGTAGTTTTCGTGATATTTTGCATTGAAGCAGATATTTTTGATGATGATTTCGCTGTTTGTGGACCGATTTTCAAAATTCTTGTGTTGTTTTATAGGATATAATCTTAATTTTGTATAACAATTATGAAATTGGTGAGCTGATGATGGGATCCATGAGCAATCGAGGGAAATCCTTGAAATTTATCAAAACACTCATAGTGGTTAAAATGTTGTTTCTAGTAAGTTAAACATGTGTTACGAATAAGAGAACTTTCATACGAAGGTGTCTCTTGGTCCAAAGGCACTGAACAGAACTCCTGAACCTTTAAAGATAAAAGTTTGAAAATTGCAGCATCGCTTAGATAACTGCAAGCATTTACCACAATTTAGCTTACAGTAACATAATGTGGATAGTTAACATTACGCATAAAGCCTGATTTTCTAGATAACTAAAAAGAGTGAAATTATTATTTTTAACAAAAAAATTAAAACCGACTTCCAAGGTAAAAACAATAGTTATATGAACTAAAAACTATTAAATAACTCTTTAATAGTGCCTTTTTCAGAATTCGTCTAAATCTCTGTACATAGAGATCAACTACGATAACATGGTGCGCCCCTCCAAAATTCAAAACGTTTGAAGTGCGTTGTCAAAACGTTTGAGGTGCGTTGTCTTGCGCGGTAGGCTAGTTATGAATAGTTGACCAACAAATCTTGGTAATAAGTGACATTAACTGAAATATTACGTGTACTGTGATTGGTTGAATACTTAATACATACAAATTCTTTCATAAGGATGTGACTACACACATTGAAACAGTCATTTGGAGGGGCGCGCCAAGTTATCGTAGTTGATCTCCACTACAGTTTTCATTACTTTGAAGTCGGTACCAGTCCCAAAAGTTTCAGATATTCTGACATTGACTGAACTCACGATTAAATTAGCTGGTACCGACTTCAAAATAATGAAGACTGTAGTATGTACATAAATAGTTGAGATTTAGACGAATTCTGAAAAGGCACTATTAAAGAGTAAGAGTTATTTAATAGTTTTTAGTTCATATAACTATTGTTTTTACCTTGGAAGTCAGTTTTATTTTTTTTGTTAAAAATAATTAGATCCTATTGGACAAATTCATAAAGTTGTTCTGGGCTTTTTTACTAAGTATACTCTGTTTCCGAGCTAATACGCAAAGGTCGGAAAAGACGGCTACTAGCACATACCCATAATAATCTGACCAAAATCCGATATGTTTCATGTAGATATAAACTACGATAACATGGCGCGCCCTTCCAAAATTCAAAACGTTTGTAGTGCGTTGTCAAAACGTTTGAAGTGCGCGATCTTGCGCGGTAGGCTAGTTGTGATTAGTTGACCAACAAATCTTGGTAATAAGTGACATAATATCACGAGTACTGGTTGATTGGTATACGAGGGGCGCGCCATATTATCGTAATTTATCTCTAACATCTTATCAAAATATTGACAGTAACGTTGTCAAACGTCGAAACAAATGTCTATGCTAGTGCTGCCTCTAACGTCAAAACATGGCAGTCATATTATTGACGGTACAGATGGACGGAGGGTGCCATGTAATTTAAGCAGAATCATACCAATATGTGGGTGGTGGGTCATATCCCAAGGGTAACTAGTCTAATGTTAACCAAATAAGTAATAACAAGAAGCAAGACACATCACAAACTAGAATATTACAATGAAATAACTAGTACATACAAAGTTAAAGTTGCTGATGATGACAGAAATGTTCTTTTTACGAGCTCCTCAAACGTCGTAAAATGTATGAATAATTGCATAAAACATTTTAGAGTATTTATATCTCAATCGTATACAAGGGAGAGGGCCACTTACAGGGATTCGCGCCAATACCTTTCCCGGCAAGGGCCCTTACAGATAGGTAGGCTCGAGGGTCCTCCACAGTCGGGGTAGGCGATTTAGCACAAATACCCATGTCGCGAGTCCTAATACTTGAACACCTTTTGGTAATCATTTGAACAGTAACCAATAAAATTACGGTCATTCTTCATAACGCCGAGATGTTCTATGAAAAAAATTTTACAGGTTCTGCTTGTTGGAAAAAAAATTCAAACAAAGTTTTGTTATCTACTCTGTTTTTGGTTTAAGCCACAAATTGTGTTGTCGGCAAATAGATAGTGTATAAAGGTAAATAATATTCTAAATCACAATAAATTAATAATTACTTTGTTTACAAAAATTGTCTTAGTCAGGGAGACGAATGTAAAATACATTGTATGTCACAGGTTACACGGTCAAATTTTCATCAATCTGATCCATCAATCTGATTGACGGAATACACAGACGGAATATTGATGGGTTTAAAAAGTTCAAATTAAAAATACGATTAATCCATCAATCCGTGGCGTACACGATCAAATTTTCGTCAATTCGTACCGGATTGATGGATCAGATTGATGAAAATTTGACTGTGTAACCTGTGACTATCAGAGAAATGGATCCGAGCATATTTTAGTTTGACTCAGACTGCCATTTTCAGTAAATCTTTCAAGTCCTTCTTTTCGATCCAGTTGAGTGAGCTTCTTCGTGTTTGCGGCCTGGGCCTCCTTGGCATTGTTTTGTTAAAGAATTGCATGGTCCTTAGTGTGGCGACAGATTGTATGTAATGCACAGGTTGCATGTTGGAGTAACATTTGTTAAGGAACGGCTGTAGAGTTACATCTGAAAAGAAAAAATAATAATGCTCTTTACTTTGTTGAAGTCTAAATTAAAACTCTACCATAAAAAAATAGTTTGTTATTATTTTTAGCAATATTCCGCGAAATAAACTTCCAAAGTTTATTTCGCGGAATATTGCTAAAAATAATAACAAACTAAATTTTAAGCTATGGATTTCCGCAAAGTAACGCCTGATTCCATTAACTATTTAAAATCGGTGAGCATGACCGATCAGGCACGACTCTACATTAAGTTAACAAAATTACATCGTATATAGCTCTCAAAATATTTGGTTCAATCAACAATGCAAATGTCTAAATGTTGTCCCTAATTATATTAATGTAAGAACCAACACGCACAGCCGAGCCTCCAATATTGCTATCAAAAAAGCCGAGACTATCTGGCTTAACGAAGAGACACCTCACTGGTTTACCGTTAGGGATAATTTAAAATTACATCTCAAAGTTCTTTATACCGAGCTCTCTTTTAAATTACATAATATCGAATTTTATCGCTTAGATGAAAAAGCACGCCATTTCGCATCAATCGAAGTGCACGCTAAATATTTAAGTCAAAGGAAAAAGCTTCAGACTTTGGTAAATAAAAACAGGACTGTCCAATCACATACAGAATCCAGGTCTGAACCTTTTTCCTTCCACCCTCGCGTCAAAAACTTAACCAGCGTACAATTTGCCAAGGATGAGATGACACTTTTGGAAAAGGGTCTTAAATATAATATCACTCCTAATATTAATCAGAATGCTTTGGAAATGCTTGCGGTGGATTCAGAAATAACTGCCGTAGTTAATAAGAAAGATAACATGGTTAAGGGCCTACTAGCCAACGAAATCAAAGGCACTCCTTCCGGTTCTTCTTTTAACCCCGAAAGAGTGGATTTGAGGTCATTAAAACAAACTAAAACTCTACCAATTTAATGTCCCATTGTATTTCTATATATTGCGCTGTGAGTAAGAAGTAAACGTAGCACCATAGTCGCCCTGGATACTTAATTTTATTTTGTAGGCCCTTTAAATGATAAAGACTACAGAAGAGTAACTATATGAAAAATATAGTTTCATTAAAGTAGGTTTGCATTTCCGAGAACTTGTGTACTTTCAGTTGTTCGTGTCGTGGACTGGAAACTGGAGCCATATTTGAGAAAATACATAAGAATTATCGTTTTACACTGTGTTTATCGATGACTATACCAGTACTCACTGACTCTGAGCACGCAGGAGAACAGGTCGGCGTGACAGTGGTTGATCATGGGTTTGTACGTGTACTGGTTCTGGTACAGCTGGCTGCTGTCCGTCTTCCACACCTGCGCGCATACCGGCCTGTAGGGTTGACAATGGTTAGTTTCTGAAAAGCTTAGCCAACAGGGCTAAAATGGTAATATTTTGCAATTCCTCCAGAAAATGAATTGTCAAAACTGTCAAACTGATAAATGTCAAATTAGTACAAATTGTGCAACTAGTTACTAGACATGAATTGCAAGCAGAGTGATTTTTAAAAAATGAATCATAATAATTATGATTTATTTTTTAAAAATCACTCTGTTTGCAATTCATATAATATCTAGAAATTTGCACAATTTGTACTAATTCGACATTTGTCGGTTTGACAGTTTTGACAATTCATTTTCTGGAGAAATTGCAAAACGTTACCATTTTAGCCCCGCAGATCTGTATAATTTGATCGGTTTACGTGAAACCTTTAGCTAGGGTTGCCATCACCTAAATTGCCATCGCCGGTCAGGCACGACGAAATTCCCGGACATTTGGCCGAAATGTGTTATTTCCCCGGACACGTCCTATTAAACTGTTAATTTCCAACAAGAATTTGTAAAAGTCTGATTAACTCAAAGTCCGTGCAAGAAACCGTGTATATGCTTAACGTGTTTTTATCTTTCGCTTATTGCTGCATGAGTTATGACTAAAAAGTTAATTTCTCTCAACAAAAGTGTCCGGATATTATCCGGACACTTTTCTAAAACCCTGCCGGACGCTCCTCGGACGCCCTTTAAACTAGGACAAATCCGGGGAAATCCGGACGGATGGCGACCCTAAACCTAGCCAACCTATTATGACTCAACTAATCCTGGCCAAATTATGTATAACATGTCCACGTTATGACTCGTGGCTCGGAAAGCTTAGTAGAAAATAAGAATTAAGATATTATACAATCTGTACGTCTACGTGAAGTTAATATCGTATGTCAGCCTGAGTGTTCAAAGATTATCAAAAATATTGTAATAGGTGAAGCTTAAATCACATAATAAAAAAGCGTTTTTTTTTAATATAAAATAAGGGGACAAACGAGCAAACGGGTCACCTGATGGAAAGCAACTACCGTCGCCCATATGGACACTCGCAACATTAGAAGAGCTGCAGTTGAGTTGCCGGCCTTTTAATAGTTGCACATTTTGCAAATTAATTAGTAAGAGGGTTGATACTTGTATGTGTCGAGGCAGTAGGTGGGGCAGGTGTGGTTGCAGGCCTGGTGGGCGCCCGTGATGCTGAAGTCGTGGACGCGCCGGCTGCGGTGGATACCACATTCTGATCCGTCTACCTCGCTAAGATGGTATTTTGAAGCTGAAAATAAAAAATTATAGTCGATACCAGTTTACACAACAGTAAAATGTTTGAAGAAAGTGTCACAGTCATGGATGTTTTCAGCAAAACTATAATTGAAAACTGCTGAAAATGGATTCACACGACGCAATCATAAAAAAGTTGTTATACTACTTCGAGGTCGCATTATTATTATTACCTTAAGGTGCCATTAAGTATCTCAGACCATGTTTATGTTGCAGTATAAAACATAACATTTAAATATTGAGTCTATATTGAATAACTTGTCCATCATTATATTTATTTAAATTAAATTATCTAACTTACTGATAGAATTTATGACACATTGTATCTTCCTAAGTTGGCACTTGTTGTGGAATTTTTTAAGGACTTCCTTCCTCGGAGTGACCAGTAGCCCACACACGGGGTCGTACACGTTAGAACATTCTTCGTCACACTGACCACTGATTTTCAATGCATTGGTAGAATCTAAATAATAAATAGAATATATATATTCTGTGTGTGTGAACCAATTGAAGCTAAACGTAAAGCGGGGAATTGACTACCGGGCCGCCCGCTATGGGCCGCCCGTCACGGGCAGGTCTGTCGCATGTCTGCTCTTCAATTCCTAGGTACGGGCACAGACATGCCCGCCGGCCCGTGCCCGCAACCTGCCCGCGAGATCGCATTTTTCCCGCGCGGGCACGGGCAAGTCTGTACATGAATGGTCGCGACGGGCGGCTCGTCGTCATTTGCGCCTTGGAGAGCGACTAAAGTGCACTTAAAATATTATTTTAAAACATACACACACCGGCATATTTAGCGGAACATAAAAAAAAGGTTTGATATAAGTATCATATAAGGTTGCTGGCTGGTTTATACGTCATTTAATTAAAAAAAAAATAATTTCAAATTAGGAAAACAATTGAACATCACATTTTATGCAATTGTTTTAATTTTATTCGAATATACCTTATGTAGAGCGAACTTCGAGTATTTCTCCCTTCTGAATTTTATTTAAATTTTTCATTCAAATATTGTTTTTTTGTAAAAAAAAATTAATCTTGTATCTTTTTGGAGTTGAGGAATGAATTATGCCTGACTTAGACCCAACGGAGATTGCCAGGGCACTCGAAATGCGAAGATTTGGTCTAACATACAGATTAATAGCCAGATATCTTCGTCAATCGATTTCAACGGTCCATCGCAGTGTCTAACGATTCAGGGAGACTGGCACTTATGTGAGAAGAGCAGGACAAGGCAGAAAAAGACGCACTTCGAGTAGGGATGACCGTTTCATTCGGCTTCGTGTACGTAGGAACCCCCGTTTGACGGCCGTCCAAGCCCGACATGAGTTAGAAGCAGTGCGGGGAGTAACCGTAAGTGAGCGTACGGTACGAAGAAGATTAGAAGAATCTGATTTGGGTTCATTTGTGCCCGCCAAGGCTCCAAGGCTAGAGGTAAATCATCGTAGAAACAGGTTAACTTTTGCTCAGGAATATCGACTTTGGAATGCGGACCAATGGAGTAAGGTATTGCTTAGTGATGAGTGCAGAATTCTCTTAAATCAAATTGACGGCAGGCAAAGAATATACAGACGCAAAGGAGAACGTTACATTCAGACAAATTTTGAAACTACAGTTGCATACGGTGGTGGATCAATAATGGTTTGGGCGGGCATTTGTTTGAGAGCTCGCACAGACTTGGTAGTGATTGAAAGAGGGAGTCTGACTGCGGACCGCTATATCAGAGAAGTTTTAGAAGAAAATGTCGTACCGTTTGCCCCATATATCGGTGACGATTTTGTTTTAATGCAGGATAATGCTCGGCCGCATACCGCTCGGGCAACTCAAGCTTATCTTAATGATATAAATATCACTGTTATGGAGTGGCCGGCGAGATCACCGGATATGAACCCAATAGAGCACGTTTGGGCCTTGCTGAAAAGAAAAGTGAAGTCAAGAATTCCAGCTCCTACCAACGTGGGTGAACTGCGAATCGCCGTAGTTGAGGAATGGCGGAGACTATCCCAGGAGACCATCGATAACATAATTCTCAGTATGCCTAGACGGTTAGAAACTTTAATAAGAGCACGTGGAGAAAATACGCGATATTAATCACCATTTTTTTAAATTTAATTACTTGTTATTTTAATAATAATTTTCACTTTTCCCGGTTA
Organism: Lysandra bellargus; assembly: GCA_905333045.1. Taxonomy (NCBI): domain Eukaryota; kingdom Metazoa; phylum Arthropoda; class Insecta; order Lepidoptera; family Lycaenidae; genus Lysandra; species Lysandra bellargus. The sequence continues at coordinate 1,934,753 of HG995333.1, forward strand.
CATGAAAAGTTCAAAAATGTACCATTTTTCACAAATAGCCTTTACTTGCAAATTTTGTTCATAATGTGATCTAATTTTAAGTAAAACAAATGAAATTTCAAATAACAAAAGAAGTGTAGTAAGTAGATTTTATAATAAAACCATATTTTTTAAATTATGGACCTTTTTTGTGTTCCGCTAAATATGCCGGTGTGTATAGTATTGTAAACAATACAAACATTAAACTTAAGAAAAACCAACAAAAACAATTTTGACATTCGATTATTTCCATTTACCGGTCGCATCCTTGTTTGTGGAAAGTTATAAAAGCAAGGATTACATGAACACCGATCTACGTAAAGCCGCTTACAGCGAACTTATTGAAAAATCCGAAGAAATCAATGCCGATGCTGATCTAGCATCTGTTAAAAAGAATATCGAGTCCATGAGTCCACGACCGAGCTGCAGCTCTCTATCTATTCGACTGACATGCCCGTTCTGTGTGTGTTCAATAGGGGCAAGCGGCAGACTTGTGCCAGACCGGGCGGCCCGCGGGCAGCCCGGTAGTCAATTCCCCGCTTAACTCTAGAAGAGCCTAAATATTAATTTGTCTTCTATTTTATATTTTATCAATTTAAATAACAAGCAATAACTACAACATTTTATGGTTAGTTTTATATAGTATACCTGGATTAAATTGATTATTAATATTTATAGTCAACCTTCACAATAAAGCTTAAAATAAAATGTACCGTTAAATTTATAAATAGGAATAAGGTAATAAATAATAAATAAGGTGCACTTAACTTACAGACTTATAGTTTTACTATATTTTATGGTAGACAAGATAAGCAACTATATATTCTTAGGATCTTATTGGTAAAGAAGTATAAGGGTGAGGCCGCCAATTTTTGCTGATATGACGCAGAAAATTTTTGCGAGAGAAAGAAAATCTACGCTGCTTGTGACGTTGGAGCACCTAAATTGTAGGGAATTTATTTCTCTACGCTATCATAGCGTTGAGAAATATGTCGTTGGAGCACCAAAATGATAGTGTAGAGGCTATCATAGCGTAGAGAAAATCAAACTTATCTCTGTAAATAATACACAATGCGGTTTGTATTATAGCCCCAAACATGGCCTTTTTGACTACTCACATGATGCATTGATCGTTTTATGTGAAACAGTAATACTTACATTTATGTCACAAAAAACTTCCTTTGAAAAAACTGTGCACACAGCCCGACTGAGGTTCAAATGTGAACTGTCGAGAAATGGCGAATATTACGAGATTTTCCATAGAATACGTAAAAACTCAGCGTTGCCACTTCCCGATTTTACCTTCCCTAACACCCAACGATAACAATAAATCGGTATTATTGATGACGTTTAAAATGTGGGGTAGAATTGACGTTTCGAACGATTCATTTGATTTGAAAAAGTTTATAAAGAAAGTTATCTTAAAATACTATAAGAATTAGATGAGGTAATAGCCATTTATATAAGTATTCAGAACATATCAGATTTATCTTCAAATCTGTCATACTTACTGCTACAGCGACAGTTAAAGAGCACCTCTTCCACGGCGGATTGTATATTTTAAGCTATTTTCTTACCTTTTTTTATGTTTAATTGTAAATATATTTTTAGACTATTATTGGAACTCAAATAATTCTAATGCATGCTTGAGCACTTTGTTTTCTTCGTTAGAATCAGTTTTCGAGCATAAGATAAACACAATACTTTTTAAAATACAAAGGGCGGAGAAAAATAATTGCAAAATCAGCAAAAATTGGCGGCCTCGCCCATAAAAACAAATCCCTTACAATAACTAATTCATATTAATACAATTACACGGTTACAGCTTACAACTTACATGTAAAAACAGTATCAATTAAATAGAAGAAAATAAAATACGTAGAAATTGCTATATACTGGAAGGGCCGCTAGACGACCGTTTTGCCCTTTTGCCCGCTGTGCCAGGGTTATATATCTAAGGTCTAGCTACGGGACTAAACAAATACTAATAGACTTAGTTTATGCAAACCCTTATTATAAACACACTTTTTAAGTGTAAAAATAATTGGATTCCGCAAAAAAAATCTATTCTATAGAATAGCTTGGTTAGATATATCTAACCAAGCTAAAGTGAAAAGCTATCTTCACACGATCATGATTGCAAACATTGCCCTTTAGCCAAGATGTTTTCTTTATAGCTTATTTATAGAATGACCGATCAAAATGCATGGAATTGACATAAGCCAAACTCAAAGACATAAGCGTTCGATAATAATAATATGAAGTTGACATTCGACTCGTCTTATGTCAATTCTATAATCAAATCAAATAATCATTATTACTTCTAACAAAAAAATTAAAACCGACTTACAAAGTAAAACAATAGTAATATGAACAAAAAAGTATTATATAACTGTTTCTCTTTAATAGTGCCTTTTTCAGAATTATTCGTCTAAATCTCAACTATTTCTATACATACTACAGTCTTCATTATTTTGAAGTCTGTACCAGCTAATTTAATCGTGAGTTCAATCAATGTCAGAATATCTGAAACTTTGGGACTGGTACCGAGTACCGACTTCAAAGTAATGAAGACTGTAGTATGTACAGAAATAGTTTAGAATTTTGAAAATCGGACCACAAACGGCTGAGTAATCGTTGAACATACAAAAAAAAAGATACATACAGCCGAACATATTACCTCCTCCTTTTTGGAAGTCGGTCAAAAATTAAATAATCAATTCAAATCGTTTATTCACAGAATGCAGTACATATACAACGGTGTTTCCTTATTCTAATTGAAGCTTCCATTCTACCATTAAAATGGTGTGTGAATAAAGAAGCGATAATGAAAACGTCTTGCCTAATTGCTCTTAAACTACATAATATTATACTTAAAACTAAAAAAATTAAATCAATTTACCTTTTAAAAGAAAAAATGAGATTTCTAAAATGAATATGATTTCAAAGCTAGTTTTAAGCATTGTTGGAAAAATGATTAAACTACGAATTTCGAAATCGTTATTCGAATAGGTTTCGCTTCACGCGTCAGTCTCAATATTAATCCGCGATTAAAAATTAATTAAATTTAAAATCTACTTATTTCGAGTATGCTTGTTTCGAGTATGCTTGTTTCTATTTATATATTTCGTATTTCTTTTTTAAAATAACCTTTGCTACAATATTTGTTCAATAGTTAACTTCTGAGGTTTTTTTTTTTAAATTAAATATATCTTTTCAATAGCGCTTTTAAAAAGCAGTAGTTGAAAAAACATAATAATAATAAGAATAATAATATCTATGGACGCTTCACACCACGTCAGTCTGGCCCCGTGGTAAGTACCTAAAGGACTTGTGTTACAGGTACCAGACAACGAAAATATATTTAATATTTTCATACTATACATATATTTAAGATTTTTATTATATGATACACATATTTAATACACATCCATGACCCAGGAACTTCATAAACTTCTGTTCCGTCGGCGGGACTCGAACCCGCAACCCCCTAGTTTTTTCTTAATAACTCGATAAATATAAAACATTTTAAAAATCCGACAGGTCAGTATCTCAATCATAGAATTTTATATAATGTGTTAAAATATTAACTTAGTGTAATGCACGGTTATGGCAAGATATGAAAAATTCGTGAAAATTAGATGCATCTTTGTGATTTTTTTCTATCGACAAAATTTTAAGATATTGTGTTTCCGCTGGGTCAGATCCACAGAAGTATAATGTAGTATCTATGTTCAAAAAGTGAAACAATTCAGGACCTATTTTCAAGTATAAAAATGAATAATATAAAATCAACAATTTTAGGTTAGTCGCCCACTTAACTCCTAAATTTTCTCACCGTATAAACCTTCCCTGGGCTTCCAGAAATATTTCAAGACTAAAATTTGTCAAATCGGTTCAGCCGTTCTCGCGTTTTACCGAGACCAACAAAATGGAAAATTAATTTTATTAAGATAACATTTTAAATTTTCGCGTTGCATTATAATAATTAAAACTTTTAATAGGGATGATGACAAGGTCAAAAATTAGCTAATTTTGTTAATAAAATAAAGAAATCACGGTAAAAAATAAGTGTTCCCAAATTTTTTTAGCATTTGTATTTTTTTTTGTTATGCGCCTTCAAAGTTGGATAATCAAGTCGAATTTTTTTTTCAATTAAATTTCTTAATATTTGTATACCATTCGATAACTTATGCAATTAAAAGCAACTTTTGTTATGAAACCACTTTCATAAACGCAATATTTAATATACCTATCGAACAAAGTTCTCTCCCGATCCGTACAAACTACGAAACAGTGACGTCAGTCTTTCGTAGCACTTTGCATGGAGCGTTTTGGGCAGGTCTATTTTATGAGATGTTTGAATTGTCATATCTTGGTGAATTTTTAAGCTATCAGAGTTATTCTTTCAGCGATATTTCTATTTTTTCAGGATCTTTCAATTACCAATAACAAAAAATCTTTTTAGTATTTGTTACTCAATGTAATATACTTAATGTACTTAAAGCAATAGTAAGTAATATGTGGAGATCGGAATACTTTCTACTGATTAAATATGTTGCGGGTTCCAAGACAGCTTTCGCATGTTTCTCGGGTACTATAGAATTTAGATTATAGATCATATCAAAGGCGCTTTCGTGGCTTGGTTAGTTGCAAGAAGATGCAGTCGTGATAATTTTGTGAGAACTAATGCACGTTAAAATCAAGGGCGTCGCCAGCCGATGGCGCAGGGGGGCGAGGCAAGGCAAGTTGACTTTACCTACTACAATTCATACTTGTCTCATTCTCTATGAATTAGAGTGGAATTGGTGAATTCATTCGAATTTCGACGTACGGGAATGATTGTTCAAGGCTTGAACTTCAAGCAAATCAACTCAAAGACTTAGTACTTTGGTTGCATTATGTTTGGCAATTTTTTTAGAATCTCTAGGACGGGGCAGCTGCCCCTCCGTGCCCCCCCTTGGCGACGCCCTTGGTTAAAATTATTTAATTTAATTTATTTAATTTCAAATAAAAAGCATTTCGTGAAATGTACTATATCAGAGAAATTTATTGATAAGTAGATTAGGTTAGGGACCTTCTTAATTTGGTCGATTTATATAAAACCAACGTAACAAATAACCATTAAGTATATTGACTTGACATAGCCCGATAAGATAACCAAGGTCCACCATCTGCCTACAAAACGATTTCTTTGAAGTCATTTTAGTAGGTGCCTAAAAGTAGAACATTTTAAAATACCACTTGCTTCAGTTAAAGTCAAAGCAGCTTCTAAATCTTGTCTGCGATAGACGGTCTGTTGAGTATAAAACTTTTATATCCGGTTCTCTTAATAAGTAGTTTATTATATTTTAGTAGAGTACATAAAAGAAGAACATTTGAAATACCACTTGCTTCAGTCAAAGTCAAAGTAGCTTCTAAATCTTGTCTGCGATAGACGGTCAGTTGACTATAAAACTCTAACATCCGGTTCTCTTAATTAGTATGAGGGGGTATATTAAGTCTGAGGAGCGCTCGATACCGGCCCTCCAGCACGTACGTACTCGAGCGAGGTTTTCGCTCGTTCAGCTAGTTAACACAATCTATTTCTGTATTCAATGATACTTGTAACATTAGATAGAAAACTAGTGTAACAACTAATTTAATCCGAACTATGTACTAGAGACTAATACTATAAGCGAAAGTGTGTCTGTCTCTACGCCTGTCAGTCTATTTACGGTTCTATTAATCTGTCCGTCAGTCTGTCTGTTGGTTACCTCTTCACACTCCACCTGCTAAACTATCATAATATATGTATGCAAATACTTTAACTCCCGAGAGAGGAGATAAGGTAATTTTCTGGCTGGCAAAATGTATTTTCGTGCGACAAACTGCTAACTTTTGGACCTTTCCATTGTGCACTCTTAGGCCCGGCTCCTACCCCGGCCCGTATTTTTGGTCAGTACTTAAGATGCGACCCGATCTCAAGACGCGGTTCGGCTCTATGATTGGTCCAAATTTTGACAGCCAACCAAACACAGAGGCTGAACCGGCCTCTGTGATTGGTTGGCTGTCAAAATTTGGACCAATCATAGAGCCGAATCGCGTCTTGGGACCGCGATGCATCTTGAGTACTGACTAACTATTTATACCGGCCTTAGATCCGTCTGTCAATCTTTCTTTGTGTCCGTCAGAAGTGAACACCATTGTCTGCCGTAACTTAGTTTATTAAAAACCATCCTTCAAAAACTCTTGGTGGGTTTTCCCCGATCTATGTTTTCATTATAAACTGGATGATTCCCGCAACTCCGTTGCACCATAATTCGTTATTCGCGCGGGAACCGTACATTTTTCCGAGATTAAAAGTATCCAACGTCCTTTCCCGGGACTCAAAGTATCTCCATACCAAATTTCAGCAAAATCGGTTCAGTGGTGTGCAGAGGAAACAGACATACAAACGGACAGACAGACAGGCACAATTATTTCGCATTAATAATGTTAAGTATGGATATGGATTTTGCAGTGCTCAGTATGCGTGCGGCGTCGTCTCACGTCACGTTTCCACGTTTACAGGCGAATAACGTTTTATTGCGTCTTTTATTGCTTGTTTCGTTTGATCATTGTTGTTGTTATCTTTAATTAAACTACGCAGCCATTATCGATTAGCCTTGAGTCTTAAGGTTTCAGCCCCCTTAGACAAAGTATCTTTCGTTAAAAACGATGACGAAATTCATTATCAAAATGTATGCGGTCTGACATAAGTCATCGTTAAATGACATTTTGCTTACGAAGACTAATGTCAAATCCCATACATTTTGATAACGAATTTCGTCATCGTTTTGAACGAAAGGGACTTTGTCTACGGCTCCAGGACACTTAGATATGTAACAATCGTCAATTTCGGCGGCGAAGTTACAAATAAAAAAACCGGCCAAGTACGTGTCGTCCTCGTCGTGTTCCGTGGTACCGCTAGTCTTTGAAAAATTTTGTATGGTCAATTTTGTTTTGTATTTATAACGTGTTTTACACTACTAACAACATCATAATATTAGTTACTTTCAATGGAATATGAACGAAAAGTTCCTTTATACTTCGCCGAATACATTTTTTTAGTTGATCGACTATTACTCAATAACTTATGAAGTCTTCTTAGCTGTGATAGTTTTCCTTTAAAATACAGTATATTTCCTACTCTCGTGAATTTTTTCACATTTCAGGAGGAAAAGTACGCTGGTAGAAGGGGGAAAAAATCGTTAGAGTCCAGGCTCTAACTTTTTTTTAACTTTAAAACTTAATATTTCACAAATGGATCCCTTAAGGCTGCTCTTTCGAAAAAAGCGTGCAGACGAAACAACTTTTCACCGGCATTAACAGAGAAATTATATCTGAAAAAAATAATTAGTAATCTACATGATATGATACGTAATTTGGTTTTGCCATATTTTTCTATCGGTATCACATAATAAAGAAATTAAAAACCAAATCACCTCCAAATCGTTGAATGAAACCACTTTACTCCTTCATTATTTATCAAAAGAATATATAAAAAATATCTATTGCTTTGCAATACATAAGTTAATATTTTGGTTTTTTTACTTTTTTGAAATATGTATTATATTAAGCCTTAAAAAGGTTTTTTCTCCTATTTCGCCCTATCATGGACGCGGCGAGCGTCGTAACCGCCACCGTACAAGGCGCGCTGTTATGAATGTTATTTTAATGTCATTTACGTCGATATTCGCACTGACAATCGACCTGCTAATTTAGGGAGAGAGGGCCCTCGGAAAATCTATCCAACGACACCCCACACGATGGGGTGTGCGCGAAAAAAAAATTCGTCCCCGCTTGATGTGTGGGGCAGGTACACATTTTTACACCATAAAAATATTTTTATGGTGTAAAAATATTTTTTAAATATTTTTTGTAAGTACCATTTTGTCGGCATCATTAATATGACATTTTGTATTCATGCCAAATTACAGCTTTGCAGATCCTATAGTCTATGAGCAAAACCGCGGACAGACAGACGGACTGACGGACAAACAGACAGACGGGCAGAGGGACAGACGGACAGACACTAGTACTAGTACCTAGTTTTCCATTCGTTAATTTTGTTGAATAACTCTAGATATTCATATCGAAATTGTAAGCATTCATTGCTCTTGTAACACAATGCTATCATATAAATGTAATACAGTGAATAGAAAATAGAAACACCCATTTCTATTTTCAATTCCGAATGTAGAATATTATAATATAAACTTAGTAGCTATCTAGTACCTATTACTTATTTTTAACTGGTTGTTACCTATGACCGTCCGCGTCAACGTACTTATAATATAAAAACAAAAAAGAATCCTTTTCACCCTACTTTTCACCTTTTTTGCAAGTTTTCTAATGATTTTCCGCTTTTATTATATTGGTCGTAGCGTGATGTTGTATAGATTTAAGCTTACCTTGATGAATGGATCATCTGACACAAATTTGAACCCAGTAGCTCCTGAAACTAGCGCGTTGTCTTCAGAAACTCTTAAGCTTTATATAATTTTTAACGAATACATGATTTCAATGACAGAGCTCCTCAACCATTATCGCTAAATTAGCGCCATAAGTTATTATGTCGTGTACCGCGTGTACTGCGGTGCGCCGGACAGGGCTTTATGCATGCCATTGGCACGACGCCATTTTAATTATCTCACCCCGTGATTTATTTCAAGTCATTTTTAATTCCACCGTGTTGTTGTTTCACGTTTATTTCAGTTGTGAAAATAATTTAATGGTGCCTTTATTCAGTGAATTTTAAATGGGATTTGTTATGTAGATGATTATACAGTTTTGTATGTTTGAATAAGAGTTGGGCAAGTTAAAATCTGGGAGCAAAACAAAGTTAGAGGAGACTAGATCCCGCGTCTTTGCTGTGAAGATATTCGCATATTTTCCTAGATAATAAAATAAATTAATTAAAAATCAAAAAACCCGACTGCAAAAAATGTTACTTAACTAAAAAGAACGAAACAAGAGCTAATTCTGCCGGAGGCATCGAATCCGTGTTTTAATTGATACGACTCTTGCTTACGAGTTTCATGCCAGGATAAATAAAAGGTTACATAGAAAAATGTAGAAGAAGAAAGTGGATAATAAAATGCAGTCGGAGGCATGTCGCACCAAGTTTAACATTAATTCATAAATCATAAAATATTATGCCTCCGACTGCATTTTATTATCCACTTTCTTCTTCTACATTTTTCTATCTAACCTTCTATTTATCCTGGCATGAAAGCAAGTAAGCAAGAGTCGTATCAATTAAAACACGGATTCGATGCCTCCGGCAGAATTAGCCCTTGTTTCGTTCTTTTTAGTTAAGTAACATTTTTTGCAGTCGGGTTTTTTTATTTTTAATTATTTATTTATTTATTTATTCTTTATGTACAAATTTTCCAAAACTAGCTTAGATATACCATACATTAATAGAGTACATGGGTGTGCTTATCTCTAGAAGAGATCTCTGCCAGCAGACCTACAAGACAAAGTGGGAAAAAAAGAGAATTTGTAGATAGAACACAAAAGAATAATGAGAACTTAATAAAACTAATCATGCACTAAAATCTAATATACAAGATGAAAGGATGACTAACATAAAGAGAATAATAATTATTGACATTAAATATTATATTAAAGTACATTATACTTACAATTTACATACATTAAATATTCACTAAATATTATATTAGTACATACTAATACAAAAATATACTAATAATAAAATATTATAATATACTAATATTAAAATATACTATAATATATAATATTAATAAATAAACCTACATATATACTAACAATAATACAATTAAATGTTCAAAGTTGACATAAAGTGATTCTTCAATCTTGTTTTGAAGGTGCCCACTGTTGGGCTCTGCTGAATGTCTTCAGGCAGAGCATTCCACAACTGGGCAGCTCTAACTGTAAATGAGTTTTCATAAAAAGTTGTGTTGTACCACGGAGTGTCTAGTACCTTCCTATGATGGCATGAGCGAGCAGGTCTTTCACTTGGAGCTGTATAAGAGAATCGCTCAAATAGATACGAGGGAGAAGATGAGAGTTTGAGTATTTTAAAGAGTAATATTAAAACATGCATATCTCGCCGCAAGCGAATAGGAAGCCATTGCAACTTGCTACGAAACTCGGATATATGGTCGAATTTGCGCAATCCATATATAAATCGAATGCACGAGTTTTGTAGCCCTTCGAGTTTGCTGAGAAGCTCTTCAGTTACATCTAAATAGCACACGTCAGCGTAATCAAAAAGAGGAAGAAGTAAAGATTGCGCCAAAAGCACTTTTCACAACCTTTTCAGCGCATGCAATGAGTGGTGAAGTTTCTTGCTTACTTCGTTAATATGTGGTGACCAGGAAAAGTGGCAGTAAAAAATTTATTTTATTTGCGACTTTTTAGTTGTAGTCATCTAACCATTTCGACTGAATCAATCTAATAAAAAATTGAAAAACTACCGTGCTGATATAACCATAATTATATCGTAGGTAAACAGAAAAGTGTACCTACAATACGTTATAATAGGTACATAGGTTTGGTACTGTTTCATTGTATGTTTCTAGTTTTAAGTACCAAATCATTGTTTTTTTTAATACTTTGTCATTGAATTTTCATCTTGTTTCAGCTTAATGTCAGCTAATTTTTAATTAATATTGGATTTATCCATGCAGGCGGATTTTGGTTACTAGCAAAATGATTCCCAGGTATATATATATATATATATATATATAAGTATATTATATACCGAGAACCTGCTGAGAACTAACATCGACGACGCAGTCATTATACGCAGACTGCACCCTGCACATATTGTCTTTCTCCCGCACGCGCACCCGCCAACGCCAACTATCGTAATATTTTAATTTCGCCATAATTTCAAAACCAAATGTCCAATTTTATTTATTCAATGACCAAATATTATCTACATAAACTGTACTTAGTGATGAAATAATTTATTTTGATAAGGATTAATAGCATGAGTAAAATAAACGCGTTTAAATGTAGTCCAAAAAAAATCAAGATTTTTAAATAAAAAAAATGGTTATTGTGCCTCACTCGACATAGATAGGTATAGTGTGTCGCGGACTTTTTTGTAGATATTTGTAAGTTCCACAATTACTTAGAATTTTATGGTTCTATTTTTTATAGTTTAGGCAGCGTACGTAAAATAATTAACTTTTCTGGTTGATTTTTTACAACTTGCGTCCGAAGAAGCCAAATATCTTACGGTACCCTATTTTTTTCCAAAATAAAATTCAGCCTATGTTCAGCAAAAATAATGTAGAATTCCAATGGTAAAATAATTTTTCAAATCGGTCTAGTAGTTTCGGAGCCAAACAAACAAAAAATCAAATCTTTCCTCTTTATAATATTAGTGTAGATTGATTGTTATATTTAATATTAAAACTGCAAGTTATACACATATTTAGAATCAGTGTTTAAAATCCTTTATTTTGATACCCCACTCGATATGCTTGGTAGAATTTTTATTTTTTTTACCTCACAATATGGCGTCAAACAGCTGCCATTTTGGTTTTTTTTAATGTCACCTATCTAAGAACACTTGGGTCATTAAGACAAATCTAACGATACCTCAAATGTGAAAATCCGTTCAGCGGTTCTGAAGATACAAGGTAAGGAAGAATATTACAAACATACAAGATCGCGCTAAACACATAACCCTTCCCGGCAGTCGGGTAAAAAAATATTCTATGTTTTTTCCAGGGACTTAAAGTAATACATAACAAGTAAACTCAAAATCCCACCAAAACATGAAATGTAAAAGGAGCCAAGCAAAATATTGCATAGCTATTCAATACTTCTATCGTAAAAAGTTTTCAGATCACATTCAAGCCAAGCCTTCAACTTATTTTGTAATTTAAATCAACATTCAGTAAATGTATCAATAGATTTCTTTATTTTATAATTATTATAGTGGCTTGGCAATGAGCACTAGAGAAATAATCAGCTACTAATTGGATTTATTGGGTACCATCAGCCACATGCGTCGTGACTCGTTACATATTAAAACACTTTACGCTTGCCGTCTGTGTAAGTATGAACTCCTCCCAATATGCGGTTTTATATTTGTTTCTATTGTGCTCATTATGAACATAATAATCGACTCATCGTTGAATACATAGCAGCATTGTTGTAAGCGTCTCGAAGTTCTTCGCAGGAAAGGAGCACAGCTTATTTCATGCGATAACTTAAAACTCCTATATTATAATATCGAGCAAGTACGGAGTGTATATCTCAGTACTGATTAGTGATTACATTTATAATATTTAAATCGAATTTAATTATTGTTTCATTATAAACGTTGTTAATATTATTCTTTATTTAATTAATACTATTTCATTAAGTTAGTAACTAACTTAAAGCCTCTTGTAAGTTAAACAAATATGCAGTCGAAATTCATAGTGTTCTTGCAAAGTTACAGACATAAAAATCTTTTATTTTATTTAATACTTAAAGTATCATTATTTTTCAATTTCAGTTTTTAGGTTTCCCTGCCCAAAGGATGAAAACGGGGCCCTATTATTAAAAAGTCTTCACCGTCTGTCCGTCGTGAATCCGTATGTCACTAGGCTGGGTCTTGAGAACCGCAATAGCTAGATAGTAGCGATTTTCACAAATTATGTATTTCCGGTGTTATTATAAAAGCTAATAGTCTAATCAAAATAAAATAAATTATTAAAGGGGGGCCTCATACAACAAACACGATTTTCCCCCTATTTTTGCTCTATGTCCATAACGGTAAGACTAAGGTTTTTGAAAATTTCAGGAAGCGCTCAGTTTTATGTTAACTTTAATAATTAATAATAAAAATTAAATAAACTTATTATTAAAGAGGGGCTCCCTTACAAATTTACGGTACGGAAACCTATGTACGCCAGTCCGACTCGCACTTGGCTGGTTTCATAATTTTTCATTTCATTGTGAATGAAAGACCTATCCGGGTACCAAATTTCAAGGGTCTGCTAAAAGTACCTTAGAATTTTGATGATCTGTCAGTCAGTGACAAAATGTAGTTACTTTAAGTTTTGACCATCCGTAACTACTTAACTATTTATCGAAATTTCATGTAATTTGGAGGTTACGCTAGTTTTAATACTTGCTCCTAATGACCGAAATTTTAAATCCCTAGCTTTGTTAACATCGAAGATAAAGGGGGTGTGAAATAGCTGCGAACCGCTTCGAGAAAAGTATGGTACGGCCATGCCTTTGTTAAAAAGCTTGGCTGGGGCACTACCGTGCCCCCAGATAGTTTTAGCTTAAAGAGAAGACAGACTTACAAACAAACAGAAAAACGGATAAAAATTTTAACAAATCTCTGCGATTTTAACAAGAATTATTTGTAGCTAATACAGTAAATAATATTGATTTGTTCTATCTCATATACAATTTAAAATAAAATAATAATATTATACAATTTTACTTATAACCAAATTTATAATATACAAATACGAGTAAGCATCGAAATACACCAAAAATAATAATTGTGGTATTTTTAATCTTAGTTATGTCAGAGTGTGTCAGTTAACTTTAAAATGTAAGGTTATGAATGAGTGAAATGGTTGTCCACGCCTGCATGCCCCTGGGTCACGTTAAAGCTAACAAACTTCTTGGAATACGTAATATAACCCGCAACTTACATTTTCATACATTGTTTATGAGTTTTTACTGTGTTGAGTCAGGAATATGAGTTTATTTTCGCATTTATAAGTTCGGATGTCTATTACCTTTTCACGCCCAAACCACTGAATCAATTTTGCTGAAATTGGGTATGATAATTGTTACCTCTTTTGTGTTTCGGGCATGGACATAGGATGCTTTTTATCCCAAAAAAAAGTACGGTTCCCGCGCGATATGCTAATTTCCTCGCAACGGAGCTATTGGCATCGTCTTGTAATACCATAGTTTATTTGATATTATGTTACCATTTTTATGAGGTGTCAGACATTATTTTGTTACTCAATATCTTGGGATAATAAAACACAATTTTATATGATTATTTATTATCTACATTGTACACGCTAGGGGCGAAACTACTGTGACCTAGTTATAAGCGTTGTTATGGGTCCTATTATTCTGTTATGGAACCGATAAAAGTTCGCTATTTTATTCCGCAAATAATTTAACATACTTTTTATTAACCTAGGCTCAGAGTCGACATGGCTACTACATACAGAGCATTAAATTAGCATGTCAATTCAGAGTTAGTTTGAAACTACGACCGAACCAAATGTCATAAAATTCGTTCAGTTGTTTTTGTGAGTTAAAACTTCCATCATCATCATCATCATCATTCAAACATCCATTCGTACTCATAACATTTTGCATAATATATGACATATTTTAATGTCTATGTAGGTACACCAATATTATTAATACGAATGCGTGTTTGTCGGTCTATTGTAGACACGCTTGTAAACCATTTTCATGAAATAAGTTGCATTTAAATTAATCATTTTCAAGTAGAAGTAGATAGGAAACCTGTCAGCCATTAGCCGAACCTGAAGTGCACTTATTTGCAGGAATTTCCGAAGCAAAACTTCGAAGCGAAAATAGATCACATTACTAATTGCTTCGGTACATCGTGTACAGGAGGGTGAAATACGAGTACGAGTTGGCGATTATCTGAAAAAGAAAGTCATCAGTTACTGCCTTGTGGCTATTTACCCATTGCCACTGCTGTTAACCATACTTAATCCCTCGATCGCGGATTAATGGAAATATATTGTTATTCTATTGTTATCACGGTCGGATTCGACCGCTTGGGGCTTGACCGCAAAGTATGTCTGCCTGTCTGTTACCTCGCGCCCAAACCGCAAAAAAATTTTTGTTGAAACTTGGTATGGAGATACTTTGAATCCTGGGATAGGACATAGGATACTTTATATTCCGAAAAAAGTACCTACGCATCCCGCCACCCGCGTGACAAGCGAATTTAGACTAGCACGTGTCGGCGCACGAGTACCGGAAACTATTCCACCTCAATTTTTTTATGCGATCCTCTTCAAATTGCCCTCCTGATGATATAAACGCATGTTGCCATGGTGCAACCCGGTGCCCAGCCTGGAGACATACAGACAAACGGACAGACAGTATCTCAAAAACCGCTATAGCTAGACTTCTAAAATTTTCACAGATTGTGTATATCTGTTGCCGCTATAACAACAAATACTAAAAATAAAATAAAGTATAATATTTAAGGGGGGCTCCCATACAAGAAACGTGATTTTTTTGGCCTTTTTTGCTCGTAATCAATAATGGTAACAGCTAGGCACTTGAAAATTTTACAAAATCCTTAATTATATTTGTACACTTTTGCTAAGCTAAAACTTTTTTTATATAAACAATAAAATTTTTTAAAATCTCTACTAACGATATTATTAACTATTGTATAGAGAATTTAAAAATATATATTACTTAGACATTATTATTTTTTAAAATATATTTTTCATGGGTCGAATGTACCCAAATTTGAGATTTTTCGAACCTTTAGAAATTCAAATCTTTAAAAATATTAAATTTATCGTAAAAAGTCATAGGACATTTTTTATTGGTATTTCAATAAAGAATATAAAAAAATTGTCCGGTTGAAAAATAACAATTCCTTGTAATTGTTTAAACAATGTTTGTTTAAACAATATGGCACCGGGTTGCACCATGGCAACATGCATTTATATCATCAGGAGGGCAATTTGAAGAGGATCGCATAAAAAAATTGAGGTGGAATAGTTTCCGGTACTCGTGCGCCGACTCGTGCTAGTCTAATTTTGGCGCAACGGAGTTACATGTGTCATCTAGTCAATGTATATTTTTAGGCTATGACTGACAAATACTTAGAAAATAGCAAATAAGATAATAAAGCATTGTTCAACTAGATTTCGTTAAATCACGATAGTTACATTGTGGACCATGAAAACCTTATAATAAATAAGAATATTGTATTTCGATGATTATGAAATATCATACAATACAGTAGGTATAGAGTTCTTCAGTAACTATAATAAAAACGTAGAGCAACGAAAATTTTATGTTCGACCGAGTATATCGTATGACAATGTAGAAAAATACCTTGGTGTGCATTTCGTGAAACCTTTTTTTGACTCGTTACTCTTCCATTTTATAGTGTTTAGATGTTTTAAACATATAAAATACAATTGTATTTAAAAAAAAACTCACCGAGCTATAAGTGGACATCGTGATTGCTGAAAATTTGTAGGCGGTGAAATGTAGAGGCTTTTGTGATCTGGAAATGCGTTAAATGTTTTTAGAGTTGTCACGTGAAATAAGAATCAAATAGTGTTGAGTAGCAAATATTTTTGAAATTGAAATATTGTAGGAAATTTTAAAATTACATACGTACATACTTCAGTGCTTAAAAGAGTTATGTTTTTACCTCTGTAACAGCACAAGCAGGGCTCTGCGACACTTTACGGTGGTGTGAAACCAGCCGCACTGGTACGCGGCGTGGCCTATTCCGGTGCTCTGTAATGTTATTGCGGTTATCACACTGAAACACTTGCCGCAGCGTGAGCTGAGGATTTAAAATTTGTATATAGAGGGTATAACATAAATAAATAATAATAATTTAGGGTGTGTTTATGTGTTCCATGTATAATAGGGTTCATCGTAAACTCTATCCAAGGAACACATACCCGTCATTCTACAGTGTATTTATTTATGTAACGGCCAGCAAAAATTTTACACACTCAGGCGCGGTCCGAAGGGGGGGGTCACAAAGGACATGACCCCCCCCCCAAATCTAAGATCAAATAGAAAAATATCAAAATCTTGCCAAGTAATAAAAGAAAATTTTTATCTATCCCCTAACCACCAGTACTTCCAACCTTAGACAGCTGTGACTGACAACCCAGAACCGTCCGAGGGCGGAGGGCGCAGATAAAAAATATACATATTAGCAGTGACTAGTGAGTGACCTCCGCCAAAATTTCAGGCTGCGACCGCGCCTGTACACACTATGCATATCTACGCAGAAATTAGCTTGGTACCTGCATTCATAAAGTTTCCTCAGTACAAGCTACCTAGTTAATTTCTGCGTGTAATAATTACTGCAGTTGTGTCAGTTCCTCAATTTTCTACCGCACTAATTATATATTTTGTAGCGGTTTCATCCATAGAAATACCCGAAACTCGGAACCTAGTTCTGGCCGTGGCCACAATGTCACCTGGCCGGCACAGGGACAATAAAAAGAGATAAATAAAAAGAGAATTAACAGTTAACAAATTTATTTAAATAAAAAAAACTAGTAGTCAGCGGGGAGCAGGGAACGCAGGTACGAAACCTAGCCTCGGTCTATTTCTCAGTCTTAGCTCTCGGGTTTAGGGACACGACACTTATCTGGGGACAGGCAGCGACTTGCGGGACTCCAGCTCCTCAAGCCTCCGCGATCCCGGCAACAGGTGCAGCGTCGATGGCCAGGTGTTGGTGGCAGTGTACGGGACCCGTATGTGGTGGCAGGTACGGTGTGTGGCGTCAGATGGCGCGTCAGCCAGACGGCATGGGCTGACACGTGGCAAGCCGGTGGGGTGGTAGAACCTCCGGAACGTGGCAGAAGAGTTGCTTCAGAACGTAGCACAGTTCAAGGAGCTGCTCCGGAACGTAGCAGAGCTACTCAGGACGTAGCAGAGGAGTTGCTCCAGACGGTGAACCCCAAAAACGGGGGGTCCTTTGAAAGTGATGAAAAAGAAAGTCATGCTCAAGCCGGGGAGTTTTATACCCTCGAGCCGGTATATTTTTTTTTTAAAGTTGACAGTGGTAGCGGTCAAAGGACGCGATTTAAAAGTCACCAACAATTAAAAAAAAAGTTAAGTTAAAAAAATATAATTATCTTTAGGTAGATGTAATTTAAAACAATACTTTTTATTTAATTATGAAATAGTTAATAAAAAAGGAAAATATCTGGTAAAAATAACAGATATCCCAACAAAGAGTTATAATAGTTGCATCATTACCCCAAAGATGACGCTACTAACCTCATTCCGAGTTATAAATTATCGATAAGCGACGCAATATATTAGGCGTAAAGGTTCTAAAGAGGCCTAATAGATGTCGCTACGCGACATATCCCCCCTCGCTAGCTAAGGATTTTTCATGATAAAGGAAAAATCCTGAAAGAGCTAAGCTAGAAAAAGTGGGGAAAAAAAAACTAAAAGCAAAGTGGAAAAAGCAAAAATAATAACCCTTTGGAAAAATAAAGGGAAAAAAGCTAAAGGATTAACAGCCCTTTGGGAAAAAGGGAAAAAAGCCCTTTGGAAATAAAGGGAAAAAAGGTTAAAAATGACATCCCTTTCAAAAAAAAGGAAAAAAGTAACAGCCCTTTAGAAAAAAAAGGAAAAAAAAAAAGCAAACTAATAAAGTTTGGAAAAATGAGGTAAAATGGAAAAAAATAAAAATTGGGGAAAATGGAGAAACGGGAAAAAAAAAATCGAGACAATTCCTGTGTCAGCGCGCGGATAATTTTGACCAGAGATTCATAAATCACTTACATACATCAACTTTCATTTTGCATCTCGGTCATATAGACTCTATAGCTTATAGAGGACACGAGTGACGAGACGCCCTAGCACACGAGTATTATCCTACGAATATGAGAAGGACAACACCCAAAAAAAAAAAGGTCGTAGATGGTATTGTACAC
Organism: Lysandra bellargus; assembly: GCA_905333045.1. NCBI lineage: Eukaryota > Metazoa > Arthropoda > Insecta > Lepidoptera > Lycaenidae > Lysandra > Lysandra bellargus. Next base: position 1,953,475 of record HG995333.1, read on the forward strand.
AACTATAACGTTTGTCTATGCAAAAGAAACAGCAAACTAAGCAAGGCGCGAGACAGAAGGTCTTACCTAATTAAACAAAAAAAAGTTAAACGAAAAAAGAATTAAAATTTATAATTTTTAGATAATTTGAGGTCCTTTAAATGCCAAACGCCAAGGTCTTTACCTTGCATATCCTGCAATTCGTAAACTAAAGGAGAACGTTTACCTACAACTTTACATTTTGTAAATTTAGGAGCTAACTTTTTACTGAAATATTTATCTTTATCGCTCAGGAAATAGGTTTTCTTAAAGACAAAATCTCCTACGTTAAATTCAGCAGGCCTGCGACGTAAGTTATACTGTGAGGTGTTCTTAACGTGGGCTTGCCAAAGACGCATCTGTACGCTGTCAAATATGGACGACATACATCCCAGATTTTCCGCGTAGGCATCGCGAGGTGCAAAAATAAGGTCGTTGGTGCTGTCGGTATCAAGATAGTGTGAGCCGCAGGACACCAATTCCCTACCAAAAGTTAGAAATGACGGTGTGAAACCTGTCACCTCGTTTACCGAGTTGTTAATAGCAAATTGTATTTCTGGGATATGTACATCCCACGATCTATGATCGTCTTCCACGTAAGTAGAAATACAGGTAATAATCGTCCTATTATACCGCTCGACAGTATTAACCTGCGGAGTATAACGCGGGGTTAAATAGACTTTAGGGATATTATATTTTTTAAAGAGCTTATTAGTTTCATTACTAATAAATTGAGGACCGTTGTCCATAATTACAGTTTGAGGAATACCGTGAACTAAGAAAACGTTTTCCTCTAAAATTCTAGTTATAATATCTGAAGTGGCACGCTTCATAGGAAATATGAGACAAAATTTAGAAAAGCAACACGTAACGACTAAAATAAAATTGTTACGCCTCCTAGTAACAGGTAAAGGGCCCATTATATCCACGGATATTACTTGAAAGGGTCGTGCACAGTCTTTAGGTCGACCCATCTCGCCTAGGACTTTATGGTTTTGAGACTTGTACTGCAAACATTTAGAGCACTGCGAAACATATGCCACTACGTCGCGGTACATATTAGGCCAAAAGTAATTAAGAGCGAGCCGCCTATAAGTTTTAAAAATTCCCATGTGACCAGCAGTGGGTTCATCATGGTTAGCACGAATAACATCAACACGAAACTCTTTAGGTACAACTTCTTTCCAAGAAAACTCTGAGGTTAAGTTATGTTTATTCTTAGATAGTCTAAACAATTTATCATTTTTAATAGCAAAATTAGGAAAAGAAGTTGACAAGTTATTACAGCCGTTAAAAATATTAAGGTACCAAGTATCTGTGCCGGTATACTTAGACCAAGAGTTAGAAATAGCGTTAACCGTTACCGCGCGAGAAAGAGCGTCCGGAATAACATTGTCGCTGCCTTTACGGTGTTTAATTTCAAAGTTGAATTCTGACAACCTAACACACCAGCGAGCTAGTCTGCCAGTCGGGTTGGACAAGGATAAGAACCATTTAAGAGCACTATGGTCAGTATAAACAGTGAACTTTTTACCGTTTTCCAAGTAACAGCGCCAATGTTCTAACGCTACTAGAACAGCTAACGTCTCACGCTCAGTGATGCCGTAAAGTCTCTCCTGCTTGGTGAGTGAGCGACTCATGTAGGCGACGGGGTGTTCCTTGCCATCGAACTTCTGGGTGAGCATGGCCCCTACACCGTAGCTACTGGCGTCCGTATGTACTTCGAAAGGCTCGTCGTACTTCGGACAGCGCAGTACCGGTGCGGAGACCAGGCACTCCTTCAGTTTGGTGAACGCCGCGTCAGCCTCTGAAGTCCACTCAAAAGGAGGGGCATCCTTACGCGTAGACGTAAGTTTATTTAAGGGCCCTGCCAAAGTGCTAAAATTAGGCACAAACCGTCTGTACCAAGTGGCAGTACCAAGGAAACGTTTAACACTCTTTCTACATGTTGGAGTAGGAAAATTTAGTATCGCGGCGACCTTGTCAGGGTCAGTACGAAGACCGTTACCGTCGATAACATAACCTAAGTATTTTAGTTGCGGCCTAAAAAATTTACATTTTTCAAATTTAATAGTAAGGTTTGCCTCTCTGAGAGTTTGAAGAACTCTCAGGAGCGTAGCTACATGCTCGTGAAAGGTTTCACTAATAATTACCACATCATCAATGTAACAGAAGGTTTTATGGCCAAAACTACCGAATAAGGAGTCTACCAAACGTTGTTGCGTGGCGGGTGCATTGGTCAACCCGAAAGCCATACGCTTAAATCGGAACATCCCACGACCAGGAACGTAAAAAGCGGTCTTATCACGGTCAGACTCCTCGATAGCCGTCTGCCAAAAGCTGTTAGAAAGATCTATAGTAGATAGATAATGAGCGTCATGTAAGCTATCTAAGATTTCAGAAATATAAGGTAAACTATAGGCGTCTTTTTTAGTTACCGAGTTTAATTTTCTACTGTCTAGACAGAATCTAAAATCGCCAGTCTTTTTAGGGACGACTAGGACAGGAGAACTCCACGCAGATTGACACGGTTCGATTACGTCCATCGCCAACATTTCGTCAACCTGTTCAGCCAAAATCCGCTGCTTTTCAGGCGACATCCTATAATAACGTTGGCGAATGGGTAACGCGTCACCGGTGTCAATCTTGTGGGTTATCAAAGAAGTTAACCCTAAACCCTTCTCTTCGAAAGAAATCGATTTAAATTGTTTAATAATATCGTCGGCAACCGAACGCTCCGAGGGGTTAAGGTGTTCGTACCCATTGATAACCGGTTTAGTCACTGGATTAGATGTGACGTCTTGTTCGGAAGCCGTACTAGAAATGGAATTGAGGTATTTAGGGCAAAGCTTAAAAATACGCCAAAAGTCTATACCTAAAATTAAGTTACTAGTAACCTCTGGTACTACATAAAACTTTAATAAGTGAAATTGATCTTCAAAAGTAACAGGTAAGTTTATGTAACCAATAGATTTTAAATTTTGACCACCAGCTGCAAAAATTGAAATATTATTAGTATCAGTGATGAGCTGATAACCTCTATTAATAATATTTAAATGAGAATTATTCCCTAGCAAAGAAATGCAAGAACCGGAATCTAAAAGACCGCACATGCGAAAAGAGTCTATAAGTATATTGACATAAGGTCGAGAATCAGAGTTATTATCCCGGACCGTGTTCACTGAATAGTATTTAAAGAACATGCCTACTGTATTAAGCCATTGTTTCCAATCATTAAGATCGGTAGAGTGGCTAGATGGCTGAGCACGATCCGAACAGACTAGTTTTTTGGATTGCTAGGAGTTGACTTACGGCAACGAGGGCAAGCCGGAAATTTTATGCCTGGACTCCCACAGCCAAAACAAAATATCTCTGACCTATCTTTCGGACATTCTTTAAAAGTATGAGAGTTATTTTTACATCTAAGACAAAATTTAGGAACAGAGTGTATACTAGAAATTGTTTTATTTTTATTATTATTAAAATTACTATTTGAATTATTATTAAAATTGTTATTAAAATTATTAGAATTTTGCCGAAACTGTTTGTTGGATTTAAAATTATGAAAATAATTATTAGGTTTACTACTAGATTCCCTACTACTACTAGACTTGTAAGCTAGGTCCGGTGCCAAAGTCTCCGTTGTGACCTTCGGAGGTTCGCGGTACAATGTGAGCCGAGACTGCACATCCTCATAATTCTTACAGACCGACTTCAGCTGTTCGATAGTAGTAACCTCAGGAGACGAAGCTAGTATGTTAGCGTAGCAAGGCTTAATATTATGGAGAAGGATCTCCAGCTTCTCACCCTCCCCGACCGGCTTAGTGAGGCGAGAGAAGAGGCCCTCCATAATAGCTACATAAATAGTGATGTTCTCTGTTTCGCCCTGAGTACGACCACGAATCTCATTCATTAACCTGTATTCGTAACTAGGCTTGTCAAAGTCAGCATACAGAAGATTTAAAAGCTCCGACCAACCATTAACTTTCCGGTAAATGCTACGGTACCAGTGTAAGGCATCACCAGTAAAAAGGTCAAAAGCGTGAGAAAGAACTTTAGCATCATCTACGTTATGCTGTGTACAGTACTCATTAATACGAGAGATAAACGCACGGACACAAGACTTGCCATCAAATTTTAGTTTAAAGTCTGAAAATAATTTTTTGTTCTCACACTGGACTGTGATATTCAGTGGAGGTACATTGGGAGAAGGAGTAGAACCTGGCAAAACGGTGCAACTACCAGAGTCTTTAAGTTGATGAAGTAAACCCAAATGATTTTGAAAAGTTTCAAGGCAACTATTGTAACTATCAATAAGAGGATCGTTATTAGAAATAGAAATCCTGTTAATTCTATACTCTAGGTGCATTAAATAATTCTCCGCCCGGAGCAACGCATTAGGAGCTGGGTGCGAGTCAAGCTGGTGTTTTACTTTTTGAAGTGTCTCCTCAACTCCCAACAGGTCGTCCCGGACGGGAAAAGTAGACTCTAGAATGTCCTCCGATGGATATTCTTCGACTAGTTTAGCAATTTGCTTCCTAAGCTCAGCAACAGTAGAAGCTGGTGTTTCATTACGAATTTGAACTTCATACTCCAACTCAGACTTTTGAAGTGAAATAAATTTAATTTTAGAAGACATTATGAAAAGTTAAATTTATAAAAAATTAATAACCAAAAGTTAGTTAAAAAGGACTTTAAGCAATAAAAAGAGAACCCTAATGGTGAGTGAGAGATAATAGTGTGTTTGTAGTTCCCTAAACAAACTAATTTTGTAGTACAAAATTTAAAAAAAAGGTATAAAGTATTTTACAACCTAATACTTTACACAAAAAAAAAGACAAAAGAACAGGACAAGATAAGATACTGACTGACTGTTTAAGTAATAATAAGTTTAAATTAAAAGTTAAATGCCACAAAGTAAAAGTTAAAAGTTAAATTTTTAAAAGTTAAAAGTTACTGGCAAAGTATAATATTAACAAAAGGCAAAGAGAATCTTGAATTTAGAGGTTATAAAAGTTTTCTTAACTTAGAATTACTAAATTAAGGTGAAATTAATGCCAAAAAAGGTAAAAGCCAAAACACATAAGCGTTACTGAAGGTAACGCTGATGCGTGCGCAAGAGATGTGTGTGTATGTAAGTGAGGGTGTGTAGGGGTGTGTATCTGTGAAGTGTAGTGTGTAAATATTATATATATAATTTAAATATTATAAAAAAATTATTAGGCAACAGTGCCAAAAAGTTAAGGGTTATATCCCCTAAAAAGAGTAACAACCTGTTAATAGTTCAGGTATGTTAATAGAAAAGTATATACCTTTTTAGCAGTAAAGGTATATAAAAGTATAAATAAATATAAAAAGGAATATTATAAATAGATGTAATATTGTGTGCAGAGAGAGGTATCGGTTTCTGCCTTTTACACAACCTGGATACCGCAGGATACGGTCAAGTTCTCACCCCGGACCGATTCGGGGAAATAAACAGTAATATAAAAGAAAACAAAAAGAACTTACTGGAACAATCAGTCAGTAGGACGGCACAACACACACACACAAACTGAACCCGCAACCACGGAGAGACCAAGAAACGACTGAGGCTAGGTATATTATATAAAAAAGAAACCGAGTGGGCGCCAATTGTCACCTGGCCGGCACAGGGACAATAAAAAGAGATAAATAAAAAGAGAATTAACAGTTAACAAATTTATTTAAATAAAAAAAACTAGTAGTCAGCGGGGAGCAGGGAACGCAGGTACGAAACCTAGCCTCGGTCTATTTCTCAGTCTTAGCTCTCGGGTTTAGGGACACGACACTTATCTGGGGACAGGCAGCGACTTGCGGGACTCCAGCTCCTCAAGCCTCCGCGATCCCGGCAACAGGTGCAGCGTCGATGGCCAGGTGTTGGTGGCAGTGTACGGGACCCGTATGTGGTGGCAGGTACGGTGTGTGGCGTCAGATGGCGCGTCAGCCAGACGGCATGGGCTGACACGTGGCAAGCCGGTGGGGTGGTAGAACCTCCGGAACGTGGCAGAAGAGTTGCTTCAGAACGTAGCACAGTTCAAGGAGCTGCTCCGGAACGTAGCAGAGCTACTCAGGACGTAGCAGAGGAGTTGCTCCAGACGGTGAACCCCAAAAACGGGGGGTCCTTTGAAAGTGATGAAAAAGAAAGTCATGCTCAAGCCGGGGAGTTTTATACCCTCGAGCCGGTATATTTTTTTTTTTAAAGTTGACAGTGGTAGCGGTCAAAGGACGCGATTTAAAAGTCACCAACAATTAAAAAAAAAGTTAAGTTAAAAAAATATAATTATCTTTAGGTAGATGTAATTTAAAACAATACTTTTTATTTAATTATGAAATAGTTAATAAAAAAGGAAAATATCTGGTAAAAATAACAGATATCCCAACAAAGAGTTATAATAGTTGCATCATTACCCCAAAGATGACGCTACTAACCTCATTCCGAGTTATAAATTATCGATAAGCGACGCAATCTATTAGGCGTAAAGGTTCTAAAGAGGCCTAATAGATGTCGCTACGCGACAACAAAATAGCAAAGTCAGCGGTCTGTTCCATTGAAATTCTGGAAACTACGACGGCGAATCAGTTTCGTGGCCGCGCTGTAATGTGTCGACCAGTGGCGAAGCGTCCATATAACCCGATTCCCATCGGCTTCCCTTAGCAGGGACCTATTAATCCGCTATACGGCTGTAGCGGTATCGATACAAACCGTTTTATTTTAAATATCCATATGCAGGGTTTTCAACTATGCTCTTGTCTTAAGCGGTATTAAACCGTTTAATATAGCTGCGGTGATAACCGAAAGAGACAACAAATTAGTGGGGGGCGCCGCGGCTGGGATCAAAGCCATGAAAATCGCGACAACAATAGAATACAATGGCAATTCCGATCGTAGCGTTCCGCGGTACTTACAATATCACCTATCCTTTTTTAACACAGAAAAACGAATGAAAATGAACCTTAGTCATAAACGGTTTATTTATACCGTTAATTCAGCTGTATATACGGCTGATGCGCATGTTAGGGTTTTTCAGAGAATCGTATAAATTAAACAGTTTAAAACACCAAAATGGGTAACCTTTTCGGTCCCTGTCCCTTAGGGCTTAGAAAAATCGAATATATGGGCCAACGACATATTTATCTAATAAATATTTTACATACCTACTTAAAAAACTTTGAATTCACAATGTTATATGCAATAAATTTTTCTCTCACTTGAAATACATAGTTTGAATTAATAACTATCGCCTACAAATTTTAAAAGGCAATGCAATGTGCGGGCGCAGAGAATCAAATAAGCCGCAGGAATAGCGGCTTATTTCTCCATACAACGACAGTTCATAGTAAGCATCTGTCCTTTTCATTCCTGTGAACTGGTCGTCATGTTCTGTCTCGTTCTAGCACGCGCGATATATACTTGGAAATAACTCGATGCCCGACGAGTTATTACGGAGAAAGGTTAATTAGCAACGCACAAGTGCAAGCGAGATAGATGAGTCATGAAGTAAAATTGTTATGATTCGAATTTAAGAATGAATGTAGCGACATTATACTTTTGCTGGCGCGTAATACATTTTATTTTTGTAGGATTTTTTGGAATACGACTTTATTAAGAATGCCTTTAGCGGTACTAAATATGACAGGCGCGTAATACATTTTTATTTTGCTGGTTTTTAGATTGACATATTAATATGGCGGATAGTGTGTTTGTAAACAACATGTCGTTTGTTTTGTTTTGTCGAATTTAAATTTTGTTTTAGCGTTAGAACTTAGAAGAGTGTCGTGAATTAAATTAATTTATATTGTGACTTGTGAATTGTGAGTCGTACGACGTAATCGTGTAGTTCGGAAAATATGGCATTAATTCAGAAAGACTGTTGTCTGACAGATTATATTTTGCTGTCGAAGGAAACTTTGTTTTCCAAATTTAGTTTTGAAAATTAAAAGCATGTCATTCAATTATAAATTACCAAAATTGGTAAGTAGATTTTTTACTCCGGCTTCCCTTCTCAAAATATTCACCCCTCGCCACTGGTGTCGACCAACGCGAAGTTTGAATGTTTCCAACTTTGATAATAATGCGACAGCATACTAGTACATCAAACAGCGTCTCCAGTTGTACACATTAAACAAGCTGGTACGATGAGTTTTGTTCTACAACATTCCCACCTAAGCTGGTGGACCAATTGTGCTAAAGTCTCTTATACATATACAGTTGAAACAAGAAATAAAGTCTCAAATAGCCTATAGAAGTTACATCAGAGCAGCAATATGATTAATGTAAATAATGATGAAAATTTGACAAAGCACAAAGTAGTTCCCAATAGATAGAGTTGAGAGCCAAGTCTTTTAAGGCGACGCCTTGATAATTTGGCTGTAGCGATGCCGATTTTTCTCAGCAATGACTAAAGCTAAGAAACTAAAGTTCATTGTCAGTATTCATCATGTCTTTGTCTTTGAATTGCCCATAGCATAACACGATTGGACAACTTTTATAACACAGAATTATCAATCGAAAAGACCTCTGTAAAAAAAGGGATTCCTATTTTTCCAACAGAGGAGAGTGATTTAAGGTTCCAAAATTTGTACATAAATTGGTTGAAGCATACACTTTAATATGTGCATAGCTTATATGAAATGTATTTATGGTTTTTAAATTACGCGACAAAAACCATTTTCTTGCTTATGCCCTTTCCATTTTTTGCTGTTCCATTGCTTGTTTTCTATGAGAGGCCGGCCCGGCCTCTCATAGAAAACAAGCAATCTAAAACATATCCAACACGGTTTCTTACTTTAACGCGGCGTCACCTTAATAGGGATGATGACAAGGTCAAAGATTAGCGAATTTTGTCAATAAAATAAAGAAATCACGGTAAAAAATAAGTGTTCCCAAAATTTCAGCTCGATAGCATTTGTATTTTTTTTTATTATGCGCCTTCAAAGTTGGATAATCAAGTCGAATTTTTTTTCAATTAAATTTCCTAATATTTATATACCATTCGATAACTTATGCAATTAAAAGCAACTTTTGATATGAAACCACTTTCATAAACGCAATATTTAATATACCTATCAAACAAAGTTCTCTCTCGATCCGTACAAACCACGAAAGAGTGACATCAGTCTTTCGTAGCACTTTGTATGGAGCATTTCGGGCAGGTCTATTTTATGAGATGTTTGAATTGTCATATCTTGGTGAATTTTTAAGCTATCAGAGTCATTCTTTCAGCGATGATTCTATTTTTTATAAGGGTCTTTCAATTACCAATAAGAAAAAAAAATAGTCATCAAACCTATTCTAGTAAGTATTCTCTAGAATTAAATCTCTTCTCATTAGAAAATAGTTGTAGACATACACATAGTTACTTGTCGTTTATATAATATACAATACTAGCGACCCGCCCCGGCGTCGCACGGGTATAAAATATAAAGCCACTGAAAAAATGATTAAAATTGACAGCCTATCAGTGGCGAGGGGTGAATATTTTGAGAAGGGAAGCCGGAGTAAAAAATCTACTTACCAATTTTGGTAATTTATAATTGAATGACATGCTTTTAATTTTCAAAACTAAGTTTGGAAAACAAAGTTTCCTTCGACAGCAAAATATAATCTGTCAGACAACAGTCTTTCTGAATTAATGCCATATTTTCCGAACTACGCGATTACGTCGTACGACTCACAATTCACAAGTCATAATATAAATTAATTTAATTCACGACACTCTTCTAAGTTCTAACGCTAAAACAAAATTTAAATTCGACAAAACAAAACAAACGACATGTTGTTTACAAACACACTATCCGCCATATTAATATGTCAATCTAAAAACCAGCAAAATAAAAATGTATTACGCGCCTGTCATATTTAGTACCGCTAAAGGCATTCTTAATAAAGTCCTATTACAAAAAATCCTACCAAAATAAAATGTATTACGCGCCAGCAAAAGTATAATGTCGCTACATTCATTCTTAAATTCGAATCATAACAATTTTACTTCATGACTCATCTATCTCGCTTGCACTTGTGCGTTGCTAATTAACCTTTCTCCGTAATAACTCGTCGGGCATCGAGTTATTTCCAAGTATATATCGCGCGTGCTAGAACGAGACAGAACATGACGACCAGTTCACAGGAATGAAAAGGACAGATGCTTACTATGAACTGTCGTTGTATGGAGAAATAAGCCGCTAATCCACGGCTTGATTCTCTGCGCCCGCACATTGCATTGCCTTTTAAAATTTGTAGGCGATAGTTATTAATTCAAACTATGTATTTCAAGTGAGAGAAAAATTTATTGCATATAACATTGTGAATTCAAAGTTTTTTAAGTAGGTATGTAAAATATTTATTAGATAAATATGTCGTTGGCCCATATATTCGATTTTTCTAAGCCCTAAGGGAAGCCGATGGGAATCGGGTTATATGGACGCTTCGCCACTGCAGCCTATATGATTCTTCACGTGGTCTACTTCTTATCTAAGCCAAATAACATAAAAATTGCTCCAGTAGTTCGCGAGATAAACCCTTTCAAATGCATATCACAGTGAACACCCATTAGTGACTGTCACTTATACATATTATAGTCCAATTAGTATAGTAAGTTCACCTCGGAATTCGAGATACCCAGCTGTAAGTCTGAAAACATTTGTATATTGGCACCCTAAGGGCCGGTTGTTTGATCACTAGTCAAAAATGACAAATAGTCTCCGTAACAATTAGTTAGTTGACTGTAATTAAGCCTTGACCAGTTGTTAAAATAGAAATACGTTGTTTCAACTGATTTTTGACTATAGTTAAAAGTAACAATTGTCAATTGTGTTGCTATTTGAAGGAACATGGGGAACCCAAAATTCTGCCAGGAGAATTTTTTTACTACTGGTAATATTGTTTATGAAACGTCGGCTGTACAGAACCTTTTGCGCTCACGCACAACCAATGTTCAAAGAACAATAGGACGTAATTAAAACTAAACTCAAATTCTTTGGATATAATAATCAATAAAGATGGGTCATGGGGGCTCTTTCTGTAAAAAAGTACAAATTTTTTCATTTTTGCACGTGTTTTCTCTATTTATTAGAAACTTTATGACTTATTGAAACTTTTTGCATAAAAAACCCTTTTTTTGTGTTGTTTATGGTAGGCAGCTTTTTGATAATATGATGAATATAGGTTTCAATATTTATGTAATACAGCACTGTTATTATTGGTACCTACTTACCTATTTAGTAAAGAGTACACAATGTACACTTAATCACTTCAGCAACTATCCAAAGTACTGTTTCTTTGGACATTCTAAACCTTTCGAAAAATTCGACTTCATCCCAATAGTCTAGCAGCTATCTGCACAATAATTATTTTACAGTACATACTATGCCAGTGTTCTAGAGCGAAATATTTTCGGGCGGCGTGTTAAAACGCATTCTAGAATAATTTCTTCATCAGAAGAACTTTCCGAGTCATCGAAATGTATAAGTACATTTAAATCCATAATTTTTTTATAAAGTCACTCTTTTTGTGCAGTAAAATATCTCAACTCGAATAGATGTTATCCGTAACAACAAACGAATCAAACTAATGGTCAATGTTAACTACGCAGTCCGAGCGTAGTCATTTTATTTAACAATTTGTCAAAAAAATTGACTACAGTTAGCTTAACTATTGATTGAAAAACAACATTTTGTAATTTTTAACCCATAGTTAGTTTAACTAACAATTTATAACTATTAGTAACCTTAACTAGCGATCAAACAACGGGCCCTAAATGTTGTCTCAAAACCTACATATGGTAGGGTGTGCGCAACTATTAAATTTCAAGGTCAAAAGGTCACAAAAATCGGTTTTTGCACTTTTTTTTGTAAATATTTCATTTCCTATGGGTTTTTTGCTATTTGTATTAGAACCATGATGTAGTATACAAAATTCTCTACAGCCTCTGTTCAAAAAAAATTTTATACGGTGAACTGTTTCCGATAAACAGGGCGGAGAGCGCGCTGTTAAAGTATCACTTCAGGTTAAGTGGTGCCTCCGATCGAAAACTCGCCATAATCAATGTGTCGCGATACCATTGTCCGATCCTTTAATGTCGTCGAGCATATTTCCGAGTATCTAACCATACGCAAAAAAAGTTTATTCAACTGAAAAAAGATTAATATAATATGAAATCAGATGTTCCGGCAATATTATCTACACCCCTTTCTGCCATAGTTATTTCAAAATATTTTTTTCTCAATTCTAAGGCCAGAATCGAATAGAGGAGAAAAATCCAGGAAGATCAAGCCGAAGAAACTCATATCCAGGACAAATAGTTGCCGAGTTACAAGCATTCAAACTTTGACATTGACAGCTCGGCAACTGTCAAACGTCGAACAAAAGCGGCCATAACTCAGCTTCCAATAGGCCTAGAGGAACGGGGTTTCTTCTAACATCAAAGGCAACACCTCGGCTACACTCTCCCTGAATTTGAACTAAATCAGAGACATCATTTTTTTTCTGAATTCTAAGGCCAGAATCAAATAGAAGTGAAAAATCCAGGAAGATCAAGCCGAAGAAACCCATATCCAGGACAAATAGTTGCCGAGTTACAAGCATTCAAACTTTGACATTGACAGCTCGGCAACTGTCAAACGTCTTACTAAAGTAGCCATAACTCCGCTCCCAATAGGCCTAGAGGAACGTGGTTTCTTCAAACATCAAAGGCTTCAAACATCAACACCTCGACTACCCCCTCCCTGAATTTGAAATAATTATATTATTATATAATTATATAATTATTTTATTTTATATATTATAATATAATTATATTATTATTATAATATAATTATATTATTATATTATTTTATATAATATTATATTCCGATAGGTATATTACTTTTATGGTCTTAATACAATCACAGCCAAATTAGAAAGTTTCCGTCGTCCAAAAACGTGACACATTTTCGTTACTTGTTAGTAGGTTTTACTCCTCGGATTTTTCTCATATCGGGCGCCTTATATATGAAAATCGATTCTTAAGGAGTAAACTCCAAAAAAGTGCAAAAACCGATTTTTGTGACCTTTTGACCTTGAAATTTAATAGTTGCGCACACCTTACCATATGTAGGTTTTGAGACAACATTTAGGGTGCCAATATACAAATATTTACAGACTTACAGCTCCTTCCTACCTAATTTAAGCCTAATTTGACTGGACCATTATATTTACTTTCTTTTCCCATACAAATTATATAAATGCTCACTATATGACAAGTGACCAAAAGTCATACTTAGACCTCAGGGTACCAAAATATAGCAATACCTACTGAAACATACTTTCCTCCTTTTTCCGATTATTCCGTTGGGTAGAGGGAAGTCAAACTTAGTACAAAAATAATTAATTTTCTCGAAGAGAACGTTACGACGCAGATTTCGCATCAGTATAATTGAACCTCAGCACAAAGCCTATGTAAGGTGTGTGGTGTTTGACATATCATTTCAAGGACCTCATGAGTCGTGACTCATACAAAATTGAAGAATAAAACGCAGTCTAGAAAAATATACAGAATTTGAGCCGATTTTGATCTAGTTTTCATAATTGCATCTAACAATGATCAGATCTCCTACTGCCCAATATCAGGGGTTAAAACTTTCCCCGACTTCTTTGGCATACTACAAAGGTTTTGTATTTAAGTCTCAAAGGCATCATTGGATTTGAGAGTAGCACTGGGTTCAACAAACAAAAAAATGTCTGTCTAAAGGCTGCCGTTCTGAAATTGTGCTCCACGGAGCCCTGAGGCTCCGCAAAGGCCTCGTAGGACAAGCGATACCTAAATTGTTTTTAGAAATGGCACCAGCATGGAAACAATTCATTCCAAGACGAAACATACTTTTTTATGTAGGGGTCCGTCAAAAACGATATTTCTTAAAAGGGTTCCGCCACTAAAAAAGTTTGAGAACCGCTGATCCAGCCGGCCCATAGACGAACAATTCTGTTGTCAATATCACACTTCAATTTTATTGAACAGTTTATTTGACTAGGTATTGAAAATTGCTCGTCTAGGGGCCCGCTAAGGTTAGGATTCTTATTCTAAGCATTCATGCAACGTCCTTAAACATGGTACATCAACAGCAGAATGTAATAAAACTCACGGCGGTGGTAATTTCGTCGGCGTACCAGCAGAGAATGCCGACTTGAGTGAGCGCGGCACCCAGGAACAGTTTATTGCTCATTTCCACCAGCGGCTCCAGCAGCTTAAACAAATTATGTTCCACTATTGGAATTCTATTTTCAATTTTTAATTCTATTTTTAAAGCTGTTAGTGGCGTTTCGATGTGCAAAGATATTAATTCATAAACGGATGGGAAATCTACTTTATTTAGATGAGTCAACATTTGTCCAGTGCCTTTTTATTTTTATGAGAGTAGGCCATTTTATTTTCGCCGCCCCATATACGTGATCTGTAGGTGTAGGTGTAGTATGTAGACTCTACATACTACGTAGAGCCTTTTTGGCCGTTGCCGCCCTCCATACGACGCTGCCGCCCCTAGACCGTCGCCTAAAACGGCCATATACGGCCATATTATAAATCCAGTACTGCATTAGTCGTGATCTGTAGGCACTAGGCAGGGTTCTATATTAAACCCGACGACGTACGTATGTCGTCATTTGCCTTTGTCTGTCAATGGTACGATTAAAAAATATACTATGTAACATACAATATTGAAGGCGACGCAGCAGATGTTGATTGAACTCAATAGGACGTTAATGAGATTGACGACGGAGAACGTGTCCTCTAGAGCATTCCCGTACCTGAAACAATAACAAACAGAGACGTATAAGATGTAACAAAGAGCGTGACAAAAATGATCCTACTTCGGTGTAAGGTGTTGTTTGGAGCTATATTGATGTTTAAAATATGAAATATTGAAGATTTTGTTCTATCGTCCTATATCATCGTTAATAGCTTCAATGTAAATTCTGCTCTTTACTGTCTACAACAAACTCAAACGTCGATATTTTACAAGACTGTGGCATTAAATAAGAACAATTCAAATGCTACTGCAAGTAAGAAATGAAAAATTGAAAGAAAACTTGTATTAGGACTAATAACAGTGTGTTGTTGTGGTTGTTTTTTATTGAAAAAGCCTTTATTTTTATTTTTTTGTGTGCTCGTAAAATATTTACTGCCATAGAAGTTTATAACTCATACCTGGGCGATGTGATTTTTACGATATGACAGCTCTGTTATGGAACCCCTTAATACCTCCACATTTCATAATGCCTTGATGTTATAACATAATTTTCACATTATTCAGTATCTGAGTAAATTCCTTTGTGAAATTGTGTCATCATTTAAAACCATTCGTAAATCTTATTTTATTTACTTCCTACGAAGATATTTCGAATAGAATATAATAAAATATCTTCAATGGATCGTAGCTCTAACAATGCTGGTATTAAAAAGTTAAATTCGGTAAAAATTGTTATAGTAGTTCAGATACTCACGAAATAAGTCTTTGATGAATCTTTATGATGTTCTTGATTTCGTTGTAACAATCAATTTGTGTATTTTGTGACGATGAAAATGTTTTAGTTAGTCCCAAACGACGAATTTTCAGTTGCAAAAGTTCCAGTAGCATACTAATGTGACTTGACATCGTCATGAAGATGATATCAGAGCCGAGCATCGACCACACTCCTACTACACCTAAAATTATAAAAGTTACATATTAAAATATAATGATCCTGATTCCTTACACTCCCACATAAACATAAAGGTTTTACTTTTGTCCTAGACTGACAGGTTGATTAAAATTCTATTTCGGGGTAATGAAAGGACACAATATCATACAGCTTCTTTGTCAATATGATAGTTGCTGCCATCGAAAACGTTACTTAAATTCAGGACTAATAGACATTATTCATCATTTACAGTTTTCTCAAATTAAAAATTACCTGCAAAAACCTCAAAAGTTAAAGCAAACAGCTTGCAAACTGGCTTGGTCTTGTCAAACGGATACCACACCTCCCAAATGAAGCCCAAAGGTGCCGGCTCGCCGCGGTACTGGTTGTAGTAATACAGAACCACGGGCGTCGAGTTATAGTGAATAACACCCATGATATTCCATAGAGCATAGCCTGAAATAAATGGATGTTCAATCCCTGGTAGTACAGAGCCACGGGCGTCGAGTTACAGTGAATAGCACCTAAGATGTTTCACAGAGCATAGCCTGAAATACAATATGGATGTTCAAGCTCTAGTATAACAGAGCCAAGGGCGTCCAGTTATGGTGAATAATACCCAAGATGTTTCACAGAGCATATCCTGAAATAAATGGATGTTCAAGCCCTATTGATGTAGAGCTACAGCTGGCGTTGAATTATAGTAAATAACACCCATGAAGTTCCACAGAGCATAGCCTGAAATACATTGATGTTGAAGCTCTAGTAGTACAGAGCTATGGGAGTCGAGTTATAGTGAATAACACCCATGATATTCCACAGAGCTTAGCCTGAAATAAATGGATATACAAGCCCTATTGGTTTTACTCGAGTTATATCTTATATTCAACTAGATGATGCCCGTAACTCCATTGCGCCAAAAATCGTTTATTACGCGGGAACCGCAATTTTTCCAGGAAAAAAAGTATCTTAGTGCCTTTCCAGGCGCTCAAAATATTTTTTTAATGAAATAAGGGGGCAAACGAGCAAACGGGTCACCCGATGGAAAGCAACTTCCGTCGCCCATGGACACTCGTAGCATCAGAAGAGCTGCAGGTACGTTGCCGGCCTTTTAAGAGGGAATAGGGTAATAGGGGAGGGTAGGGATGGGAAGGGAAGGGAATAGAGGAGGGTAGGGAAGGGTATTTATTTATTTATTTATTTATTTGAATAGGGTAAGGGATTGGGCCTCTGGTAAACTCACTCACTCGGCGAAAAGCTGTTTCGCGCCGGTTTTCTGTGAGAACGTGGTATTTCTCCGGTCGAGCCAGCCCATTCGTGCCGAAGCATGGCTCTCCCACGTATATCTGCATAGATCATACCAAATTTCAGCAAAATAGGTTAGGACGTGAAGAGGTAGTAGATAGACTCACTTTCGCAATTACAATATTAGTATATAGATAGCACCCATGATATTCCACAGAGCATAGCCTGAAATAAATGGACAATCAAGCCCTAGAGAGCGAAAATTAAAAGCGGCTCTTTTACGAGCCTGGAAAGAATATTTAACGAAAAATTGCTCTTTCCATTAACAGACGAAAAAAGAGTTTTATAACGACACTGCTGCGTAGGGTTTTTGCATTATCTGTTAAATGATGAGATTCTTAATGGAGTTAAAGTGAACAAAAAATCTTATTTTACATAACATTTTAGGACTTTTTATTATGGCCATATTCTAACATTAACTCATCAAGCCCCATGAGCTCACCGGTGAGCGAGACACAATAGAATAACAATAGATTTCCAAGAATCCATGATCGAAGGATTAATGCAGAATTTCGTAGCTCTTATACAGCTATCGTAGCTTAAATAGTTGAATCCCGAATCATCTTGCCACTTTTCAACTATGGGACTGATCTTAAAAAAATTAACTTAGCCGAAAAATAAGCGAAAACTTGCAGAACTGTACAACTCGTAATCTGGCTAGTTTCTGTCGTTTAATTCTGACAGCGTCCTCATCCTTCTCTTCTACCGGCCACAGCTCTGCCAGCTCGGTCAGCAGGCTCCGGAAGGTCGCCTGCTTGTGCCACAGCGTCAGAAATTTGCCAGAACCTGTTCGTTACAATTAAAATATGTTATGTTATTATACAAGGTGTAATAAAACTAAGTGATAATACTTTAGGATTTGTACTATGTAATGTGTACGTGTTCCTTAAATAGAGTTCACTGTAAAAGTATCAGCGCTGAAAGAGTAACTTTTTTATAGACTGAGAAGAATTTTTGGCGAAGCGGCTAGTATAATTTTTACGAAATCCGCTTCTATACTTATTATAAAACAAAGTCGCTTTTTTTCCTTCATGTCCCTTTGTTACCTTGAATCTTTAAAACTACGCAACGGATTTTGATCATTCTTTCAGTGTTATAACCTTCCTCGATAAATAGCCTATTTATCGAGGAAGGTTATAGGCTATATTTTATTACGCTAAGACTATAATTGGAGCGAAGAAATAGAGGAAAATGTGGAAAAACGGGGAAAATTATTTGAAAGGGCTAACTTGAACGCGCTAATCTCAGGAACTACTGATCCGATTTGAAAAATTATTTCAGTGTTAGATAGCCCATTTACTGAGAAAGGCTATAGGCTATATTTTATCACGCTAAGACTAATAAAAATGTGGAAAAATTCTTTGAAAGGGCTTATCTCGCGAAATACTGAAGCAATTTTTATGTTATTTGGCACAGATAAGAAGTAAACCACGTGAAGGATCATAGGCTATCGATTTTAATCATTTTTTCAGTGGCTATATATTTTATATCCGTGCGACGCCAGGGCGGGTCGCTAGTATATAATATAATATTGTGACGGTTTTGTTGTAGAAGTAAGTTTTGACACACAAATGAAGAAGTATGTAACTTCTCTATACGATATCATGTTCTAACTTCTAATAACAAGTAAAGAAGCAATTTAATGTTTCTTTGTTTGTTTCCGTCAGAATAAAAAGAGGCTACATTTTCGCAGAATATTGAGGTAGGTACAACAGCAGGTTAAAAGACTCACTCATTATGCCATAGCCAACAATATGAAGCTTAGATACAAATACTTCCACCGATGACGAGGAATTCAGCTTATAGATTACTTCCAGTATCTCCCCCACCACCAGCAGACCTATGCTCAGCGCCGAAATAACGAACAAAAAATTCAACTGAAATCTTTTCGCAAAACTTTTCAGCTCCTCGTCTATAAATGACAGGCCAATTTTTCGGGTGCAAAAATTTGTTAGACGCAACGACAAGAGAATTTCCCGCCTGGCATGTATTTCTTTTGACATTTTGAAACTTTGACTCCTTTTATTAAAAGCTTTGATCGCTGTGGCTCCGTCCGACGGCCCGAGGTGGTTTTATTCGGAACTCGAAGATTTACTTGTAAATATTTAATAGGAAATAAGTTACGAACAATCAAAGTAAGTAAAAGTTTTGTTGTAATTTCTTTTATTCTTAGGAAAGTTTCCGCCCGTTTCGTTATGAATAAAATAATTCAGATTTCGACCTTTTCAACCCATTTGGAAGGAGGTTAAAGCGGTGGTTGCTACGACAAAAAAGTATATAGTAGAAATAATATTTGTAGTCAGTACCAAGTGGTCCAGCTAGCTAATCCAGAAGTTTTTTGCTACTTGTTAGCCATAATACTATATTGCCTTAATCTGATAGAACCTGGTCTAGATCGAACCCTTATTAATGTGCGATTAAAATTGGAATACATATCTCACAGGGTGTAACTAAAGACCTAAATAAAATAACTCGCAATTAAATTTTATTTCAACTATGAAATATAAGTTCGAAGCGTGAAAATCAAAAGCGGGGTATTAGTTAAGCGCTGTACATTTAGTATTAAGTTATTACGATGGAGTTTCCATCTCCTGGCAACCGGCAAGTTTCTCCGAATCTCAATATTCCACTAACTTGCGAGAAATTACTCAAGTTTTAACTCAGAACGCTGATTGTCTAGTAGATTAAAATATTAAACATATTTTGATTAAATTCTCGCTCATTTTCTTATCTATGAAATGCCCGCAACTTCGTGCTTGGTAATCTATTTAGTAAAATAGAAACTCTGTATTTCAATAGACGACAGATTGTGTGCTAACTACCAAATGTTCAAATCTGTACAGAAAAACAAGTTATCAGTAATCCTTTACCCTTACTAATATTATGATAATAATTGATAAAATATGTTAAAGTACTGTCTGTTATCTCTTCACGATTAAAGGGCCGATTATCATCGAACCACTTTAGATGAAATTTGGTATGGTAAAACCTAAGAGACAGAAAAGGACTAAAGATAGTTTTGTGGTAAAATGTGCGGTTTTCGCGCGCTAAATAAACGGCGCAACGTTTTTTGGGGTGTCAACTAGATATTAATAAACTTAAATGAAGATTATGAAACTCTTAATTCAATTAAAGTCATTAGAAGTCTGGGTTTACATAGGTAACTATAATTAAATAAAGATTGTACTGTATAAGCCCCATACAGTATCTGACAAACTCTTCATTGTATTGCAGAAGACGTGATTACTGATTATTGATTAATATTTGTCTCTGAGTAGGTACGGCAGTTAAGCAGCCGTAAGTGTAATAATAATTTATCAGTAACGGACTTCTATTTACTAATATATCCCGTTTTATTTGCATTATCCATTTTAATTTCGTTTGAAACAATCGACGCGGCGATTTAATATTACCGTGGAGTGGGGTCGGTCGCCTGGGACGCTGGGACTGGGCAGAGTTTACCGGAATGAGTAACTGCCGTGAGCTTTTATTGAGTGCTTTACTTGATTTTTTTAACGAAAATTCGCCCAAATTAAATTTACACTTTTGAATTGAGGAAAAATTTTATAAACATTTTTCGTTCGTAAATATTTTAGGATTGTTCCTTATTTAAACAATTGAAGCGGTTAGAATGGCAAATTAAGTTTTTTTTAATTTTCAGGTCCCGAGGAAACTGAGACGTGACTAGTGAGGTGAGTTTATGCATGTGCAAATATTAAAATAAATATTTAATAAATAAAATAATCTTTTAGTTAAGTGAGTAGGTACATCTACAAGTTATAACCCATGCTTGCAGTTGTACTATTAAAAAAATCACTGTTTGGTTTTTAGGTCAATAATTAATGCATATTATTATTGTGTACACAGTACAATAGATGCTTTTGGTAGATCAATGGCTGGATTGGTCGTTATTGGTAGATCGCGATCGTATAGTGATACATTATTAGTAATAATAATATTATAATACTTAGTAGCTGCTTAAAGTAAGGTAGGCTATATTAACGTACTTTTCAGTATTGCATACTTTTGTGCATAATTTAATACATTTACTTTTTTCTTCGTCATAATATGGAACACGTTCACACTTACACGTGTGAACACAATAAACTACCATGTATGAAGTACATTCATTTCATAGCATTTTTGAATTCATACGCTTATATTCAAGCCACATTTTTCAAAAGACAATATCAAGTAGAATGGAGTGTTATACCATTCACGGTTTATTTACCTTTAGTGCCTAAGGAAGTGGTCTTTATGACGTTGTAATAAATGCCAGCATAAGGGTTCTCGAGTGCGCCACGGGTAGTACTCCGACTCACACCCTATTTAATTATACGTTACTTTGTTACTGAAGTGTATTTATTCAAAAATAAAATTGTGGAAGTATGTTGGAGATTTGATGGGTATTTTTTAAATCTGCCTTGCGTTGTTTAAGTTATTGTGGATGCCAAACTTTTTACATTATGTTGTTTATTTTTTTGCAAACAACTTCATCATCATGGTCATCTACGTTTCCTCGCACTTTATATTATTTTGATTTGTAAATTTTTACCCGATTTCCAAAAACGAGGAGGTTTTTTGACTAACAATGGCAATGGCATCATGTGTGCGTACCTAATATTTTTTTTATTGAAGTGAAAACTTTTTTAGCGGCGTTGAGCACTTTTGTGGGATGGGTAAAAACTGTGAAACTCGCGTCAGATTCTCGTGCTGATCGAAAAACCAAGGAAAAAACGTAGGACGGTTGGAGAGTAGTGTTGTAATTTTTATTTATTTAACTCTTTATTGTACACAAGAAAAATACATAAAGATACAATTAACACGGAAAGACGACACAAAGGAACTGATTATTTCTAAAAGAAATCTCTTACAGCAGCCCTATTAAGAGAAACAGCAGCTTTACCTAATCCAAATTCATAAAACTAACTGGAATTCCAATTAATAAATTAAATTACGTTCGCCATTCGATCTTATTTAAAATTGTCGACTGAAATTAAGGGACTGTCACAAGTTGGAATTTCAAGTGTTTGAAAATTAACTCTTTCTAAAAAGTTTTGTAACCTCGTAATTCTAGAGGATTACAAGCAGGCCTTAATAGTACAAAAGGTGCGGCCTGAAATTTCGGTGGTTTTTAGAGCATAGTTAGCGGAGTATTCCGAGCTTATCAAACAAAACGAGTAAACTTTGATTAAATACTTGATACCTTTGCGTTGAATTTCATATTTTTGGGTGCACCCATAGAGTACTGTTGAACGTTTATTTAATTTCTAAACTTTGTAGTGAATATCTACACTCCTGAATATAAGCAAAATTTTCGAAGTTTCCTACTTGAACAAATTATAACAATTATCTTTTTTATATTTTGTAACTTTACTAGGGCGGTCCGATAAGTACTTAGCCTCACCGCCCAGTGGCGCCATTATTGCAAGATAAATTTATTATCGTGTAGTATATTCTCGTAGACGGCTACTGTTAAAATTTTAGCCAAATCGGACTCTTAATTTGATTTTGACCGCAGGTGGAATCCGGCGTGTCCGCAGATTTTAGAAGAATGGAAAAAGAGCAGTATCGGTCGGTGATTCGATTCTTGTTTTTGGAAGGGAAATCACGCAGCGAAATCAAAGAGCGCTTGGATTCTGTGTACGGTGACTCTTTTCCTTCGATGGCGACCGTCAAAAATTGGTTTAACGAGTTTCGGCGTGGTCGCACGTTGGTTTTTGACGAGCCACCCCTAGGTGCCCCGAAAACGGCCACTACAGACGATAATGTGACAAAAATCCACGATCTCGTGTTGGCAGACCGCCGATTGAAGATACGCGAGATAGCTGAGACAGTAGGCATCTCGAAAGACCGCGTGGGTCATATCCTGCATGAAATTTTGGGCATGAGAAAGCTATCGGCGCGATGAGTGCCGCGTTTGTTCACTCCAGACAACAAGCGCAACCGTGAGACCATTTCAGATCAGTGTTTGACGCTGTTTAAGCGCGATCCGAAGGAGTTTCTGCGTCGTTTCGTGACCGTCGAAGAAACGTGGATCCACTGGTATACGCCAGAGACCAAGGAACAGTCGACACAGTGGACTTCACCCGGCGAACGTGCTCCGAAGAAGGCGAAGACTGTCCTATCAGCCGGAAAGGTGATGGCCACCGTTTTCTGGGATTCACACGGTGTGATCTACATCGACTACTTGGTGAAGGGTAAAACGATCACAGGGTTATACTATGCCGAATTATTGGGCCGGTTCGACGCCGAATTGCAGAAAAACGGCCCCACTTGGCGAAGAAAAAAGCGCTCTTTCACCACGACAACGTACCGGCTCACACCTCCGCCCTCGCCACAGCCAAATTAGTCGAATTGGGCTACGAACTGCTGCCCCATCCACCGTATTCTCCGGATTTGGCCCCGTGCGACTTCTTTTTATTTCCTAACTTGAAAAAGTCACTCGCCTGGTAGAAATTTGAGTCGAATGAGCAGGTCATTGCCGCCACGGAGGCCTATTTTGCAGACCTCGAGAGAACATATTTTTGTGATGGGATAAAGAAGTTGGAGCATCGCTGGGTTAAGTGTATCGAGCTAAAAGGAGACTACGTCGAGAAATAAATCGCCACTTTTCCAAAATTTTTGTTTTTCTTTTGTAGGTTAAGTACTTATCGGACCACCCTCGTATTTTAAAATGGATAACATGTTATTTATCTTAAACGTAAGATTAAGTTACTGCTATAGATCATGATTGTATTAATACACCAGGTATGATATAAGAAACTGTGCAGCCTACCTTCATGATAAAGCTAGAAGCATAGAATTAGAACGTTAGTATTTTGATATCGTTGGCTAGAAGCACAAAAAATGGCTACACACTATGTAACAAAAACTATTAGAATATTTTACATCGATCGCTTAGAATTTTCTACTAACGATAGATTAATTAATATTGTAAAACCTGTATTTAACAGTAGTCGGGTAGACGCAGATGCTGTAAAACGTTACTCATAAATCATGTTAAAATTCGCGCTCCTGAAAATTTTTCACTCTTCAAACACAATTAGGTAAATTGTACATAATTTGCTCGGAAGGCTGAATGGAGCAGAAAATATTTTTAAGAGTGTCGATTTATGAAAAGTTTGTTTAGGTCTATTTGTAGTCGTTATGGTCGCATTTTTCATAGAATTAAATGAATAATATAATAAGTACTTTTATCATTGCAGTGGCTACTATTATCGTAGTGTGGTTCAAAAAGAGATTTTCAACAAAGCGAATTAATAGTTCCACATCCAAAAAACTTCTACAGCGCGATTAAGTGTCTAAACACACTATGCCGAAGTTCCGCGGCGGAATTTCCGCATGATTCTGTCTGCAATGTATTTTTTAAGTTACCGATGGGCGATGACACACTATGCCGAAATTCCGTCGCGTCATATTGTATGCGTTTGACATTGCTGACGTACTCATACGGAATTTCTGCCGCGGAACTTCAGCATAGTGTTTAGACACTTAATCGCGCTATAGAAGTTTTTTTGGCGGGAAACTGGTAATTCGCTTTGTTGGAAATCTCTCTTTGAACCACACTACGATGATGATAGCCCCCTGCAATGATAAAAGTACTTTATTATATTATTCATTTAATTCTATGAATTTGTGGCGTAGCACAGCCTTGCAGAAAACCGCTGCAAAACGCATAACCCTAGTTCACCCAAGTATTCACTTAACAGTCATTAGAACTACGTTAAGGCTAGTGGAGCTAAATGAATGAGTCCGATGATAATGAAAGCTAATTTGTGTCAGGGAAAAGATTCTCGCTCTTCCCGTACATTTCTTCAACATCCAATTTGAAGCGAGCATTAATTTAATCTAAAAAGCTCAGCCGCAAAGGGATTTTAATTTTTATAACTCCTTTTGATTTGTCTGCTGTCATAAGCAGAATGTAAGATTTCAGCTTAAAAACGAATTTCCATTTATTCTCCAGCTCTTCACTGGATATTTCTTGTCTTTATTCTTTAGGTTTTTAATTTGAGTTTGGAATCGCCGTCGTGTATTTTATTGGTCATTAACTTTTGCACAAAAGCTGTCGGGGTCAATCTGGAATCGGCTTTTGTTTTGTCCCCCTCGTGACGTATTGACCTAAAAAAAAACCTGTTAGGTTTGTCAAGTTATTACTGAAATAAAATACATAATTAAATACCACAAATGTCATAACAAGGAGATACTTTTTAACCGACTTCCAAAAAACCCTCGTTTTTTGGAAGTCGATTATATTATGTTCGGCTGTGGATATTTTTTTTTGTGTGGTAAGTACAGGTCATCAACTTTATCCGACCACCTAGTAGCTTAAAAGACTTCGAAGAATATCGTGATACAATTACAAACCGATTCTACTTCTGCAGCTTATTTCCTTTTCCAATTTATTACGCTTATTATCAAACTGTAAATAGTTTTGGTCAAATTATAGAAAGACGAACATTTTCCCGCGGCTTCGCTCGCGTTAAGAAGTATTATTATATACAAACTTTCATCCCCTATTTTAACCCCTTGGGGGTTGAATTGGTCAAAATCCTTAGCGGATGCCTACGTCATAACATCTACCTGCACGCCAAATTTTAGCCCGATCCGTCCAGTGGTTTGGGCTGTGCGTTGCTAGATCACCATGTCAGTCAGTCACCTTTGAGTTTTATATATTTAGAAATAACGAAAATGCTTAAATTGAATAAGAGAATCAGGGTAGAGATAAACTACGATAACATGGCGCGCCCCTCCAAATTACTGTTTCAATGTGTGTAGTCACATCCTTATGAAATAGTTTGTATGTAGTAAGTATTCAACCAATCAACCAGTACTCGTAATATTTCACTGTTTCTTATGTCATTGTCAACTAATCATAACTAGGCGACCGCGCAAGACAACGCACTTCAAACGTTTTTTTTTGGAGGGAATTTTGGAGGGGCGCGCCATGTTATCGTAGTTTATCTCTACTATACTTTTTTCCCGCCGTTCGCTAATGATAATCTCTAACATAAATCCTTCGGAATTATATTCGCGTATATCACGTGGTGATATACGTCCGGCCGTCCGGCCTGCCGTCCCGCCGGGTTCCGCTTGATTTATCGGTCCGGTATTCATGGAGTTATTCTGTCGTAAAACTGACATACGCTATGGGTAGGCCCCGTATTTCTCGTACTGATGGTATTTCGTATTTATTAAGGTTTTATTTCTAATTATTACATTCAGTGTGCAAGAAAAATAAACCCTAAAGGTCAGTTAACACCGAAGCCTGTCTCATGATTACAAAAATGGCTACTGAAAACTCTTACAGTTGTGAGTAGAGTTGATAGCTTTGCACCATTATTTATGGTATTATTGAACTTGGGTATAAGTAGGTACTTTATCTTTGTCATGTGTAGAAGTAGCATAAGTCCATTGCTAAGCTTATTTTTATTGTTCTCGTTGGTAAAAGTAGAGATTTTTTATTTAGCTTTTTAGAACATGATGATTAAATATAACAATTTGCTAAGCCGTAGACCGTAGACGTCACATTTCATAAAATTTTTCTCCAGTATTTACCTGCGCTTTTAAAACATTAATATCTCGACATTTTGCACATGTTTAATATTAGACTATTTGTATCTGGAATAGAGTTGAAATTTCTTTAAACATGAAACTTGAAAGGTCACGGGAATAGTATCTCTACAAATTACAACTGACATCAGTATGCCCCAGTGGTCTCTAGACACATACATTTCTAGACTTTTAGTCGGAATTTTTTTCCAACTGATTCTTCCTCGCATATTTTGCTGACCTGATAAAGTATTTAATATTTAAGCCGAGCAAAATAAGATATTTTTGTATTAGGTTAAAAATGTAAAGTCACCTACATTAATCTATTTTTTACCTTACTAATATAACTATAGCTAGCAATTTTAAACAGTGATATTTAATGCGTGTTATTCAGAATATTAGATATCACTTGAATGAATAAGTTCTACGTAGGGAATGTTATTATTCGACAAATTTACTATTCGAATAATTCTAATATTTTACAAAAGTTTTCGAATAATTCGAATATATTCGAATAATTCAAAAATTTTGATTTTTTTTTATTAAATAAGGGGGCAAACGAGCAAACGGGTCACCTGATGGCAAGCAACTACCGTCGCCCAAGGACACTCGCAACATCAGAAGAGCTGCAGGTGCGTTGCCGGCCTTTTAAGAGGGAATACGCTCTTTCCTTGAAGGTTTGCAGGTCGTATAGGTCTGGAAAAACTGCTGGTGACAGTTCGTTACAGACTTTTACAGTGCGCGGCAGAAAGTTACGCGAAAAACGCACTGTGGAAGACTGCCACCCATCAGGGTGATGAGGATGGTATGTTTTTCGCGTGGGACGATGGCGAAAAGTTGCAGGTGGTATCATTCCGAACAATTCCTCAACTCCCCGTGATACAACCGATAGAGGATGCAGAGTGAGGCTACATCTCGGCGTAATTCCAAGGGGTCCAAGCGGTTTGAAACACTATGGCAGTCAAAAATTCGAGCGGCCCTTCGTTGGATACAATCCAGAGGGAGCAGTTGGTATTTTGGCGCCCCTGCCCAGAGATGAGAACAATATTCCATATGAGGCCGAACCTGCGCCTTGTAGAGTTGTAGGCGTTGGTCCGGACTGAAGTACTGTCTCGCTCTGTTAAGAACTCCAAGCTTATTCGAGGCCAATTTGGCCTTACCCTCTAGATGATATCGGAACTGGACTTCGCTCGATATGTTGACGCCAAGTATCTCAATGCTAGGGGAGATGGTTAAAGATGTACCCTCGAAACGAGGACATACGACCATTGCTTTGACAAAATGCTTTAAACTCTGAATAAAAGTAACAAAAAGCTTCGCACAACCATGTACAACCTATTTTGTTAATACTATGAAGTAAGCAATTCTTATTTTTACTTGTATCAACATAAATCTTTGTAAATGACGTAGTTAGTTTTTATTGTTAAACACTTTAAAAATGTATATTTTAACAAAAAAAAAAAAAAAAAAAAAAAAAGGTTACAGCTGGGCAATAAAAGAAAGACTTGTAAAGTGTAAACCGTTTTCGATCGTAGCACCTCTTACTTTTCTTATGTGATTTTTTTTTGATGCGCAGGGGAAACCCTTTCTTATGTGATTTTGCTTAGTCTTGCTAGGCAGCAGATGAGATTAAATAATAATATTATGATTTTCCATGTTACGATATCTGTTCATTAATACTAAGCCAGCTCTGCTCTTTTTTTATGTTTTCGATCCACGTTCACCTTGTTCACCTATGCGGCTTGACCTGTGTCAACGTGGCTCGAAATTATAAAAAAGGGTTACTAGAAAACAAACACCACAACAAAGAAAAAAAATTAGCAACGAAGTCCTGGGGGAGGGAAGGTTAGTTCTGTAGCCCTGACGTCATTGCGACCTATGACTCCTTCACACTAGAGTATCATCCCCAACCCAATACTGCTCACAAATTGAACGATATGGTTGGGGTTGGTAGAGCAGGATAGTCGATGAGAAGGTGAATAGGTGTTTCATCCTCACAGAATCTGCAAGTCGTTATGCTACGAATACCCATTCTGTTTAGGTGTTTGTTGAGCTTGCAGTGCCCAGTTAGGCTTCTGGTAAGGATTCTTAATTGGTTCATAGTTCATACCCAAGGTGAGCACTGATTCTGATAGTTTCTTGTTGAAGCCAGGAATTAGTGCCTTGAAGTGTTCAAGGCCAGGGGTCTCAGCCCATTGCTTTCTGCATAGTCTGTGACCCCATTCCTTAAGCACTTGCTTTATGGTACTGGGAGGTGTATAATACCACAGACTGGTTTTGGGCCATATATGAGACTCTCGGCCCCAAACCTAGCCAGGTCGTCAGTGGTTTCATTGCCAGGGACGTTATTGTGGCCCGGAACCCATACTAGACGGATGTTGGTGTTCCTTCCCAACACGTTTAACGTCTTCTGCGGCAGTCAGTGCTTTGAGTGCAACTAGGATAGATAAAAACGTTTCCATGAACTAGGGCCATCTCCAGGCTTTCTAGTGAACAACCGAGGATAGTGAAGACTTCAGCCTGAAACACGGTCACAAACTCCCCAAACAGGCGTATTTGCCTTTAGGTGGCCTGCCTCCGTAGAATCCGGCTCCCGCACGGTTGTCTTTCCTTGATCCATCCGTGAACCAAACTATGTCGCAAGGCGGACATCGATTGGGTTTTTTCTTTCCCAGTCCTCCCTGGAAGGTATAAAAACCTGGTATTGCTTTGAAAAGCTATGCACCTTGATCATGACATCTGATGGCATGGCTACTACAGGTGATTCACTGAGATACTGTTCCAGCTGTCGAAAGGGGGTGGAGGCCCAATTCATCCTGCCCGCCGTCCCAGCCCTGAGAGCCACCTTCTTGGCTTCCATCTGAACAAGCAGAGGAAGCGGAGTTAAGTTGATCAGGGCTCGAGGGAAGCGGTGGGTGATTTGATACTGTGCTAACTGTTTCAATTGTCAACCGAGGACTGCCGCGGTAAAGTTATTGAATAGCAATTTTTTATCAACTTGTCGATTCATAGATCGCGAGCATCAAGCCAGAAGGGCGTATAAAAAAGTCTTGTTTTTTTATTTTAACTACATATTTTAAAACTCTCAGTATTGCACTTACATTTATTACTTTTTTTAAAACGAGTTTATTTTATATATATTACTAGCGACCCGCCCCGGCGTCGCACGTGTATAAAATAATATATAGTCACTGAAAATATGATTAAAATTGATAGCATATGATCCTTCACGTGGTTTACTTTTTATTTGTGCCTAATAGCATAAAAATTGCTCCAGTAGTTTGCGAGATAAGCCCTTTCAAATAATTTTCCCCGTTTTTTCCACATTCTTCTATTAGTCTTAGCGTGGTAAAATATAGCCTATAGCCTTCCTCGATAAATGGACTATCTAACACTGAAATAATTTTTTAAATCGGACCAGTAGTTCGTGGGATTAGCGCGTTCAAGTTAACCCTTTCAAATAATTTTCCCCGTTTTTTCCACATTTTCCTCTATTACATCGCTCCTATTAGTCTTAGCGTGATAAAATATAGCCTATAGCCTTCATCGATAAATGGGCTATCTAACACTGAAAGAATGATCAAAATCAATTGCGTAGTTTTAAAGATTAAAGGGAACAAAGGGACATGAGGGAAAAAAGCGACTTTGTTTTATAATAAGTATAGATACACCCTTCTGGCGTATAATGTATCGTGAGATCATGGGATTCGCAGATACAATAGTTTTGCAATTGTTATGCGACAGCCGGGTGTCGGTTGGGGATTGATGGGTTAAAGTCCGCGATACATATAGTTATCACGGTAGACAAAAAATTTGAGAAAGTTTGAAAGAAGTCAATGGATACAAATCGTGAGCGACAATTACTGACGATAATGAAATCCATGACTGAAAAGAGTTTGTATCTTTATTTGCATGGCTTTAGGCAAAATAACGTCTAAAACATGGTCAACGGCGACAATGAATGGTCGTATACTCATTAGTTAGACAAAAAACAGATTTGTAAATTATTTATATCATTAAAGATGTAGAATATTCATAATTTTTCTGAAATAAACATAATTATGTTCTTATTCCATGTTAATTTTATGTTTGATAGCATTTTAAACAAAAATATAAAATATTTTTACTATTCGAATTATTCGAAAAATAATTTGGCGAATATTCGAATAACAAAATCGTCGAATATTCGAATAAAAGCGGTATTCGAATATTCGAATAACATTCCCTAGTTCTACGATTAAATCACAGCACATTGCTGAACAGAAACACCAAACTAAAGCAGTTTCAAAACTTTCAGTAACATGCGAGCGTACGAGTAATGTGAAATTTGTTGAACAAAATCTGCCTACAATATTCAAATTTCCCTAAACCGCAGTGTGGCAACACCGCTATAAAGTAGGCTTGGCAGCTCCGTCAGCGGCAATATATTGTGAGGTCACTGCGCTACAATTTAGATAAAGGATTTAGGAGTGCAATACTGCACGAGATAACTATTGTAATTTTGCTTTGAGTTATTACACAGGAATAAAAGCATATAAAGGATAATAATATAAAAAATAGTCATGTAAAAAGTTTTAATGTGATGTAATTAGGCTTACGTAACGTTAACGACTCTTCGTATCAAAAAAATAAATAAAGTGAAAACAATGCAAAAAATATTGAGCTTTAGAGTTTAGTTTACTTACTACGAAACTACTAAACTATAAACTACTTAGCTCTTGTAAGTTTAGATAACATTTTTTTTTGCAGATAGATAATATTCAAACACAACTCTTTATAACGCACACGCACCATATAATATGCACCCCACGTATAAAGTTCACTGTGAAAGTAGCAGCGCTGAGAGCATAACTTTTTTTAAAATTTTGTAAGGGCTAATTCAATCTGGAACCCTTTTCCATTCAAGTCGCAAAAAATATGCTCTTTTAGCGCTATAATTTTACAGTGAATCCTTTATCCTATACTAGGGACACATACACATAAGAGCGTTTATACGTGGGAGAGCCATGCTTCGGCACGAATGGGCCGGCTCGACCGGAAAAATACCACGTTCTCACAGAAAACCGGCATGAAACAGCGCTTGCGCTGTGTTTCGCCGAGTAAGTGAGTTTACCGGAGGCCCAATCTCCACCCTATTCCGTTCCCTACCCTCCCCTATTCCCTTCCCTTCCCATCCCTACCCTCCCCTATTACCCTATTCCCTCTTAAAAGGCCGGCAACGCACCTGCAGCTCTTCTGATGCTGCGAGTGTCCATGGGCGACGGAAGTTGCTTTCATCAGGTGACCCGTTTGCTCGTTTGCCCCCTTATTTCATAAAAAAGAGCATGTTGCGTTTTTCTATTTTCGCCTTGTTAGTAACTAGTAGGCAGTACCGGATTTATATGTGTATTTATATTTATGAGTGTAGGCCACTTTATTTCCTCCAAATGAAATCTGCCGACTCTCTAGGACGTTGCTGCCCCTAGGCGATGACCTATACGGCCCATATATCAATCCGGAGCTGCTATTAGGGACTCAGGGACAATCAAGCCTGTGGTGTACACTAAACACGTAATTCCTCAAACACACCTGGCGAGCGAGGTGTGAGCACAGCGATTACCCGACGTTTGCAATGCTAATAGCTCCTAGTTAAACCCGCAAGCCGACGGTCAACAACGTACAAGCTAGTTATGGTAGTATGACGCTGAACGTAGTAATTAAACATAGGATTATGTGCATTTTCTAAATGCTGAAATATCCATGTAAATGTAAAAGAAAAAGACTTGCTAATAGTGCTTAAAATATGCACAATCAAAAGCCTGGAACAGGAATTAGGACTCATGCATGCTTGCTTGGGGACTTTCCAAACCCCCCCCCCTCCTGTAACAGGTGGTTACATTTGTGCCTAGTGTGACGTCACAAATTTGCTATTTTACATCAAAAAATTAATACAACATTTTAAATTCTCCTTGCCACACGTCTACTTGCGACCATGCGACCCTTTGTTATATGTTATGGCTATTGCTTTGACAAAGGTGAAGTTATTAACAAATGGATCAGTAGTAAAACACTGAAGTGTTCCGGATAAATATCTTACATTACACCTCTATTATAATGAATCCATACAAAAAGTAGGTAGACCTCATGCCTCAACTTAATATATTATAAGTTGAGGCAGATAATCGACGGGCGGCGGACGGGCACAAACTAATATTGCCATATTTTTTTAATGTCGCGTCCGAAAATTTTGTTTCGTCTATTTAACTCATTTGCCGGTGACGTCGTTACAGTGGCACACTCGTCGTACAGGTAAGTGCCATAGTTTTCGGTATATGCAGACTTTGCGAAAACGACGAAACGACGGTTTCGACGGGTGGTTAGCTTTACCGTTAGTTTTTCTACTGAAATGCGTGTATTTATTTTTGACGTAAACTGTGTTTTTTTTTAGATTTTTACCGTGTTTTCGTAAGTATAAGATGCTATAAATAATTTATTAAATCAAGAGCTTAGTAAAATAAATATTTAGAAGCGTTCTTTCTAAACAGCCATCGATTATAGTGCGCAGAGCAGTTGTCGTCGGGCCAAGCTTTTTTGGAGGGAATAGAGAACGAAGAAGAGTCTTTTCAAAATTCTTCAAGACAAAAACGGAAAAGAAAAACATGTGGGAAATGCTACTACAAGAAAAGCGCATGACCAAAAGTATATTTTGCTATAATTGTAAGGTAGCAATATGAGGTAAACAAAAAAATATTTTTTTTTTATCACATGTGCTAAAGAAAAGTAGTTTATTTTATTTTTTATTACGTTTTATATTTCTATGTGGCATATAATGCCAAAAAAACTGATTGTTTTGTTTTCAGTATTATTTTATTTTGTTTAAGAAAAGTTTGATTGAAAATGTTCCGATTTTTTTAGAGGTCCAAGAAAAATTTTTGGTTTCAAAAGTAAATAAAAAATGTAAATATGCAAAGTATTGTTTTATTGCTAAGCTTATCATATATCTGTAAAAAAATCCAGGTCCAAAAAGTAGTAAAATCTCAATAAAAATACTCATTTTTAATACCCGTCGTTTCGACGGATGGTTAGCTTAAACAGGGTCTCCCAGAAGGTAAGCTATCTAGGGTTAACGAAACAAAGGATCGTTAAGTTAAAAATTTTTGCACGTAAATAGAAGGAAGTATTAAAAATATATTTTCTTCAATAAGAATTTAAAGCTAAGAAAGATCGCAAAACCGGGATTATTACAGGCTGCGTAGTTTAATTAAAGCGAGATAGGATCAAACGGGAAGAAAAAGCAGGAATAACTAGCTCCCGGTTGATTGTGAAAGTTTATAATGAATTTTTCAGGATATCTTTTGTTTTTCAAAAAATACCTCAGAAGTCATTTGAGTTACTTCGGTTATGGACTATGGTGAGAATTTTTGTGTTGATAGCTACGAATAAAATTAATGTATGAAGTATTTGAAAATGTGCATGAATTATAAATTCAATTGTGAATGTGTAATTATTTAAAAATATTTTTCAAGATGTCTCATGTTTTTCATAAAATACCTCAAAAGTATCTACTTCGGTTATGGCGAGGCTTTTCATTATAGAACTCACAGATTAACACCTTCACTGCGGCAAGTAAAATCTTAAACCTTCGTCTGGTGCGGCGGCGGGCCAAAGTGTGCCCCCAATGATTTTTCCGCCAGTGCGGGGTAGGCCTTTCTCGACCCACCAGCACAAGGTTAGATTAAATTACTATAACTTTGCGAAAACATAATGTAGGTGTACAGTTTTTGGACTGTTGGAATAACCTTGAACCCAACTACTTTAGATTTGATTCACCCCGGGATCTGCCAAACAGGACATGAGAAATAAACCAGGGAAAGTGGCGGGCCGATATCGACCCGAACCGCACTAGAAAGTATTTTTAGTAGAGATGGGAAAGACCAAAATAAGAGATATCGAAAATATATACTTTTATTAATATATTTAAATTCCTGTCTTTAAAACACAAAGCCCGTTTTTGTTTGCACATTCTGCAGTGTGTTTTATTTTTTTAAATTTCTTTTTTGATTCGACACTCCTCATGGTTTCTCCCAGTTTTTCATATCACCCTGCACAATTTCGCCGTTTAACGCTCATCTCAAGGACATGATTTTTTGTTTCCTGCTGTCGCCCGTTGTTAATTTTATAAAATGAATAATTATTGTATTTTAAAAAGATAAAACCGACTTCAAAATCGTACGTAATTGGGAATCAAAATTACCTATTTTAAACACTACTGAACCGATTTTGATGAACAGTATTCCCGAAGTTAAATAGTACCCAGTACGAAAAAAGAATTACTTTGATCGGACTAGTAGTTCCGAAGATGTGCGAACACAAACATAAAAACATACATGAATATGTATGTCACTTTAGAAATTTGTCACATTTGTTCAGATGCTGATAATATAGAGTAAAACATATCAAAACTAGGCAGTTCTGAAAATAATACATACAATATACAGGTTGAATTGATAACCTTTTTTTGAAGTCGGTTAAAAAACGCGACATACGTCAGCTACGACTTACGATAGATTGCACCTCACTAACTGGCGAGGCGGACGCTCGGTGCGGTATCGGGTCGCCAACCGCCTGCTTGTACGGCGGGCCGCAATAGGCCCACTGCCGCACTGAGTTGATTTTTGACACCTCCAGTGCGTGGTGGGCCGATAACGACCTGCCATAATTTTTTTATAGGAAAGACCTAACATTTTAAACACAATCTCAAATATATATTTGCCTCTGTCGTACCTTTACAAACACCTGAGATAATCGTTCCACACCGAGTGAGAGAACATAGTTTTCTTCGTCCGTACCAGCTGAAATTCCGTGGCGGGCCGGTTTCGGCCCGCCCCGCAGTGAAGGTGTTAAATATGTAAATACATGTGGAAATATGTAAAAATAAATATAAATAAATTGAGTGTTATGACAAAGTTAAGTTGCTGATTAATGATTTTTATCGTCTTTCTCAGCATGTTTCCTGTCATATTTTATGAACTAAGTTTTTAAGAATGAGATAGTAGGTTCTAAGAAGCATAATTTATTTTTATTTCCTTTAACAGGAATATTGTAAACAGTTTAGAATTAAGTTTGTACAAACTTGCAACTGCATAATAACACTCTGAGTAGTTCGTAAACTAAGACATAGGTAGCGCAGGACTCGGGAGAAAATGGTTTCTATTTTGCATTAACAAATAAGAGAATGGCGAATGCTAAGTATTAACAGCAGAATGTGAAGGTATATTTATGTAATACTTGTGCTATGCTGGGTATAGTCAGTTTGCTTGGTTCCTAAACAAACCAAACATTTGCATGCTAAAATTCAGAATTCAGTTCAGTTGTGAATTGTGATATAGGTTACAAAGAAACATGACGAGAATATGAGATAGAGCTTGAGTCTGTAGAGAGTTAGAGACATTTATTGAAATATTTATCTAGTAACTAGTTCAATAAATATGCCTATTTTGAGAAACAAATTAAAATCTTCACACTACAGTTTCATACAAAACATATTCTTTGTAGAACCATAATTTAAAGATAGTAAAAACATAATAATATTATGTGATACTTGTATAAAATTACCTACTCAGGGCTCGACTATGCTTGTGATGCATACTAGCGTGTAAACATATTGTAGAGTAATATAATCCTATTCACTCTCACATCCACAAAATTCCGCACAAAAATCACACCGCGAAACATTAATTAGATTTGTCTTATTATGCGTGACTTCCCGGGTAAGGTGACTTCGATTCGGAGTTGTTGGAACGTCGCAAGTATTAAATCATGTGAACGGAAGCGTTCCCCTCCTCCGATAATCTTAATGGCCAATCTGAAGGTATTTAATTAAATCTCTTCCGTGAACATCTAAAAATATTACGAGGAGAGTGTCATCGGATTATTTGCGACTTTACCGTGAACAATTTTCCCTATTTTTAACAATGCGGGTTACAAACTCGATATAATGATGTGTCATTTGTTTTACACAACTGCGTCAGAAGGAAGTTTTGTTTTTCGAGAATATGTATGTATGTTTGGCTTGTGCAGCATATTCGGCTAAATAAATTTTAGCTTGTGAGGTGTAATTTTCTTGTGTTTGCTGTGAGCGTGTCACTGCGTGTATCAATATGTAGTCGGGATTTTTGTATTTAAATAATTAATTAATTTATTTATTTAGGAAAACAAACAGTACAAAAATTACATATAAAACTTCTAGGAATATAACAATAGAATATTTACATGTTTTCACATATAAGATTCTAAGAAAAACAAAGGTTTTGACAAATGACACAAGATAACGATAACATTTAAAATTACTATATTATGTCGTTTCAATTGTTATTCCTTGTTCAATTCAAACATAGAAAACAAAGGGATTAAATTCGACCAAATGTGTAATTAGTGTTTGGTAACACACGCAAATAGGGCATCTATTTGCGTTCGAATTGGACCTCTAAAACTTCAGACTATTATAATATTGATTATACAAACAGCAGTACATTATTATGTATTCATAATATTCAAATATACACATATTCATATAGTGTAAGTACTAACAGTTTAGGAACCTAACTAAGATTATTACAATGTTATAATGCGCAATCAGCATAAATATTTTAGATAAAACTTTGATGTAGAAATATATTATGCGGGTACTAAATTAAGTTCAGCTCGAAGTAAAATTACCTTTCAGACTTTCAGATTTGTTGGGCTGGAAACTCGTTTCTTAGTTATAGCCTTTTCGAGCAACAATTTGGGCAGTTCTGATTACACAAATTTTGTTTTCGTCCATCGTTACCGAGTTATATAACTAGCGAGAAGTTTGCGCTTGGGCTGGGGCGAAAATTTTCTATAAAGGAAATGAACTGGGAACTCGCACGGAGTCGTATGGAGCTAGATTGTGCACTTCGTTTTCACGCTTTATGTGCTGAAGAGTGTATGTTTTATAAAGATTTAGGAACGGGTAAAAATATTGTCTAAAATGTAGACCTTCATTTTTACAAAAAAATGGTTAAAATATTTTGAAATAATGAGCGATAGATTTAACAACAAATAATATTATAATAATAATATTTATGGACGCTTCACACCGCATCTAACTTGTGTTACCGATACGGGTACCAGACACCGGAAATATATTTATTAACTACTTTTATATAATTATTATACATAATATATTTAGGATTTTTATTATAAGACCTACCTAGGAAGTAGGAACATACAAAACTTTTTTTGTTCCGTTGGCGGGACTCGAAACCGTGACCTCCGGCTTGAGAGCTGACCACGAGCTCAATCTATTATTATTATCTAAAAATAAAGAGTTTGGAAACTTTTAAATGCAAAAAAGAAAAAGAAATCGCTTATCTGCATAGGATTGCAGCGAGTTAAGCCCGACGGAAAAAAGATAAAAGTGAAAGATGAGCTGCAACTTTTTATTGAGTTTGAAAGTTGAATTTTACAATAGGTTCCAATTCCGGATTTGAAAAGTGGAGAGTGCACTGACAACTGGGAATCGTTTCAGATTAAAAAACTTTCGTGAACGCTTCGTCGGGTATATTTTATGAAAATATTTGTTTACTACAAAATATACCTACGTACTTTAAATTTTTCTCTATCGACTTTCGATCACTGATCAACGATATGAAGATCGTTGAAGAATTACCAGTTATTACCTACTAGATGTCCCGGTGAACTTCGTGTCACTTATAACCTTTAATTTGAGACTAAAATCAGCAAAATCGATTCAGCCATCAATTCCAATCATTCGACAAAGCCAATAATTCTTGAGTAACTCGTATAACTGTTATAGTAAATAAAAATGCTCATAAATGAACAACACGGTTTCCTAAAAAAAATCGTTCAACTACATCTAACTTGCTGACATTTGTTGATTATGTTACTGAAACCATAAATTCGGGAGGACAATTGGATGCTATTTTTACAGATTATAGCAAAGCATTTGACCGCATAGACCATTCCTTACTACTCCAGAAGCTTTACCGTGCTGGAATCCACGGCAATCTTTATAGGTGGTTCGTCTCCTATATAGAAAACAGAACTCAGACTGTGGTTCTCAATGGTTTTTCTTCAGCATGGAGTTATGTACCCTCGGGTGTGCCCCAGGGGTCACTTCTTGACAACTTTATAAATGACGTTAAGGCGTGTTTTCAGCATTCTCATTTTCTTTTGCATGCAGATGATATTGTAACGTGCTAGGGTTCGAGGATTCGGAGAGAAAGACCTGGTGACTCTCTTGAGGACTTTATTCACAAACACTAGCTCACACAAATCACTAAATCCAAACACTAAGCACTAGATCCAAATCACTGAGCACTATCACTGTCTTAGGTCGTAGCCGAGTCTTAGGTCACTATCACAATCACTCACTATTGATCACTTGTTCTTACTTCGAAGTCGCCTTGATGATTGCTTGTATCAAACTGCTGATTGCCGGCTTGTTCACCTTTTACAGGCCCGCCATACTTTCTGGAACGTTCCATTCTGGATTGTTTACGTAAACACGCAATTCACATAAACAAGGGTCGGGCTTTTCTAGAAGGTACGCGCAACTGTCGCGCGCAGGTAAACAACTGCCCGTATCCGTAACACTACTCCCCTCTTAGAGATGCTCGTCCCGAGCATCGTTGTTACTGCCATGATAACGCGCCAAACGGTCTATGTGTACCACTTTGAATGTGCCTCTTGGTGGCTTTTGAATCCTGTAAGTCACATCATTCAATCGGGTAACCACTTTATATGGGCCGTCCCACTTGGTCTGCAACTTTGGAGATTTCCCTTTTCGGCGAGTTGGGTTATGGAGCCATACCAGTGACCCTTCTTCGAAGCCGCTCGTGTTCGATTTCCGGTCGTATCTGGTCTTCATGTTCTCACTTGACTGTAACCCATTTTTCCGAACCATGGCGTGTATATAACGCATTTTTTTCCTTAAATCGCAGACATAATCTGGTACGGTCTTTGGTTCCTCCGGTGACCCTCCTGTCAAAAGGTCTACTGGAACTCTTAGTTCCCTACCATAATTGACATACGCCGGGGTAGCTTTTATGCTTTCATGCTCGGCGGTACGGTACGACAGAAGAAAGAGTGGTATATACTTGTCCCAATCCTTTTGTTTGTTATCTACTAATTTCGCAAATGCCTCTCAAGGGTCTGGTTAAATCTCTCAACCATTCCATCAGACTGTGGATGGTACGCGGTGGTCCTCGTCTTATGCATTCCCAAAATTCTGCACACTTCCTGGAAGACCTGCGATTCGGAGTTCCTGCCCTGATCGGAATGGATTTCGAGAGGCACACCAAAGCGAGATATCACTTCTTCGACTAGCTTAGAAGCAACTGTTGTAGCTTCCTGGTTTGGTATGGCGAACACTTCGGGCCATTTGGTGAAGTAGTCCATGACGACCATAAAGTACTTGTTTCCCGATTCAGTCACGGGAAATGGCCCAGCTACGTCAATTGCAATTCGTTCCCACGGTGCGCCAACGTTATACAACCGCAGGTTCCCACGGCTCCTGGTCTGTGGTCCCTTCACTGCAGCGCAAGTAGTGCATTTGCGGCACCAATCCTGTACATCATCTCGACAATGCAACCAGTAGAATCGTTCTCGCACTTTTGTTAACGTCCTCTTAACACCTAGATGACCTCCTGATACGCCATCGTGTATTTCACGGAGAACATTCGGTACTCTCGTTCTTGGGACAACTATCTGAAGATGGAACTCTCTGCCGTTAGTCTTCTCCCATTTTCGGTAATGTATTCCATTTTGAAGTATCAGACTGTCCCATTGCGCCCAGTACGCCTTAGTGACAGCGTCAGTGGGTGCAACCTCACTCCAGATTGGTTTTACGTCACCGTGTTTCTTCCATGTGATGATGTGCCGAAGGTCGTCATCTCTTTCTTGAGCCTTCCTCATAGCATCATTCTCCCATGGACCCAAAGGACTTGTTCTCGTTAACTGTAATGTTACTTTATTAGATTCCTTCTTAACACAATGTTTGCAGTCCTCTGAACACGGCCTTTGTGAAAGGGCGTCGGCATTCCCACGGAACACGTGCTCCCTGGAGCACTTGAATCCAGATACGGGGAGCGACACCTGTGTCGCTCCCCGTATCTGGATTCAAGTGCCTCCATCAGGTCTTTGAACCCGTTTCCCGTATGTGCTTCCAGGATCGACAAGGCTTGCCCTCTGAGCGCGACAGTGAGAGCGGTCAGGAATTGTTCGTCAGTCCATCCGTTGGCAGAAGCAACCGCCTGGAATTGCTGACGATAAGCGTTCCAAGAAGTAGTACCGTCGTATGGTGGCACTTTAACTCTTGGTCCTTGTACCACTACTCCGGTAGTTCCACTAGACGTCGGGACTCCTGTGGTTTCCAGGCGCACTTTCCACTTCTGTAGTTCTGTGAGGCCGGTTTTCACATTTTCCATATCCACTCCTAGCCCGGTAACTCGTTCTTCCATAACATCAACATCTTTCCGAAGCTTAGTCACCGTGTCACTAACATACTTTATAGCCAATAGCGCTTTTTCTTGGAGGTCCTTGGGCAATGATGGAATCTCAAGAGCAACTCTTGAGATTCCATCATTGCCCTTTGAGAATCTTGCAAAGCCAGCATTAACTCAATTATGCTTTCCAATTGAGGAGTCATTTGAGGGGCCGTGGAAACTACGGGCGTGGCATTGGTGGGGCCCAGTGGGCGGGGCCAGTGGGCGTGGCCTTAGTGGGCGTGGCCTGGTGGGTGGAGCCAGTGTGCGTGACCATGTCCAGAGTGGGCGGGGCCTGAGGGGCGTGGTCAGTGGGCGGGTCCCGGTGGGCGGAGCCAGTGGGCGTGGCTTCACCCGAAGTGGGTGGAGTCTGGGGGGCGTGGTCAGCGGGTGGGGCCTGCCCCGCAGTGGGTGGAGCTTGGTCCCCAGTGGGTGTGGCCTCCGCAGCCCCACCTCCAACCCCTCTCTCGAAGTCAATGGCAGCAGCTCGCTGCGCCCTTGTCCTGACACTCCCCTTGAAGTCGTCTCTCAGAGTCAATGGCATCTCCAAATCTCACTTCCGATACCAGTTGTTACGTGCTAGGGTTCGAGGATTCGGAGAGGAAGACCTTGTGACTCTCTTGAAGACTTTATTCACAAACACTAGCTCACACAAATCACTAGATCCAAATCACTCAGCACTATCACTGTCCTAGGTCGTAGCCGAGTCTTAGGTCACAATCACAATCACTCACTATTGATCACTTGTTCTCACTTCGAAGTCGCCTTGATGCTCGCTTGTATCAAACTGCTGATTGCCGGCTTGTTTACCTTTTATATGGCCCGCCATACTTTCTGGAACGTTCCATTCTGGATTGTTTACGTAAGCACGCAATTCACATAAACAAGGGTTGGACTTTTCTAGAAAGTACGCGCAACTGTCGCGCGCAGGTAAACAACTGCCCGTATCCGTAACAATATGAAAGTGTATAGATCCATCCTTAACATATCAGACTGTCAACTGTTGCAGGAGGATATATACAGATTTGAGGAGTATTGTTGTGCAAATAATTTGGATCTCAATGTGTCTAAATCTTCCTCTATGACTTTCAGCCGCTCGTCGAAAGCAATGTCTTTCCCTTACAAACTAAAATAGGACAAGAGCTGAAAAGTGTAACAGAGATTCGTGATCTTGGTATTATACACGACTCAAAATTGTCATACAATTAACACCTGGACTACATCTTAAATAAATCAAATAAGTAGGATTTATTCTTAGGATGAGTTCGCAATTTAAGAATATTAAGATTTTAAAAATTCTTTATTGTTCTTGTTCTCATTCTTTCCTCGTATATTGCTCTGAAATCTGGAATCCTCAATACACTGTTCATATAAATAGATTAGAATCGATTCAAAAAAGATTTTTAAAACATCTACAATTTAAATGCAGTACATACGATCCTTCATATGAATTGAGATCCAAACGTTTTCACCTTCTCCCACTTTTCGAAAGACGCCGTATTTCTGATATCCCTTTCCTACTTAAAATTATCCAAAACAAAATTGACACCCCATTACCCCTTTCTAAAATTTCCCTAAAAGTACCATCAAGATCAGCTCGAATCCAGAGTCCCCTGTATGTCCCATTTTGCAATACAAACTATCGAAGAAACTCCTTTATCATTAGATCTTCAAAAGCAATTAACAACTTGAATGATACTCCTGAACTTGATTTTGATTTGTTTATGACTTCACCTTCTGCTATGAAACAAAAGTTAACACAGCACTGGTTTGATGCGATTCTCTGATACTCTGCATAATTTTGCATAATTTTGCCTAATTTTGGCTTCTTTTTCTCCTGTATCAGCTA
Organism: Lysandra bellargus; assembly: GCA_905333045.1. Lineage (NCBI taxonomy): Eukaryota > Metazoa > Arthropoda > Insecta > Lepidoptera > Lycaenidae > Lysandra > Lysandra bellargus. The sequence goes on from HG995333.1 coordinate 1,996,382, forward strand.
AATTATTATTTATTAATTCGCATAGTACTTATTTTTAGTATTAAGTTGCAAGTGTGTTGTTTCTTTGTTTTCTTCATATTATAGTTAGCTTTATGTGAAAACATATAAATGGTGTACCAAAACCTATTCAATATTTTTAACTTAGTATTTTATCGCTGTTTGTTTTCCAAATAAAATAAAATAAATAAAATAGCGAGACTAACAAAATTAAGAATTCATTTTTATTTGTATATTTTTATTTGTATAGATAATCAAAGTAAGCTACGAAAATGTTAATCTACCTTATTTGTCGATTAATCCCAAATCCCATGAATCTCTACATAGATCACGTTTGGGCGTTTGTAGGCGGGTAGTAATCAATTGGTCGTGTTATTTAACTACAGCGAGGGTTGACAGTCGATTGAGATGGGATAATTAAAACGTCCCTCAGGTCAAACACCGCGCCCTGTCACCCTTGTTCTCGGTACGGTGTATCGTTTACAGTGTCAGCCCTGCCGTAAAAAACGTTTAGCTATCTTTCTGACGCACTCAAAGAGATTTAATAACGGTTAAACTTCAATTTAATGAAGAGTTTGACAAAAAAAGACACTCAGAGAAAAATGACATTGATATACTATACACTAGGAGAGAGCCTTATATCGGTTACCCTTTCGAAAAAAAAAAAAAAATCGGTGTTTAAGCGTCAAAAGCGTGTAATGTTATGTCCTACTTACTAGGACATAACAAAATCTGCATATTTCATGTAATAAAAGTGTTAATAAAGGTTTTTAGTGAACATTTTATACTAGATATTGTTGAATTTTGTGGTTCCTCTATATAATAAACCAAAAGAATGGCTAAACAATGCCTCAAATACGTGGATTTAACATTAAATATGTAAGTTTTGAACAACGTTTTTTGGGCTTTTCAATCGGTATTTTTGTAAGCTAAAAAGATAATTTATAAGTTTAATAATCCCTTATTCGTGCTATATAAGGCATAAATGCTAAAAATGTCACATCAATTAATAATTTAGCTACAAAAATTGCATAGCTTTTTTCGTGTGTTTACGGATTCTCATTACTTGAACTATAGTTTATCGATATCATGAACTAAATGACTTTCTTTTCTGGAATAAAATATGCTTCAAAATGATCGACAAATAGAAATATTCAAGAAAATACACGCACACTACTTGTATGAAAATAAGCACAGAATGGCCACGCGATTACGGGCTAAGACTACATCTATACTATAATACTTTATCTATGAAAAATGATGATTAAACTTTTATTAATTGAAGAGTTTGACAGATAATGTATGAGGCTTATGTCAAAATCTTCATTCGATTACAGTTGAGTAATTAATATTCGTCTGTGAGTGCGATATTTATTCTTTTTGTATAAACATCTGTAGATGTAATAGATTATTTTAATTGATTTTTATCTGTCTGTTTATCTCTCCACAAGTCTCTTCAAGGGGCAAAATGTTTTCAACACAAATTATTTAATAAAGAAACACACGATAACAAAAAATATTGCTTTTCTAAGTTTACTTTATTTTTTTTGTACATAATATTCTCTATTCATTACAGCTTAATTTTTTGAGTAATGGCAATGCAAATTGCGTCCTTATTCTCATCAAGTGACTGGCGCGTACAAAGTGAACATAATAGGTCGTTTACTCACGCGTGGAGGTGCATAGTGGACACGTGCATATGCACGGCTGAGAGAGTTTGTTTCAGTTTTATTTTATCTGTTCATTTCACGCTTTATAGAGGCCGTTAGTATAATATTCATTGACCCGTCGAAATGATACGCTTTATGTTTTATGCCTTTTTAATAAAATTCCATAGTTGTTTGTCGAAATTTAAATTGAGAATACAAAATACGAGTAGTTGAATATTTATAGCAGTTGGCTCTATTTAACTAAAGGCTGACACCAATCTGCATTCACAAAAATAGTCATTTCCCGTTTAACCAGCATCTGACCGTTTCAACGCCCGATTTTTTGGAAGGTTTTATATAAATATTTTAGAATAATAAGAGAATATTTCGTGTTTTTTATTCAAGTACTGTAAAAAGATAACGTTGCTTGTATTCTTTATGAGAGTTATAGTTTAAGGAGGGCTGTATAATATGGTAGAAATCACCTTTTTTACTCATAAAAATCAACATTATCCATCTCTGTCTTACATTTCCCCTGTCGCTCATCTCATTAATCTCAGCACTTGCTATAAATTCGGCGAAAGGTTAAATGATTACCGCAAATGTTGGCATCAAGGCATCGACGTCATAAATTTCCCGCGAAAATCACATCGTTAATATCGCGCTATATTATCTGTGGGGCTGTCAAATGTGGCGCGCTCTGATATACGCTTTTAATTAGGGTTCATGAGCGGCAATGACCATGGAAATTTCGAGATACGAAGAAGTTCAATTTGTAAACAGGAAATTCAAAACGCGAAATAATATTGAAAATTTTAGCAAGTTCAATGTATAGTGTTTTTTTTGGTTTTTGGTTGTATAAGTTCTGTGTTTTAAACACATAAATTAATATAGAAAAATAAACCATTGTAAAATAAATGACTCTACTACTGCGGTGTTTGCGGTCATTCGTTGGCTCATAATCTACGTTAATTTTGCTTGATGACAGAATCTTGATGGCAATCATCGCCAACCATCATGCCTCAAGTGGAAAGGCCTTTGGATATAGCATTTCCCTAATATCCCGAGAGCAACAACATTTTAAAAACAAAACTACGTTTTATGATAATTTTCGTTTTAAAAACAGCGAAATAAAATGTATTCGTTAAGTAATATTTTCTGACCTGGTTAAACACCTTTTGCCACTCACCCTGAGAGCCCTTAGCCGTGAAAGGTATTGGTGTGAATCGCTATACAAGAGGACTTAGACTCGTATACCATTTGAATATAAATATTCCGTAAGGAAAAAATATTATAATTCTTTTAAGAATAATATTACTTTGCTTGATAGGAAAAAATATTCGCGACTTAATGTTGAATGATTCGTTTTACATAATTATTGTTAGAAAATATATTAGTTAGAAAGCATATTTTTATAAGTTCAACTTGGCTTGATTATAGTCAGTAGATAGTTGACTAGCTTCAAAATTTATGAAAGTAGTAGACTTCTAGTACTTTACAATAACTATTCTATGGTACACTTTATTATCTGCCTTTAAAAACACAACAAGTAAGGTTTAGCGCGACAAAACTAGGAGTTACAGTATAGGTATTGGTGTTAACTAATAAGTAATAAAACATAGTATTTATTTTAAATTAATAAATATTTCAATACGTGCAGGTAATAATTTTCTTTCACATTTTAAATAACATTTCATTCCGTCTGTAGTGTAAAGCTTCTCTTAATGCATATTGTGTCATCTGAGACTTTGTATACCTTTGTAGTGGCAGTGTGTGATATCACGACATTCCCACTTGCAATGTATTATGTTGGTAATCCTATAGAAATAGATGCACAATATAAAGTAAATTTTATTTGAAATGAATTTTTTGCTTTCGTAATTTAAACTCCAGTTTATAAAATGTATGTGCTCCCGCTCCCGCTTCTGCTTTCGCTTCCGCTATTGCTCTCGCTTCCGCTTCTGCTCTCGCTTCCCCTTCTGCTCTCAATTCCCCTTCTGCTCTCGCTTCCCCTTCTGCTCTCGTTTCCGCTTCTGTTCTCGCTTCCGCTTCTGCTCTCGCTTCCCCTTCTGCTCTCACTTCCGCTTCTACTCTCGTTTCCGCTTCTGTTCCTGCTTTACCTTCCACTCCCGCTTCCGTGTACATTTATACATCTTATGGATATTGTAGTGGAGATTGTTACCTGAATCTATTACAAAAGGCAAAAAAACAAACCACCACTTATCAAACGTTTATTCACTGGTTTTCACAAATATCATATTATTCTAAACCAAAATAATAACAAATATAGCAAAAAATAATAAACATAATATTAAAAATACAACCGAAACTACCAGCGGGCCCCCCGGTCAAGTCACACAAAAGATGGCGACTGTGAAAAAAGGTGTCACTTTTTAAAACTTGACGTCTAGGGCGTGTTCTGTTACAATCATAGACTTATAATATTATATACTGTCGGCTTAAATACGTCTCTATCTTTCGCTATATTAAGCATTATATTTAACTATTTTTAAAATATAAAATATTACGAATAATATACCATTTCGGTCAAAAAACAAAATGAAAGACAAGCAATAGCCTGTACCCTGTACCCCTTAAAAAGATATAGGGCTTATTATAATAATGCTATAAAATTTTTCTCAAACCAAACACGACTGCCACATTAGTCATAATAAAAATATATGAAAGGGATATGCAAACATATTAAGAACCCTCGACTTCTGTCCTTGAGAAACCCGGAATCGATATGGATAGGGTTGGTATTTCTGAAAATCCGGATGAATATTATACGGGACTCGGATCAAAGCTTTATCAACTTGCCGCACTCGCCATAAAAAGTATGATGTGGCTTTCCAATCATGCCGATACATGATACATGAAAAATGCTCACCAAAAAACGTAACAAAAGCCAGCATGTTTGGCCGAACACACAACCAAAAGGTTTGACAGTTTTTTTTTACGGACGAGCAGCAGCCCTAGATACGGGGAAATAGATAGAAAGCCCGCTCTTGTATTTGTAATAAAAGTGTATCCAAATTTGAGGCTTTGGAAAAATTGAATGTTGACGTTCAAAGACGTCCAAAGAAAAAAGAAAAAAATATAAAAGAAGTGATTTCGTACAAATTTAAAGTCAAGTGGCGTATACTTCATTTCATTTTCATTAACTGCGCAGACAGTAATCCCGCAGTAACTTACTTTTTTTGTAAGTATCCCAGTAAATAGCAAAAGCGTTGCAACAGATAAAAAAGCGATAAATTCGCTTCTAAGAATCAATATAAAGGAAGAAAGATCCTTGTCTATGTTCCACTAAAAGATACTCTTCAATATTACATACAATAAGACCATACTCGATATATCCTGCTAAGTAATTAGATTAAAATGATCTTGTTTATTTGTTTGCTGTTTGGTTCAACTACAGTTACACACTTACATACACTTACACATCCAATTATTATATTTAGAGCATGTAGAATGATAGTCAAACACGCCTTTAGTTAGTCATACGTGCTTCCATTTGGAATGCACATTGCACACACTGTAATTGTAAATCAGGTCCTCATCTAACGTAGACCTTTGGACTGCATATTTTGGATTGATGGATGGCGTGTATGACCAGTTTTATAGGTTATTATAGTTAAAAAAATCACAACTGCTGCTTTTAAAATATTTTTCCGATTTTTATTATAATTTATTGGTAGCTAGCAATATCAATGTTATTGGAAATAGTGAAATGAATATCTAGTACGGTTTTAATTGATCAATCTGAATAATTGGGAATATAACACAAAACTCAGTACTGGGGGAGTACTGAACTGTACCTCAATTCTACTATTGTAATGCAACATATTTTACGCAGCTTCGTCCCGCGTTCGATCCAGTCTCTTTTTCTTTCCCATCAAAATACAAACTTAATGTCAGTTCACATTGCAACGTGATGTAATCAATCAATGCGATCCACATACAGGGTGTAACAAAACTAAGTGGTAATACTTTAGAGTTTAGAATGTGTATCGGTACCCTATATCGAGTTCACTGTGAAAGTATCAGCGCTGAAAGAGTAACTTAAAAAAAATGTTGTATGGGAAAATTCATGACTCTCGGGTGCTTGCCCATACAAATCGTATAAAAGTCCCATTAAAACCGAAATATATTTAATACATACATTCAATTGAGTTGCAGCTCGCTGAGTTAGGCTACCTGTTCTTTTGAGAGACTCATTTAAAGCTCTTCGCACTGCCACGATGGAATCTGACCTTTATACTTACGTAAAAGTCTGATTTTTAAGTAATAATCAATCAGAGAGATTTTGTTGCTGTAAAATTTCATGAGAATACCATTTATAGTTTGATAGAAATTAGACTTATTCGAACAAGGAACAAAACTTTATTTGCTTTAGTAGAATCAGGGTCCCAGTCTAACAATTAATATTAAAAACAGCCATCAATATAACATCGTAGAATTGCTTTCATCGCTCACAGCTTCGATATAATTTGCGTTACAAAGCATTTTAATATGCGTAAAATGCATATTAATATTGATAAATGTAAATTACTGATTAGTGATTATGTATCAGCCCAGTGTGGCAACGTTTCAAAACCGAGCGTATTAAAATGCATAAACTATACATGTATCAGTAATTACTGCTCATTATAATTAATATTATTATTTTTTGAATATAGTATAATTTCGTATAATACGTATTCGTATAATACTTTTATCGACAATAACTGTAGTGTTTTCATAAAATTAAGGGGATTTCACGTCATGATATACATATTAAATGTATTTCTAAAATTATAAGTACTTAAACCTCTCGAATCATCTGTCCAAAATCGCATCAATATCCGTAGAATAGTTTTACACTATGTGAATCACATAGTGACGGTCAGTCGGAATCGTCTATGTTATTTACTATGCACATAATATCCCGGGACTCAAAGTATCTCTATACCCAGGAAAATCGGTTCAGCGGTTTGGACGCGAAGAGGTGACCGACAGACACACTTTCACATCTATATATATATATATATAGATGTGAAAGTGTGTCTACTACTCTAATACTCTTACTACTACTACTCTACTAATATTATAAACTAGGTGTCCCGGTCAACTTCGTGTCACTTATAAACACAATTGAAAATCCATTTATATATATAGATTTTCAATTGTGTTTATAAGTGACACGAAGTTGACCGGGACACCTAGTTTATAATATTAGTAGAGATAAAGATGTTATAACTATCACGATATGCTCTAATATATTATCAATACCGCGATGTAAACACGGGCTGCGATGCGAACAATAATGCGCATTTCGCGCGAACGCCTCCGAGCAGGCTAAGATTGGAATTCACCAGCCACGGGTGAATGGAAATTGTGTATTGATCATTATTTGATTGGATTATATTTCCTAGCAATATGGCGGCGGGAGAACATATTTTAATGAACTGGAATATAGGGTTCGTCAGGTACGCGTTTACATTCAGAGATGGTAGAGACTGATGGTCGATTTACACGGGTGAATAACGGGTCGTTTTTATTCACCCGGCAAGTCACCACTCACCAGTCGAATCGCCTGTCCAAGTCGAATCGCCACCCCATTTACACATTCTACAAAAATCGCCTGTGACTAGTGCCGATAAACTATCAATTTGCAGCAAGCGATCGCTTGCGACTGAGCGTTTGCACGGTCGATTTTAGTCACCAGCCGCATGCGGCCACTGGCCCCACGACTTTGGGACTTGCGGCTTTAGCCGCATGCGGCGTAGTCGAATTGCCATTTAGACGAGTCGATTTTCGCCGTGCTGCGTAAATCGTGCGGCTTTAGTCACCCGTGTAAATTGACCGTGAGAGACGAATGACGTCAACCATAATATTACTGTTACTAGACGTTGCCTGCGAGCGGGAGTCACATATTTTGTTGCTGTAAAAAGTCTGTGTAATTTTAAGAAAAGTCTATTCTATATATTTTGTGCCTTTCGTCGGTACAATGGGTTGAAATTCCGACGATTATGATGCGTTTTAATTTGTTAATTTTTCTGATAATACTACCCAAAAATGTATAAACTGCATATATTATATTATTTGTCGCAATGATAATAATTTATGCGTGGTTTAGTAGTGTGCTACGATGCCGTAGAGGCAGTGCTAGAGATCAACTACGATAACTTGGCGCGCCCCTCTAAATAACTGTTTCAATGTGTGTAGTCACATCCTTATGAAAGAGTTTGTATGTAGTAAATATTCAACCAATCACAGTACACGTAATATTTCACTTAATGTCACTTATTGGTTGGTCAACTAATCATAACTAGCCCACCGGCTACCGCGCAAGACAACGCACTTCAAATGTTTTGACAACGCACTTCTAACGTTTTGAATTTTGGAGGGGCGCGCCATGTTATCGTAGTTGATCTCTACGAGAATATAGCTACGCAACGTGCTACGGTCTCCCTATATTACAAAACATAATTTTGATAGGCTTACGGTACATAGCTGACGCATTTAGAGACGAATATTGATTACTGAAATGTAATTAAATGAAGACTTTGACACAAGCCCCATACATTCTCTTTCAAACCCTTAATTAAATTGAAGTCTAATCATAATTAAATTTTAGTATCAATCATTAATTATTATTTTATATCATTTAAGACATTGAGTTATAACGATAAAAATCTGCTCTAATTATTTTTACAAAGTTCCATTATTTCATGTTATTTTAATTTGAAAATACTTTTATTGTCGCCATAATATTTACTTCTATATTTGAATTTGAAATAAAATTTACAATTGAAACATAATTCCACTTAACTCATTGAAAACAAAGCTACTTGTCTCTCCAAAGACACGCGTAACTTAATATCGCAATTACGCCTGCTTATAGAAAACACTCCACACAATTTAATTATGCGGTGTCTTTGTGACGTAAAATTAATTAAAATTAATTATTACGTAACACACCCTCTGATGTTAGGCTCACAAAGGCATTTATTAAATTGTACGTGTTGGTACAATATAATTAAAAGTCAGTAATTAAGTTCTGTCAAAGAAACCGCGAACCTAATAAAGTGCTTAGTGCTTTAAATTAGTACCTATTTAATAGAGGACTCGACTCCGCCTAGACTCTAGAGCACGTTTTAAGAAATATTTTTAAGGAAATTTGAAAGTAAAATGTTAAACCTGTTATACTTAAATTTGTTATACTTAAATTCGGAGAACGGTAGCTATTACAATGATGTAAAGTGTTTTTTTTTTCTATTTTATTTAAGGGAATTTTTTCAGTGTGCATATTATGTCAGTCCCATTGTTACCTATACATTAAGGGTGAAGCCAAACGAGCGTAATTTTATGAGTTGTGAGTCGCAGAATTTCGGTTGGCAGAAATTCTGCTGCATTCAGTTTCATAGAAAACTCCTACTTCATTCACACGAGCGTTATTTTGTGAGTCATGATTTGTATGAAAAAATATTTACGCGAACGAAATTCTTCGACTCACGACTCACAAAATTACGCTCGTTTGGCTTCACCCTAAATACTATCTACGTTGGCTATACAACGCAAATGATGTACTTGCATGTAAAGTGTATTAAAGTAATATAGTTTAGAAAAATTTGATTTTTGTCATAATAAGCTGATACCAAATATTATAATATGTGTGCAGATCTGATGCAAAGGTATAATACTCGATAGTAATGGCTAATTCACTGGGCATTAGCCGTACCAAATTTGATTAGGATGAGCCAGTGGCCGTGCATCGTCTTACGTGATACGTCGTTTCAGTTTGAGTGACTTCGCACGGAGTTTGTTTAATTACAATGGGTTTACCGCGGCAGTCCTCGAGTGCCACACATTTTTTTATAAGTATGATCATTAGCCGACACGATGATGCTGATGATGAACCTAATTATCATGTAAGCGCTACGACCTTTATAAAGTGAAATGAAAAAGGGTGAAAGTTTTAATTCCTTCAGGGCTGCGAAACGCTGGCTCGCCCGATCGGGGTTCATAATTTTCCAGCCCACCTGCACAAAGAAGATAAAAGGATTGCCCTGGGTCAAAAAAGGTTTCTGATTTCCCATACAAGTAATTAAACATTGAGTATCGCCGGTACACAATAAATTCATTATGAACGGACTGGGAATTGCTTTGTTCCCGATATCATTTATTTTTAATTCTTTAATTTATATCTAAAAAATTTTTGGAGTTTACTCCTTAAGAATCGATTTTCATATATAAGGCGCCCGGTATGAGAAAAATTCGAGGGGTAAAACTTACTAACAAGTAACGAAAATGTGTCACGTTTTTGGACGACGGAAACTTTCTAATTTGGCTGTGAGTGTAATATGACCATAAAGGTACCTATCGGAATATAATATTATATAAAATAAAATAATATAATTATACATATAATAATATAATATAATTATATAATAATATAATAATAATAATAATATAATCATATTATATAATTATATTATAATATTATATAAAATAATATAATTATATAATAATATAATTATTTCAAATTCAGGGAGGGGGTAGCCGAGGTGTTGCCTTTGATGTTAGAAGAAACCTCGTTCCTCTAGGCCTATTTGGAGCGGAGTTATGGCTACTTTAGTACAACGTTTGACAGTTGTCGAGCTGTCAATGTCAAAGTTTGAATGCTTGTAACTATTTGTCCTGGATATGAGTTTCTTCGGCTTGATCTTCCTGGATTTTTCTCCTCTATTCGATTCTGGCCTTAGAATTGAGAAAAAAAATATATTTTGAAATAACTGTGGCAGAAAGGGGTGTAGATAATATTGCCGGAACATCTGATTTCATATTATATTAATCTTTTTTCAGTTGAATAAACTCCTTTTGCGTATAGTTAGATACTCGTACTTAAGGAGTAAACTCCAGTCGTGCGTCGGAGCTGACACACTTTTTATATTTATTTGTAACTGATTATATAAATATAGCAGCCAAACAAATTGAATATACCTATAGCTATTTTGCTCGAAACAACAGCAATGGAAGCCATTTTAGAATTTATGGAGACAAAGTGCTACACCTCGTAGCTGTGCTACGGGAAATGGCTACGCTAGCAATATTGTAATTTATCGAACTCTGTGACTAAACTTACTGCTGCCTTCGTACTATACTTAGATGCTGTTTTTACTGTTTTCTCTTCATAACGAAACCTCTAAGCCGATTTCAATAAAATTTGCTATGGAGATGCTTTGTGCCTCAGGATAGGAAATCTTTATCAGCTAGTTGCTACAAATGTACGATTCCATGCGATAGATATGAAGTTAGGCGCCACGACTTTTCCGGTAGCTTGTTGTTATTATATATATTTCCGCATAGTTTCCGCATTATGCTTCGTTCAAACCTACGCGACCAAGCGACTGCGAAGCGAGAGCGTCAATACAAAACCATAAAGTTAAGGCGACGCCTTGATAATTTGGCTGTAGCGATGCCGATTTTTCTCAGCAATGACTAAAGCTAGGAAACTAAAGTTCGTTGTCAGTATTCATCATGTCTTTGTCTTTGAATTGCCCATAGCATAACACGATTGGACAACTTTTATAACACAGAATTATCAATCGAAAAGACCTCTGTAAAAAAAAGGGATTCCTATTTTTCCAAGAGAGGACAGTGATTTAAGGTTCCAAAATTTGTACATAAATTGGTTGAAGCATACACTTTAATATGTGCATAGCTTTTATGAAATGTATTTATGGTTTTTAAATTACGCGACAAAAACCATTTTGTCACTTAGCCCTTTCCATTTTTTGCTGTTCCGTTGCTTGTTTTCTATGAGAGGCCGGCCCGGCCTCTCATAGAAAACAAGCAATCTAAAACATATCCAACACGGTTTCTTACTTTAACGCGGCGTCACCTTAATATACCTATCGGAATAGAGAAACAAAGGCCTGAGCAACCGAGATGTCACTATCAGTAACACTGCGTGGTAGAAAGAGAAGCGTGATTTGAGGTTGCATAGCTTTTTTTTCATCTGTTTGACAGTCTGTCTGACCCTGTACCGATCGTTGTCAATTTGGGCTCTCAGAAAAATTAATGAATAATTTTTAGAAATACTGCTCTAGAAACATCGTTAAATGTTTGTGGAATGATTCTGTATCCACACATCGAAAAAACCCGGACAAATATTCATTTCACAGGTGAATTATTCTACATCAACAGGACCTAGTTTTTAGTTTATTTTTGCCAACTCCCTACGAGTTATTGGTATTGCTTTTGATAATTCATTTCTATATCTGTTTAATTATGTGGAAAACATAACTTGACTAGCCATGGTGCACAATTTAAGGATATTTTGTGTAAACAATTTTCATTTATTTTACACTAGGGCTGCATCAAGTTATCGATCAGTAGTATCGATATGAAAATATTTTTTAGTTAAGTATACTAATTATTTAGGAATGTTGAGTATGTTAAGTATATTAATATACTATCATACATAATTAATCGTTTTTAAGGTTCCGCACCCAAAGGGTAAAAAGTCCTAGTAGTGGGGTCCCGCAGCCCGCTCTACTACTAAGACTTCGTTGCCTGTCCGTCTGTCCATCCGTCCGTCCGTCTGTCTGTCTCCAGGCTGTATAACAAGAACCGCTATAGTAATAGACTTCTGAAATTTCCACAGATGTAATTCTACATCCAATATGGCTGCTCATCCAAGATAGGGGAAAAGTTGAAAGCACTTCTGCAAGATCGGCATCAAATAAAAGGGCTCATTGAGAGTGAATTGAAAATTAATAGGGTCTAGTGAAGTCGTGTCCTGTCGTGAACTGATGTGACGTGACGTAACCTGTCGTGTCGAATCGTGTCATGACATGTTATTTTTTTTATATGAAATAATGGGGCAAACGAGCAAACGGGTCACCTGATGGAAAGCAACTTCCGTCGCCCATGGACACTCGTAGCATCAGAAGAGCTGCAGGTACGTTGCCGGCCTTTTAAGAGGGAATAGGGTAATAGGGGAGGGTAGGGATGGGAAGGGAAGGGAATAGGGTAGGGGATTGGGCCTCCGGTAAACTCACTCACTCGGCGAAACACAGCGCAAGCGCTGTTTCACGCCGGTTTTCTGTGAGAACGTGGTATTTCTCCGGTCGAGCCGGCCCATTCCATCTCCCACGTATAAATACGACATGTCATGTCATATCGTGCCGGGATTTAGAAAATGCCCGGTTGAAACCGGTCACCCTTCATGCGCGAGTCCGACTCACACTTGGCCAATTTTTCAGATTTCCTGCTGACCTGGATACCAGAAATTCATGGCTTAAAATAATGAACCGTCCAAAATGAACTCCGAAGAAAAATTCATGCATACTTAATTGTGCAGCAAGCATTTTTAAGAAAAGTCACATTTTACTTCAAAATTACAATTTTATTATATAAGGGAAAAGACCTAATGGCAGACACTTTAAGGAAACATGAAACATTTGAATGTTATAAAATATATAATTTATGAAAATAAAGGATTGATAACTTCTTCCATGTCTTCAGTAACTCTTACAAAACAAAACTATTATAATTATTCTCTGACAAATCAATAAAAAAATATATTATTGGTCTTTTTGTAAACTTTGTCATAAGAGCTAATAGATGACGTCACAATAAGCGAACATCACTAATAGTAGACACCAATATGAACTAGTAATTGACATGGAACATTAAATTACATTTTACATTTTTCATATTATTAGGTCTTTATTTTTCGTTTTTCAAAAGATTTTATTTACTTCATCATAGTGTGGGATAAAGCGTGGAGGCCAAAGGAAGATCTTCCGACCGAGCGAGGTGGTATGCTCGGTTAGGCTCCGGCCTAACCGAGCATGTCCCCGAGCCCACGTGATACATTTCAACTGTCGTAACTGTCGACGCGCTTAGAAAACTTCGATAGCGCGATGCAGGAATGTTAGGCGAATTGTGGGTGGAAACCGCCACAATAGTAACTACATGCATCAGAAATATTATCCACGTTGTCTCCAGATTCTATTCATTCTTCTTCCATGCTGAAACTATCTTTCCTTTTATTTTTTTTTTTCATATTTTTTTCCTAGCAAATTTATTTTCAGTCTTTAGTCTTTAGTCTCCTTTTGCCTCTTCTTTTTTCTTATTTCTATTCTCAGCTTTCCTTTTTCTTCTTTTTACTGCTACAAAACTAAAGCAATCGATTTTTAGATCAGTACAAGGTCTGATATTACGTGTTTATTTTTCGGTTCCGTGTCCATTTTTAGGTACAGTAGTTCTAAGTTCTTAGTTTGTTAATAGAATTATATTTTTAGAGAATAGTGATGATATTTGCAGTAGAATAAAGTATAAAATAACTTTAGTATGTATTGCAAAACTAAAAGATGAGATCCATGTCATCTATTAGGTTTTTTACATTTTCAAGAACTAATAGTGTAAACATTAATTAACTAACTAATATTAATTAGTGTAAACAACATGACCAATAATCCAATGAAATCAAAAGAAATTACAAAAGATCTAGTAAATATATTCAAAACTTACGTGCAAAATTTCGCCTTCCTTAACCTATTTGCTAAGAAATTGCCGAGCGCGTGATGACGCGGTCACATCATTTACGAAAACTGATCCCATTTTAAAATTTTGTTCCCGAAGGCGTCCCTAATATATTTTTTCACATCAACAGATAGCATAAGAAGCTTATAAAATTTACAGTGTTGAGAAATAATTAGAGTAACTCTTATTTTTATGGTATTTTTGTCGTAAGTGTCATCTATTAGTTCAGTGTCTAGCATTAGGTATTTTCCCTTATATCTATGCAGTTTTATTTTATCCCATTTTATTATTTTTACAGTCTTATAATTATTATTCCATGATCGATATTTTGTCGAATTACAAGATGTTTGTACATCACTGACACGCACACGTAAACATAATTGTACACACAGAATATGTAAATAGAATTTTGGTTAAGCTTGACAGCTCGGGATTGTTTCTCTATTCCGATAGGTATATTACCTTTATGTACAAAACACACATTTGAAAACTTGACGTAACTTGACGCTCCCGCTTCGCAGTCGCTTTGTCGCGTAGGTTTGAAGTATATATTATTTCAATGGTTTGAACGAAGCCTTACTCTCTCGCTTCAGCCTATGCATTTTTCTGTAACATTATTAATTTTAAAAAGTTATAATAAAAAAGCTTCCATCTTGACCTACATATTGTAATCGCAAAAACAAACTATTTCTGTAACAAATTCATTAAAATATTTATTACTCGGTCGCCGCTTCAGACGGAGAAGTAGAGGGAGGTATAAAAAATACATTTATTTTAATTGCCACGGAAAATATTTTTGCAGAATTAATATTTTCATATTGCAGAGAATTTTACGAGAAATAATTAGTTGTAAAAATTGTTTTAATAGCACCTAAAAGTATTTAGTATGCTAGACTTTCAACTTATTAGGTCAAACTTAAATGAGCTCTCTGAAGTGAACGATGAAAACATTTTACATTAAATTTCACGCTTTTATCTTTATTTAAAATAACATTTCAATCTTATTAATGTTTTAGTGGGAATTTTCTAGAGAAGGTAAAATTATTTCTTACATTTTGAATATTTAACCCGCTAGCACTCGCGCCCCTAAAAATTACACGAGCACTCGCGCGTAGAGCATTTTGCTCACGTTTATAAATGTAATCAAATATGGGTTTTACAAAGTAATATTTTTACTTTTTATCATTCTATTAAATAAAGTACACTTTGTTTATTATAAAAAGTATATATTTAAAACTTTATCAACGTTTATCTTTTTGATTTTCAATAACATTCAAGACAAGAATTTTTTCAGTCGCCTAAGGCGGTATGTAGGAAAAAAATTCACAAATAAAAATGTTTTCAAAAAGAAAACTTAGATATATGGGAAGTATTAATCTTCATTATATTTCCGAGCTTTACACATATCACAAGATGTATGACTTGGCTCGGTACATAAAAAAAATTTGGTAGTAAATGCAGGCCTTTTTTGGTCTTCTGGTTTTTGTGTCTTGGGAAAACCACTCAGATTTTATTTGGTTTTTCTTGTCCTAGTAACTCAGATTCTAGTAATAAACATTTAATCACGTTAAAATGCGATGTTTTTGTAGAGGATATACAAGGTTTGCTAGGTGCTCTACTTTGGATATGACCACACCAAAATGCATTCATGTTTTCGATCCCGATCCATCTATAATAGAAATACGTAATAGTTTTCTGTAACAGTAATTTAAAAACATTATATGACATAAAAGTAGCAGTAAAACTGTCGATATGATGGTGATGAATGAAAAAAAGTACTTACGCCGATACCCGCGCGATGAGCAAAATGCCGCATGATAGTATACGGCGTAACAAATCTTGTACGAGCGCATAGTATACCCTAGCGAGAAGTTATCTGTATCCAGGGGTGGGGGACGAAACAAAACTCAGCTACTGAAGAAACGATGGCCATAAACATAATTTTGACAAAATGGCACGTGTTTTAAATTTACTGTGAGCAAAATGCTCATAGCGCGAGTGCTCGCGGGTTAAAACAATTTTTTTTGACCACAACTATCAGCAAGATGTTTGGAATGAAAAATGCTGGAGAGGTGAAGTTGAATAAAAGCTCAACTTCTTAAACTTGTTGAGAACTTTTAAGGAAAGTAAAACTAAAAAAAAACGTAATGCTTTCAAAACTATGCTATTTAGTATTTTCAACGTTTTGTTCAAACGTTGAAAATTATATTCTATGGTTTTAGGCGGTGATATCTTTGGATATACTCTATCACAAACCTTAATAACTCCGCCATGATGTATAAACGCTTTTGGACTAATTCTATTGGAGATAATTTATTATGAAATAAATTTACACACAAAAAATCAATGAGCCAGTAATATTCCAATAATATAATAGTAATATTTTGAGGAACTCCGTAACTTTTGAACTGATAAATATTCTTAAAACTTTTTTTAACTGGCGTTAATAATCCTTTGCGCAAATGACATCGAGGAAAAATACACACTATACGTATAATTTTATTTCAATTTCAGGCCTAATATTTTCTAGACCTAAACTAAAACCCTCTCAAATAAAATAATAATTATGAAACTTTTAACATCTTACTATGTTTAAGTCTTCATCTGAATTGCTAAGTAATCGTTTAGTTCACAAACAAACGCCAGCTGAATTACCGGGGTCGGTTGGCGAGCCTCCAACAGCGGTATCGAGCGGTAAGCTGTAGCAATACCATTTACGTAACATAAATAAATACTATCTTAAATAGAAAATATATTTTTGGGTGAAAAATTCAGCAGAAGTAGGCTAGAAGAGCTGTAGTTAGGGTTAATTTACTATTTTTATAGTTTATAGTCCATACGACAGAGCCACATTGCTCCGTTGCGTAGCCGCGGCCGCGGCGTTGCTCTGACGTTAAAATCAATTCACATTGCAAAGTGATGCGTTGATGCGATTATTCATGGGCCTTTTAAAATTAGAACAGTCAGCGCTATACCGCGGGTGGCAAATCTTTTTATGTACCTAATGTTATTAAAAAAATAGGTTTAAAAAAACCCATTTAAAAAATGCATTGCAACTTTGCAATGTGAACTGACCTTTACGCCGCTCCGATGCAATGCCATACATATTTTATGATAACTATACCATATTGATGCGTTGCGTCGACGGACGCGGTGTTTTGACTGAAAGGCGGATAAATCAAGTGGGAGGATGAATGAAGTGTTACGTAATTGCTTTCAAATGACGCTGCGCACCAAAATATTGTGGCCCTCCATGGTTTGACCGAGCATGAATCAAGTTTTGAAGACTTAAGGGGTTGATCGTGATTTTAAAAACCTGTAAATATTTAAAGCAAATTAATTGAGAATTGATATCACAACAAAAACGAGTATTCCACTTATAACCCAGAACACGTAGTTAATATCGTACCGTAGCATATTTCATTACAGGTGCATACTGGAGTTAATTACCAAGCCTGCATTCGGAATTGAAGAAACTCCAGTCGTAACTTACATATGAAAACCGCTGAAGTTATGAGTCGTTAAAAGAGTCGAGTGAGCCCATTAGAGGTGATTCACTGCAAGCTCACTACTTAACTGCGAATTACGTAATTAAAACTAAAGCTAGTGTATTGCTCCAAATAAACAACGTGGCAATTGAAAACTCTGTGATATATTACACTTACATAGTAGGTAGTAGATACTTTTTACTTATTTCTCCTTAATAACTAAAGTTGTTGTAAGCAGGACTACTGATTTGCACAGCTCTTTTGTATGTATTGTATGTTGGGTGTGCTAATATTTTCCCCTATAATAATGTTATTTTCTACTTAAAGCTGACCGCACAATTGTCAGCACCGTATGTGCCGTACGCGTTGAACGCATCACAATATGCGGGCGGGTACGGTGCAGACGAATATGTGCGAGGTTTCACATCATTTTATGAAATGTCATGTCAATGTCATCATTTTATGCAATGAATTCTAAAATGCGCCGCGTTCGGCGCGTGTGTGCTAATAAAATAATTATGAGCGATCACCTTTAATTAAGTTTGCAAATCGAAGTCTAGGTTAGTTTATATAAATTATTTTGAGATTTTTCCATCAGGCAATACAAAATATTACCAAATACAATTGTTAGATAGGAAGACACATATCTAATTCCTAAACCCGTAGATGTAATAGAATCGATGAGTTGTAAATAAAACGTAACTAACCCACAATACTGAAGGGTTCCCAATATATCGTCCGACTAGGGTTGCTAGGGGTATGGATAAAGCCGGACATAGTCTTTTTAATTGCATGTCCGGCCAAAATTAAAGGGAATCCGGCTTCTGTAGAGCTTTGCATACTATGCTACGTGACATTTTAATGATTGTTTTCCCACAGTAAAATGATTCTATCTCAGTAGTACAATATATTTGTGAAGTTTTTTTTATTCAAATCATAAATAAAATTTGGCCGGGTCATTGCCTCTCACGCCTATCGGCATAAAGTTGCCATAGTACGTCATACATAATATTTTTTATTTATTTGCAATAACTGTATTTTAATTAAAAAGATAAAAACCGACTTCAAAATTGTACGTAATTGAGAATTAAAATTCCCTATCTCAAAAACTACTGAACCGATTTTGATGAAACTTGCAGTATTCCCTAAGTTGAATAATACCTAGTACAATAAAAAAATAATCATTTAGATCGGACTTGTAGTTCCGGATATATGCGTGCACAAACATAAAAACATGCATACATGCATACATACATACATACATACACTTTTGAAATTTGGCACATTTGTTCAGAAGCTCTTATAGATTATCATAATATACAAAAACTGGGCAGTTCTGGAAATATTACATACATACGCGTCGAATTGATAACCTCCTTTTTTTAAGTCGGTTAAAAAATAACTTGAAAACAACCACTAGAATGTCACGTTGCATAATTTTATACCAAAATCCTCAAAATAGATGGTTTTACACGTAATGTGATGTAAAATTTTATATATCTATTAGAATAAGATGTTAAATTGTTTTGATGAAACAAAGTACAGATGCTGTGGAACGTTTTGCTATACTAAAAGTTTAGATTTAAACTACTCGAGAGATGGGGTTACAAAAATTTGTACAAACGTTCGGACTCCGGCCAGGCTGACTGCTTTATCAGGCTTTTCGGTTTAGCGACCTGACAACCCTACGTGGGCCACGCGCGGTCAAAATGACTACAATAAAACGGATATACGATGTATATCTGCAATAATGTGGAAAGGACGAGGGATTCTTTCGATTGTGGCGAATCAGATACAGGCATAGGGGGAACACCAGGATTTAATAGACAAGTATACGGTTCATAAGAATTTAATACGGAAATAAGCCGCATTTATATTTTAATGATGACTTAAGGTTAATGAAGAGCCTGACAGGAAATATATGGAGCTTATGTCAAAATTATGTAAAGTTAAAATTATAATAATCATTAAATCTTTCTTGTTACGGTCTCATGTCTGTATTTTTTAAATGCCTATTAGAGCTTAGGTAGCGGGCTCAATTTCTGCGTTGGAATGAATACAAAGGTAAAATGAAAATTTAGTTAGAACCATTCAGATTGATCTCCTAATTGGTTGGTAAAGTTTATACTTATGGCAACATTACTTGTCGACACTTACTATAGTGTTGACAAGTACAAGTTTTTTTTTTGTGTTAAAAAAAAAAGTTCAATCACTTCAAGCGTAGCATAGTAGCGTCATAGGAGCGTAGGGTTGCCAATCGGCCTCATTTAAAACGCACTCTTTTTTGCTAAGCTGTACAGTGTACATTGATAAAACAAATATTTTCTCTATAAGAAATCTATATAAATTTAAAACTATTTATAAATTTTCCCAATCATTGTTTAACTTATGCAATATGTTAAGAATTCGCGCTTTGAATGTTACAAAATAAAATTACGAAACTCTCGCATAAAAAACCACTTCGCGTGGAATACTTGTGCTACGCATTTGTCTTTTTATTTCATGTCAAGCTTAACACGGGGTCCTAATTAACTAGAACTTGTAAGTTCATTACTTAAGTTCTTTCTTTTATCGTGTCAAGATGCGAAGGTCTCGGGAAAAGAAATGTATTCACTATTTCACGACCTTTTTATCTCAAGCGACA
This sequence comes from Lysandra bellargus, assembly GCA_905333045.1. Classification (NCBI taxonomy): domain Eukaryota; kingdom Metazoa; phylum Arthropoda; class Insecta; order Lepidoptera; family Lycaenidae; genus Lysandra; species Lysandra bellargus. The sequence continues at coordinate 2,016,697 of HG995333.1, forward strand.
GCTGTGAATGTAAAGTATCTTATATTAATAAATCTCATTTTTGCACTAACGATGTATTCTAAATGTGTAATGGATATAACATCTCAAATAAAAAGCCCTCAACTCCGTTGCGCCGTGCGCGTAGTATCTGATATAATATAATATCTATTGTCACGTATTTTTACCAATAATAATTATTATCGATTTCTCGCAAATTATTGTCTCAAAATATCGTAGGTATGTCTCGGAAAACGTGATCAAATCCAAAAGTTAACAAAATGCTTTTCTTGTTACATGCGTCAATTTTTTACCTGTATTCCGACATATAATTATTCACGGCAAATGAATAATCTATCTTTTTGGAAGATTTTTTAAACAGATAGAAATATAAAGCAAGTTAACTAGTAAGTATGTGTGCTCACAAAAATGGTACCACAGGAAAATGGACTTGATCAGGTTATGTCAAGTCTATAATATGAGTTGTGATGTTTGACTTATCCAGACCAGAATTACGTACGTCCGCCATCTGCTTACAAATAAATACGCCTAATATTACTTTATATACTTTTTTCAAAGACTGTACCTATTATCTTAACTATCAAAATTGCTATTAGCTGTATAATGGCAGGCTAATAGGCAATATCCCGGCATAATGAGATCGGCAACTCGCTGGCATCAGCTGCAGGTCTGTCAGCCGCAAGCCCAATTTCCACTAAGCCGTTTTCTACTGAATTAGCTCCACTAATTGCAATATCGACTAACGATGCCGGAGCTCGCCGAAATTTCGCTAAATTTATCGAATTTATATAACCTATTTAGCCTTAAGCAGCATTTTCAGCTATAATTTTATTTTACTATCATCAGTGAAACGGCTTATTGGAATAATTGAAACAGGATATCTTTTTAAGTTATTCTCATTTAAACACTTGTTTGGAGTCGTAAAATTGTTGAAAAGTATGGTCATATAATATAATGTGACACCAACGTCGATCGCTAAAGCTGGTTTCAAACTACGCTATAATAATATAATTATAGCATATAGTATATAGATTATAGCTCATAGTACAAGAATATCGCGCACCATACTGTATAGCGAATAGCTAGCCAATAATGTATAGTACAGTACACTGTGAACGTGTCCATAACAATATGCAATTATATTATAGCGTAGTCAGATTTTTGGGTTTCATATTCCTCTACGCTGCTCCTAGTAGCGACGGCATGGGTCGCTAGACCAACGTCGGTAGGTAGAAAATGAAACCTATAGCCTAGTTCATAAAGTGGCATTTCATTTGTGTTTATGTCAGTCACGGTCGCTTGCCGCGAAATCGGAACCACATCGGAATGATAAAGTCTACGAAACGGTAAGGTCTAAGGTTGGAAGCCGGCTACATGAAGCGGTAGCAGATGACGTGTCGTTGCGACGTTACTGGTTTCTATGTATTTCTATGAATAAGTGTCGCTAGCTTCGTGTCGCTAGCTACGCAGGGGATTTCATAGAAATACCTACATAGAAACCAGTAGTGTCGCGACGACACGTCTGTGGTTGCTTCATGTCGTCCGCTGCCAACCGGCATAGAATTATAACCCATATTTATATCGTTGCCAACCGGTACCTTTAAAGCATCCGTACCGGATCGAACAAAGAATGAAGCAGTATTAATAACATCAGCAGAATTAGGGTTCATGTGGTTCAACTGTCGCAGTACAAACGGCGGCATCTGCACATTATTGCTGCTAAAACACACTCGCGTACTTGGCGTATAAATTAGCGAAAAACCACAAAATTTCAGTCCATTTGAGACGCGTTTCAAATTTATTGCCTAAGTATTGGCTAATTTGGTTTGGAAAACCGGGGCCAGGGGGCCGCACCGGCTGTAAATTGAGCCGGCCGGAGATATTAATCACGGCACTTCATCCAGCTGACGATTTAGAGCTATCGAGTTTTAGTGCTGCAAATGGAAGGGTTATCCGACACTTTTTCCGTTTAAAATCTACTTTCATTTTTGTAATTGCTATTCGAAGCGAAATATTTCAGATCTCAAGCCGCTCTCATTTTGAGATGTCGTTATAGTTTATACAGGGTGTAATAAAACTGAGTGATAATAATTTAGGGTGTGTATTGTGTATGTGTCCCCAAAATAGAGTTCACTGTGAAAGTAGCAGTTGCATAAATTACTTTATATTAAAATACTAGATGACACCTACAACTCCTTCGCGCCTAATTTTTTTTTTATGAAATAAGGGGGCAAACGAGCAAACGGTTCACCTGATGGAAAGCAACTTCCGTCGCCCATGGACACGCGCAGCATCAGAAGAGCTGCAGGTGCGTTGCCGGCCTTTTAAGAGGGAATGGGGTAATTGGGGAGGGTAGGGATGGGAAGGGAATAGGGTAGGGGATTGGGCCTCCGGTAAGCTCACTCACTCGGCGAAACACAGTGCAAGCGCTCCGGTTTTCTGTGAGAACGAAAAAATCACGCGGGAACCGTGCATTTTCCCGGTATGATAAGTATCACATGTCCTTTATAATATTAGTATGGATAAGAATCAGAGTACAAATCAAGTAATGCTTAATTAGCTGCTGCATTTTATTACCACAAAGGAAAAAGTACTTTCACACAGCGCGAAAGTTCTAGAAAAAGATACTCATATAGTTCATAACTCACGTGTTTATTACACCTAAGATACCGGGGATATGAATTACGGAAGCAGGCATTTGCGTTTATGGTGCGAGTGAAAAATTGCCGGGTTATTAGCGGAGTGATATTTGCGGGGAAATTTCGCCAGATTTATGGCTGTACATTAAGAAGGTTGCGAGTCCTGATTGCAGTGTTTCGAGCGATGAGACTTGATATTTGTTGAGTCCACGAGGTGAGTTATAAAATAAACAGCGTAAGACCAGGTTGAATGTGTTTTTGGTTCTCATTAAATGTATGAAACTATATGACTGGCTTGTTGGATGGACGATGGTGATTATATAATAGCTATGGGCTTCTATCTATTGTACCGATTTTGCTGAAATTTGGTACAACGATACTTTGAGTCCCGGGAAAGGACATAGGGTACTTTTTATCGCGGAAAAATCTACGGTTCCACGCGATAAATGAACTTTGGCGTAACGAAATTGCGGGCATCGACTAGTACACAATATACTTTTGTTGCACGCTTACTCCGAAACGTAGAGTTGTGATATTATTTGATGTTTTATTGCGCTATACATCCCGTCTCAATATGATCTAACCCTTAGTCCCAAGTGACATTAGTCGCAGGCCGCCAACGATTTGTCAGTGTCAGCGGCGCCGACTGACCTCCGCTATTATCTCGTTCTTTGTACACTAACCCTCCATAATGGATATTTTACCACACGTGGACAAATTCGTGCGTCATCCATCCGAGAATCAAGTACCTCGATTCTACAGTTTCATTCCAATAATAATAATACCGTTTTAATGTAGACTTCGCCCAATGCAATGGTCGAAATTCGACAGTTAAATTATAAGTTTCTTTCAACGCTTTTCCATTGATATTCTATTTTCAAAATATTGACTTTATTATTATTTAGACATAATTCCTGCGACAGTCTCAGATTAATAAAGTCAAATTATGTCGACTGGCCGTGTATTATAGTACGAGATACGACTGCAGAACTGTGCAGGTATCGAGTACGCGCTTAAAACCACATTTTTACAAATATTTATGATAAGGAGAACATATTTCTACTGGGGTGCCAGTCCAAATGTGGCCGCAAGTATTTAAAAAATTTTGAAAAATTGAGTTTGCGGGATAAAATGTAATAATAAGGTATTGAAAGCAAACATCGTTCATTTCATGGCAATGAGTATAGAGATTTAGAAAAATCCGGTGTGCCGCAACCCTATTGTAACCAGGTGGATACATTTTTGCATCCATAACGTATATTATACGTATATTATCTTTTATATATCAAATGGAGGCTTATTTTCCTCTTATTATTATAATATAGATGTGCCTAATTAAATCTGGCCGCAAATAAGGGGTGCCGGCTGTCAAAGATGGCAAAGTATCGAAGGTTGAGGGAAAGGGAGCTAGCGCGAAACATTACGGGATAGTGATAGTACATCATGTTAGTGTACTTAAACATCGGTTCAAACAATCGGCCAAGTGCGAGTCGGACTCGTTCACGAAGGGTTCCGTAGAGCAAAATTAGGCCAAAATTTGTATTTTTTGTATGGGAGCCGCCCATATATTTTAATTTTACTTTAATTTTATTACTTATTATTAGTAATTAATTTCATTTTTTTCCACTTAAACATTGCAAACGCAGGCTTCCTACGAGATTTATCAAAATAATGTACCAAGGCCCAATTCAACTAATGTCTGCTAATGTTAACAGCTTCTTAAAATGTCATGTCTTTTTTTTTCATTCATACGAAAAACGAAAGAGGTAACGTGATACTAATTCGAGCATTAACTTTAACAGTCTTTGGTGTAATTGGGCCTAAGTACTGTACACTATGAAAAGGTCTACCGTCTACAGAAAACTCCGCGGTGGTATATATCTATCTCTTATGGATATCCCACAATAACTTTTTTTGTCATTTACTTTGTCATTTACTTTTAACTTGGCTAAATGGTTAACTTTCGAAGCAATTTTAACCAATACGGCAATAATCCTTATTACATTAAATACTTTATTAGATACATTATTGATTTAATATAGATCTATTATATGGCCCTTTAAGGCATACGATTTATATATTTTGATGAATATTTTGATGAAATCAAATGAAACTGTCGCGAGAAGTGTCTGACAGTATGTCTGACAGCAGCTTTTTTGAAGTGAAAACTTCTTTAGCGGCGTTGAGCACTTTTGTGGGATGGGTAAAAACTGTGAAACTCGCGCCAGATTTTCGTGTTGATTGAAAAACCATACAAAACGCGTAAGACGGTTGGAGAGTAGTGTTTTGTGACAAACTCGAACTCGAACGAAATGTACAGTCGGGAAAATGAGCTGTTTAGCAGAAATGTACAGTCGGGGAAAATTGTGCTAAGCAGAAATGTACAGTCGGCTAAGCAGAAATGTACAGTCAGGGAAATGAGTTGTTTAGCAGAAATGTACAGTCGGGGAAATGAGTTGTTTAACAGAAATGTACAGTCGGGGAAAATTGTGCTAAGCAGAAATGTACAGTCGGGGAAAATTGTGCTAAGCAGAAATGTACAGTCGGGGAAATGAGTTGCTTAGCAGAAATGAACAGTCGGGGAAAATTGTGCTAAGCAGAAATGTACAGTCGGGGAAATGAGTTATTTAGCAGAAATGTACAGTCGGGGAAATGAGTTGCTTAGCAGAAATGTACAGTCGGGGAAAATTGTGCTAAGCAGAAATGTACAGTTGGGGAAATGAGTTGTTTAGCAGAAATGTACAGTCGGGGAAAATTGTGCTAAGCAGAAATGTACAGTTGGGGAAATGAGTTGCTTAGCAGAAATGTACAGTCGGAAAAATTGTGCTAAGCAGAAATGTACAGTCGAGGAAATGAGTTGTTTAGCAGAAATGTACAGTCGGGGAAAATTGTGCTAAGCAGAAATGTACAGTCGGGGAAATGAGTTGTTTAGCAGAAATGTACAGTCGGGGAAAATTGTACTAAGCAGAAATGTACAGTCGGGGAAAATGGTGCTAAGCAGAAATGTACAGTCGGGGAAATGAGTTGCTTAGCAGAAATGTACAGTCGGGGAAATGAGTTGTTTAGCAGAAATGTACAGTCGGGGAAAATTGTGCTAAGCAGAAATGTACAGTTGGGGAAATGAGTTGTTGTTTAGCAGAAATGTACAGTGGGGGAAATGAGTTCTTTAGCAGACGCGCTGATTTCCACCTGCAAGACAACTGTTGCGAGAAGTGTCTGACAGTCTGTCTGACAGCAGCTTTTTTGAAGTGAAAACTTCTTTAGCGGCGTTGAGCACTTTTGTGGGATGGGTAAAAACTGTGAAACTCGCGTCAGATTTTCGTGTTGATCGAAAAACCATACAAAACGCGTAAGACCGTAAGACGGTTGGAGAGTAGTGTTGTAAGATCGAAATTAAAATTAAATGATAATTAAAATTAAGTAGTAATTAAAATTAAATAATAATTAAAATTAGTAATAATTATAACAATTAAGTAACATTTAAAATTAAATATGGATTAAAATTGAATAATATTTAAAAATAAATATGGATTAAATAAAATTAAATGGGTGAGGCCGCCAATTTTTGCTGATATGACGCAGAAAAGTTTTGCGAGAGAAAGAAAATCTACGCTGCTTGTGACGTTGGAGCACCTAAATTGTAGGGAATTTATTTCTCTACGCTATCAAAGCGTTGAGAAATATGCCGTTGGTGCAACAAAATGATAGCGTAGAGGCTATCATAGCGCTGAGAAAATCAAACTTATCTATGTAAATAATACACAATTTGGTTTTATTATAGCCCCAAACATGGCCCTTTTGTCTACTCACATGATGCATTGATAGTTTTATGTGAAACAGTAATACTTACATTTGTGACACAAAAAACTTCCTTTGAAAAAACTGTGTACACAGCCCGACTGAGGTTCAAATGTGAACTGTCGAGAAATGGCGAATATCCGATCCAAAGTTTTTCGCTCGCGTATTAATACAAAGATTGATGTTATAATATTAGAAAATCATAATTAGGGTGCAATTTTCTCTCCTTTATATTATTATTTGTTTGCCTAAGAAATAGAAAGTTTTTATTTGATAAATTGAAGCTACATAAACAAGTAGCTGAATAGCTGAGCTTACTCGATGTCACAAACAAAATCGAATTATTATCCATACGGTATAGGAATGCAAGCTCTATTTACCGAAAACAAAAGCCGTCTAAGTCTACGGATTTAATAAAAAGGATTTAAGTCGGCAAATTCGGCTTTGACAAATGGAGCAGGCGGCGAACAGTGTAGTTCCGTTACGCCAAACTAATCCTAATGCACACAAAAGCCTTTCCACAAACAGCGCAATCGAGTTGTCCGACTTCCGTCAATGAAGTTGCCCGACTTTCGTGACGAAGTTGCCCGAATTTCGTCCGTGAAGTTGCTCGAATTTCGTCAATCACATCCCGATAACATTTTAAAATCGTCTTTGAATGCCCCCGGGGCTTTGTTCCTCTCATTTTTATTTATAAGACGACTCGGATGTTTTGGTTAATTGAGATTTGCCCAAATTCATTACAATGGAACGACAAATTCTTTTGTAATACAGAAAACACCATCTAGGGACTTTAAAACTTTGGGCTTTTAGTTAAGTTGTATTTTTAACATTTATTAGGATTAATATAACGCACCGTTTTGCTTAGCTTAAGAGGCCGGGCTACCCTCGAAATTCTCATACATATACAATACCCGGCAATAAATATTGCACATCGACCTTTGGAAAGAGACATTCGGCTAATTTCGGTTTCATAGAGCGTTATCTTTGTAGCACACACCTATTTGACATTATGTCAGTCGTTGTTCAAATTCAATAGAGTGCAGTCGCGTCCAGTTCAAAATATATATCTAGAGTTGTTAACACCCCTAAATTTGCTACAGCTGTAATTTTCCAAAAGAATTTTAAATACGTAAACATAATTTGAACACCCTTTTTTATTTTATTTTACCCGAATATAAAGCCATAACTTATAGAAAATTTGGTGTATTTTATACAAAAAATAATAAAATTGTCAAAAAAAGCAAACCTTAATTGTTTTAACAGCTCCTAATATAATATACCGGACTTTTTGTATTTCGTGCGTAAGAGATAACGCTCTACAAAACCGAAATTAGCCGACTGTCACTTTCCAAAGGTCGATGTGCAATATTTATTGCCGGGTACTGTACGTAATACCAAAATCATTTTCTCATACGAAAATATTTAACATGTTTGAGTTATTTTTCAGCTTAAAATAGTAATTACCTAGGTTCCTGTACAAAATTTAACTTCAAAATATCTAAACATTAAAAATTTTTTGTGTAAGTATAAATTTTTTTACTAAATTTACTACTAAATATTTAAACACTAAAAATAGAGTAGAACACTAAAAAATATATAAATAAATAGTAAATTTATTACTACAAAATATTTAAATACTAAAAAATATTTTTTAGATTTGAAATATTTTGTAGTAAATTTGTAAAACAGAACTAGCATGCTCCAAGCTAGGTCAGCAAGCTAGGACAGTTTGGTAAAAAACTAGCTTGCTATCCTAGCTTGAAAAACTAGCCTCGTGTGTCCCGGGCATTAATCCTTCAGGCCCCGCGCGAGCACCGGTGATCGCGACAACAATAGAATACAATAGCAATTCCTGGAAATTCCGACTGAAGTATTAACGATAGTATAATCTTTCCTAGATTAGTGTAGTTGTTTTTAAAGAGATGATTAGTTTTTTTTCAATGTAAGAAATCGTCAATAACAATTACGACGCAGTTCATGATTTTGTTAACAAATAAATACCTAATTACGTTACATTATAACATGAGATATAATTTATGTTTGTTTTATGATTTTGTTAATTGCTAATGTCAATATCGCTAGTTTATATTCGTTAATAGAGTTTTCCCCGGCCATTTCGATAATTACTGCATTTAGTTTTCCATTAATTACTGTCATCCAGATAAGAGTTGGTAATCAAATTACCATAATTGATACGTCAACATTATTAGGATACTAATGTATTGTATGACAAACTAACTGTAACGGTATATTACAATGTAGTTATATAAATTATTATTATTATTTGTGCAAAAGTGCAGTGGACCTATGACATGCGACGAAAACGCTAGAAAAGTTACCCTGAACGTATATTATGCTTCATTTGGCCTCTTACGTTTGACTAATAAATATGTCGTGTTTAAGTGTATGTTGAGTGTAAGTAACTAAGGGGCTGTTTCAACACTTCCTGATAAGTACCGGATAGGCTATCCACTACTTAACATGACAGATAGAGTATGGAGAATCTGTCAAATAAGTTGTGGATAGCCTATCCGGCACTTTATCAGGAAGTGCTGAAACAGGCCGTCAGTGTATATTCGTCTATGATTTGCCATGATTAAAGTAAGATTACGTGTACCATACACCTTTGCAATCATTGTGTCAATAGTAGTTATCCATCCTCTAAAATGCAAAAGTGTCTGTCTGTCTGTTACCTTTTTACGTTAAAGACGCTAAACCGAATGATTAAATTTAGTATGGAGACTCTTTGAGTCCCGGGAAAGGACATGGGATTTATCTTGGAATAATGTACTGCATTGTACAGTTTCCACGCGATAAACTAATTTTGGCGCAACAGAGTTGCGAGCGTCATCTAGTGGCTGTAGTCAAATTTTACAGCACTGAGTTAGCTGATGATGATGATGAACTACAGCAAAAAACACTTTTGATCATATAAGATTTCATACAATACAATTAAATCAAAATCGGTCCACCCGTTTGGATGCTACGATGCCACAAACACACAGACAGACAGTCACGTTTAACTTGTTACACCTCTTTTTTCCCGTGGGCTAAAAATATAACAATTGCTTAAAATACCTGCAAAAAATATTCCGACATTAATTTCCTTCCTCCGTCAATGCCATTGCCAATTACTCTTCAGTAAAAACTCAAAAGGCACAATTGCCTCTTCACACCGTACCTCCTCAAGGTGAAATGACTGAAAATTCACGAAGAGAATTTTTGTAATCCCTATAATACTTGTTCATATCAATTTTGTTTGCTGAAACACTACGTTATGTCGAGCGTTTATATTTTTGTCACCGTACTTGAAAATTACGTGTTGTATATTTTATTTAGTAGTTTTGCAGGTATATAATATTTAGACACAGGTGTAATTTCAGTTTGAGTTGACGTAATTTGGAAAAATTATAATACTCGTAGTACCTATATTATATTATTATACACTACTGTATAGATAGTATGTAACCTCTCAGGCTCTAAAAAGTTAACTTGACGTAGACGTGGTAAACTTTAAATATCATGCCATTTCTTTTACAACAATTAATTGACATTAATAAATACATAACCAAACTATTTATATTCTATAGTAACTTTCAGCCTTGTACTTTAGTACAATGTAATTTTTCTTATGGAAATCGACAAATGTAGTGTGAGAGGATCTATGATGAGTTATGATAGACTGTAAAAGAATAATAACTCTATTCGATGCCTACTGATGGATAAAATGGGGCACGAGATAGAAAATGAGCAGTATTTTTGTATTTTTATTGAATTCTCTGTTACGTGCTCAACTCATTTCATCATGTCGGTCAGCGGTTTTTAAACATGAAATTAGTGTTAACAATATGAGATTGTGATGCTCGGGACACCTTATTTCACTTTGCCAACAGCTGAAGCAAAATGTAGTCAAAAATGCTATTTAGCAACGAATATTGAAGCTTCTCAAAATTAGCGAAATCGCTTGACACAAACTAGCTTGAATTTCTCATTTTCATTTACCTGGATTGATCCTTGACTTAAGGGTCTACACAGACGGACCGCATTTCAACTGCAATCCAACTGCAAATTGCAGTTCAAGTGCAGTTTGAATGCAGTTGACACGACTGCAATACGACTGCAATAGAACTGCAAACCAAACGCGCAGTCGGATTGCAGTTCAGTTGCAGTCGGCGTGCAGTCGTGTGAACTGTTTGGTTTGCAGTTCTATTGCAGTCGTGTCAACTACATTAAAACTGCACTTGAACTGCAATTTGCAGTTGGATTGCAGTTGAAATGCGGTCCGTCTGTGTAGACCCTAACGTGTGCTCCAACGATACTTTGATCCCGGGGGAAATGAGAATCATATTCTGTCTTTGAGTTTTGTGACGCATCAAAAGGGATTTGAATTTCGAACAGTCCATTGATTTTGATGGAATAGCCTTTCCTGCGAGACTAGAATTGATGTGTATAATAGCTAGAGGTGATCCGCGGTAGAGTGAAACCCATACTGATATTATAAATGCGAAAGTATGTCTGTCTGTCTGTTATCTCTTTACGCTCAAACCGCTGAACCGATTTTGCTGAAATTTTGTATGGAGATACTTTGAGTCCCGAAAAAGGACATGGTAACTTTTATCCCGGAAAAATTTACGGTTCCCGTGCGATAAACGAGTTTTGGCGCAACGTAGTTGCGGGCGTCATCTAGTGGATCATATTATATGAGTACATAGTTAACGGCCGTATTTGGACACAATTAATTCATATTTAACTTAAATTGAATGATAGACTTAAAAACAAATGGAGTTTACTTGAAAATCTTTACTACATTACTCATCAAATCTTTCTGATAATAATTTGTATGACGTGGCTACAGAAATATTAGGATGTACTAATATAAGGCTAAAGTACATTTACGTTTTGTAAGTAAGTAATGTTACAAGGAAACGTTTTGTTCCTAACTAAGTGAAATTGCGTTGGCGGTACCACAGAGCCAATCAGCCCACTTGACACCCACGGAGAAACCTCAATTTTGAAATCCTGTATTATCCTACGTAGCATGCAAAATAAACACCGATTTAGTTACAGTAGGAGGCACCTCACACTGAATGTTGGACTCGATTGAAATCTTGTTAATTTATCTGGATGCTAATTTACTAAAAAATATTCAACATATTGTAATACTATCTTTTGTCCACGGCTTTGCTCGAGTTAAGAAATATTATTATATACAATCTTTCATCCCCTATTTTAACCCCTTAGGTGGAATATATCAAAATCATTTCTTAGCAGATGCCTACGGTATAACATCTACCTGCATGTCAAATTTCAGCCCGATCCACCCAGTGTTCTGGGTTGTGCGTTGACAGATCACTATGCCAGTCGCCACCATTTAGTTATATAATAATATATTTAGACATAGTCAACAAGCAATGTTTTTTTTATGCAATAAGGGGGCAAACGAGCAAACGGGTCACCTGATGGAAAGCAACTTCCGTCGCCCATGGACACTCGCAGCATCAGAAGAGCTGCAGGTGCGTTGCCGGCCTTTTAAAGGGTAATAGGGGAGGGTAGGGAAGGGAAAAGGGTAGGGGATTGGGCCTCCGGTAAACTCACTCACTCGATGAAACACAGCGCAAGCGCTGTTTCACGCCGGTTTTCTGTGACGACGTGGTATTTCTCCGGTCGAGCCGGCCCATTCGTGCCGAAGCATTGCTCTCCCACGTCAGTGTCACATGTTGTTAAATGTGACACTAAATTGGTATTAAATCTCTTGGTACCGCTAAATTTTGACAGGAGTTTGTCGATTCAACAGAGCTGGTCATTGGGTAATCAATGAAATTATATTTGTCCGGTGTCTGACTTTTACGTCACAATGTTACTATGGGTCGAACTAGAAGACTAGCCACAAAATTGCATACTTTTAACGTTTATACTTTAACAATAGCATTATGAAATAAAATAAATAGAATATCTTTTTATTCAAAATTAGTATCATACATACTCTTTTTAGGGTTCCGTAGTCAACAAGGAACCCTTATAGTTTCGGTCTGTCCGTCTGTCTGTCTGTCTGTCTGTCTGTCTGTCTGTCCGCGGTTTTTCTCAGAGACTATAAGGCCTACAAAGCTGTAATTCGGCATGAATGTACTATCAGAAAAGTTGATTCCTATGCATATGGCGGACCTAAGTAATTTGGTCGCGTTAAGTCAAACCCATCCGTCCGACGACAGCTATCATTCAATTGACATAAGCCAACCACAATACGTAGGTCTTTCAACTGCCTAGGAATCAATTTCCTCGATGGTACATCTTGATGACGCCGACAAAATGGTATATAATATAATCGTTAAATATTTTTTACGGTACCTCCCATACACTTCAAGCGGGAGTGATTTATTTTTTCGGCGTTCACCCCACGGAGCTAATATAGACAGAGATATATATAACCATATGATAGATAGAGATATATATAACCATATGATTCACCCCACCGTATGGAGTGTCGTTGATTGCTTTTGCAAATGTTAAAAAATTCACGGAGGTAGAAATATGCTGAATTTAAAAGGAAAACTATCACGGCTAAGAAGACTTCATAAGTTATTGAGTAATAGTCGATCAACTAAAAAAATTGTATACGGAGAAGTATAAAGGAAATTTTCGTTCAAATTCCTTTGAACGTAACTGAGATGATGTTAGTAGTGTAAAACACGTTATAAATATACATTCATTAACAATACCAAAAATTACCAAAAACTAGCGGTACTACGGAACCCTATATTGCGCGTGGCCTGACACGCACTTGACCGGTTTTTATATAATATTAGTCTATTAACTAGCCGTATGCGCACTCCGTGCGCTTTGATCTACTGTCTATGGACAGTAGATCAAAGCGCACGGAGTGCGCGTCCAAGTTCCAGCAGGAAGCGCGCATACCGTGCACTATTTACACGAACCGTTTCGACACACTTTTGACCTTCCTGTAGGTTAGTGCCTATTGCGAGTGCAAAGATAAAATTATACCTACGTAAAATATGTACTAGTACTTAAGCATTATACCAAATTTCATATAGCTTCGGTAGATCCTGAAATATCTCCCTATGAAAATAGCTTATTTTGGCACTCACTCATTCACTGACCGGTAATCAAAACCTCTAGGCCACAACCAATTGTCCTAGCGTTATGAAATTTGGCACGCAGGTCGTGTTATAAGTAGATTAACAAAAAATTGAGAAATTTAAGAAATCGGTCAAGCGTGAGTCGGTTCACCTACAAACCTTAGAGGCCACTTACGGGTCGTGTGTTGTAAGTAGATTTGAAAAAATTGAGAAATCGGTCAAGCGTGAGTCGGTTCATCTACGAACTATAGGTAAAAATTCTTATACGCCAGTGATACAATGAGAATACGATGAGGATCGAGGATCGGGGGGAGGAATTGATTTAAAATATTGTCATCATGTATAATGCATACTGTATAGCTTATTAATCCTTCGATCGCGGATTCTTGGAATTCGACCGCGTTAACAATAGATTGTTTACGCGGTAGAATTCGATCACTTTGGAGTTGATATAGGTTAAATAAATACTGTTTACTTGAAAATTTCGCTTCTATTGATAGTTTAACAAATACAACTAGCGCCATATATCGAAGGTATTGCTTAAGTCGGGTGTGGCACAAAAAGAAAAAAATGGTATGATTTCTTGAAAAAAGTATTGAAATCCCACCAAACATACCTGCTAAAATGGGGCCAAGTTCCCATCGGCAAATTTTTGGTCTAAAAAAAGAGTTGAAATCCAATCAATGCCAAGTTTAGAAGCACTTCTTCGATTGTTATCATTTTCATCAACAGCCTGATCCATAATACTTCTAAATTTGTACTTGGCAGGTTTTCATGCTATACGTAACTCTTGATCAATTGTATAATTAGATAATAATATAATTAAATTAACCTGCCACGTTCAAATTAGAAGTATTATGGATCAGGCTGTTGATGAAAATGATAATAATCGATGTAGTGCATCTAAGCTTGGCATTGGATTGGATTTCAACTCTTTTTTTAGACCAAAAATTTGCCGACAGGAACTTGGCCCTTTTTAACAGGTATGTTTTTGGTGGGATAGTAATTACTACTAGGACTCTTAAAATTTATTTTCTTGTCTACTTAGATTTGGTCTCTATTTTTTCACCTTCAATATTTTTACCTCAGTTTAAATTTAGTAAAAACAATTACAAATATTTAAATACACGTAACTTTTCTTAAGTTTTATCAGTAACCCCTTTTAACTTTAGAAATACAATCGAAAATCACGAGTAATTTTATATTCTAGTCGTGCTGAAGGATTTCCAGCTAGAGAGCTCTATTATAGAGAACGTGGCAATCTAATATGTGAGGTCGGCTGCGGCCTGAAAAATATATTTTTAATAACTTCGAAAGCGTTCACACAGTATTATAACTATTATTGAATTTAGCTTTCAAGAATCTAGAGTATGAATAATTTAAGTATGTGTACTTTAATGGGATTTGCAAAATGTTAGAATAGTCATGTTGCTTATTTATTGGTGATAATAATTGTGGTGATTTTTTTTTTAAGAGCCTATGCTGTCCCACTGCTGGGCAAAGGCCTCTCCCAAAGTCTTCCAGTTCTCTCGATCCAACGCAGCCGTAGGCCAACCTGGCCCGTATTTGTCTAGCTTGTAGCGGTACCCACAATTCGCCTAACAATCCTGCATCGCGCTATCGAAGTTTTGGAGAACGGCAAGATATATACATTATATATCGTCCATCATCTGGTACCCATTCTGTGGTGATCTTTGCCCAGCGGTCAGGATACATACGACTTATATGGCCCGCCCAGTCCCATTTTACCTTGGCAGCTTTTATGCCGACGTCTGCAATAACAGTTTTGGAGCGAAGTGTCCTATTTCTTATTCGGTCTGCTAGTCTGACCCCTTAATATGCTGCGCTCCATCGCTCTTTGACAAACCCCGAGCTGGGACCGTTGCGACTCGGTCAATGACCAGGAGCACCGTAAGTTAGGACGGGCAAAATACACATGTCGACGAGTCTGCGTTTCAGGGAGATTGGTAAATCTCCCTTCATCAGCGTCTTCATGGACCAACAGCTCTTCCAGGAGTTTTCGATTCGTCGATCGACTTCCTGTTATCAAAAGAGACTAAGTGGCCCAAGTAGATGTACTCGTCGATAAGTGTATTTCTTGCCCGTCTAGCTCAACCTATTGGTCATTAATTTAGTTTTGGACCGATTCATCGCTAATCCCACCATAAAACTATTAAAAGGTGTCAATTATAAATTATCTTTAGATGAGAAAATTTTATGATACTGAAAATTGCTTCCAGAACCTTTCCCTAATATATTTACATATTATATTCTGTGTTTTTTACTGCAGTACAGTATTTAAATACAGTAACTAAAAGAATGTGAAAAATAAATCTAGAAGTCTAATTTCCTATTTCTAATGTCATTTATACTGTAACTGACGTATTTGTATTAACTTTCGTTTAGCAACTACTCCAATTTTAAAACTTTGTTATTTCGACGAATTCTCATGCTGCCTTCACACTAGCGTTTGTCCCGGTCTATTTAGACGCAAAAAAATCGTAACCTCGGAATAACTCGCATAGAGCTGAAAATTGGTAGAGACGTTAAATACACCATTATAAATAAAACCTTAAATATCCCCGGCGATCCTCGTGCAAAAGCTTATTAAATTCAAGGTCAAAAATATGAAAATGATGTTTTTTTTCCGTTTTTTTTCCAAACTGTACATTTTATAATAAAAATAGGTATGGCAAGAGTGTAGATCATAGAATTCTCTACAAAAAATATTTTGATACTTTTTTCATACGACTTACCATTCCTCATAATTTGCGGGTTCAAAATTTGGAAAAATCATACTTCTATACATATTATAAAACAAAGTCGCTTTTTTCCCTCATGTCCCTTTGTTTTCTTTAATCTTTATAACTACGCAACGGATTTTGATAATTCTTTCAGTATTAGATAGCCCATTTATCGAGGAAGGTTATAGGCTATATTTTATGACTATGACTGCTCATCAAAAAGTTTTAGCCACCACAACTGCAAAATATCCAATAACTCGAGCCGAAGTAAAAGTTCTAACGATACCGTCAGGGGTTCAGGGCAAGACATTAGACAATATATTTTTGGGTCAAGTACCTAAGAGATGTATAGTTGGATTTGTAAATAATTCAGCATTTAATGGTCGTTTGTCTAAAAATCCGTTTTGAGAACTATAAAATGAATTCCTTTTGTTTATATATTTATTTATAGTCAGCAAATTCCTTCAAAAGCTTTACAACCATCTTTCGATAACGGGCGTGGTTCAAAACCCCTATTTTGACACCAAACTTTTTTTTTTAGGGGATTCGCCGCTCGAACCGACAAAAAGTGATCGAGAAAGCTTGCGAGTCGCGAGCGGGGGGTGAGGTGGACCCAGAATCGTGATTCAGAACCCGCGAAAACACACTACTTTGATTCTTTCATTCGTAGACAAGCGCCCGAAGTAAAATGAGTTCAACAACAGAAAGTGCTTTTGACATCGAAATGATTGTACATGACACCGCAGTAACGCGGCGTGTACGTCACGCACACGCGGCGCTAGCTCAGCGTACTGATTGTTCTAGTAGAGAAGCGGCGACAACGCGACGTACGCGCCGCGTTGTCGCGGCGTCTGCGCTGTGCATACGTTCATCGAACGCCTACGCTGGATGGAACGCTAGAGTGAAGGCAGCCGTGTCACAAGTTTTTTGATACATAAAAAGTACATAGTATCTATTTGAATTCTGTTAACCAAGTCACAATTAGGCCATAAAATTACGGCACCAAAAATTGTCCTGGCCGGTGTTATTTTACAATCACGAATATTGTTACATTATTATAATGCTAAGGGAGTATACCACAGATTATTACTAAATAGTTACTATACTGCCTGGTGGTATTAGAGGGGAAAGGGGGGGATGTAAAGCATAATACTTAAATAGCCTCATAGATCAGTAATCAGGTAGGGGTCGGTGTAATCAAATTAATAGAGTCAGCCGTTCAGACCCAATTGTGTGAAGACTCGAGAATCACGTCGGGAAGTTAATGCTAGGTAGGTATATTAACTTTATGGTCACGCCTAACATCTTAACATGAAAATGATAACATGAACATAGCTGATTCCGAATAACTAAAAATTAAGGTATGTAAACACTGTGTCATAAATTTCAGTTATTTATATTAAAATACATAAATATACAACTTTACAATTATTATCTTATCATTATCCCATATCCGAGATTCGTAATTCTACGAAGTTATTAGTATAAAGTAAGTTAAACCGGGAGTTATTACTTACAAATTGGATATCGAGGCCAATTTGTCTTTGTTGAATTGGAAATACGATTAGGGCAGATATATATTACGCTGAGCCACGTGGAATGGTAATATTATAATAATATGTTACCGATATATTATGGTATTCCAGGTAATATTGTAAGTTATGTTTACCAGTTAGTTTGCACAGATATTGTATTACTACTAATATATTAGAGGAAATATTTATTAATCAGGAATTAAGCGCAATATAATATATTATATACAGGGTGTCACAAAAATATGTGATAATACTTAAGGGTGTGTATGTGCTCCTTGTGGAGAGTTCACTGTGAAAGTAGCAGTGCTGAAAGCCCAATTTTTTCACTTTTTAATGGGTAAGCGCCCCAGCGTCACGAGTTTCCCCGTACAAAAGTGAAAAAAAATATTGGTATTTCAGAACTGCTGCTTTCACAGCGAACTTTCTAAGAGGAACACGTACACACCCTAAAGTATCATCACTTAGTTTTGTTACACCCTGTATAATAAAAGTATTAATTAAATTGTTAATGTATTAATATTAATGAAGAGTTTTACAGATAATGTGTGGAGCTTATGTCAAAGTCTTCATTTAATTTGAGGAATTAATATTCTACGAATAATTAAGTAGTGTATAACCGAGGAAATTGATTCATAGGCTGTTGATAGATCCACGTCGTTTGGTCGATGATCTGTCGGCTGGGTTTGACAAAAGACGACCAAATTACCTAGGTTATCCCCCATATGCACTGATCTCTATTATACAAGAATGGAGGTCAGTGCCCATATTATGTCTATGAATCAACTTCTCTGATAGGACTTTTCTGTTTGTAATAGTTTCAACTTTCAAATACTTATTGATTTTGCACTATGTACTAACACATCATGGCAAATTCGTATTGAAATGTGTGTAGGGCCGTTTGAACGACGTTGTTGTACATATTTGTCCAAGCAGCAACATTGTCGATGCAAAGAGTTTACATGTGGGTATGTTTTCTACACCTGTATTACGAAGGCGGCACTGAAAATTTCGGGAATCAAGGAGGTGACACAACAGTACTATTTAAAAATGTGTTTATTGCTTTTCGAAGTATTCTCCGCGAAATTTGACACATTTTTCCGTACGATGGAACCAATCATTGAAGCAACCATTCCATTCGGAAGTTGGGGTCTCCAAAATGGCCGTTTTTTAGGCGTCCACAGCTTCTTCAGGTGATGAAAATCTCTGACCACGCAATTTATTCTTTATTTTAGGGAAAGTATAGAAATCATTAGGGCTTAAGTCGGGGCTGTACGGCGGATGGTCTAATAATTCTATGTTTTCTTGCTCTAAAAACTCTTTTGTTCTGTGCGCGGTGTGAGAACTCGCATTGTCGTGATGGAGGATGATGCGGCGGTTGCAGTTCTCTTTTCGGAGTTCAAAAACGACATGTGGCAAACAAATGCTAGCATACCATTCTGCATTAACCGTTCTTTGTCCCTCAAGAGGAATAGTCGCAATATGGCCGGTTTTGGAGACAAACGTGGCCACCATTTTTTTTGCAACACTCCGTAAACGAACAATTTTTGTTGGCTTTAACTCATTTTCGAACACATCAAACTCGTGAATGGTTTTTAGTTTCGGGTTCGTACGCATATATCCAGGATTCGTCACCTGATACGATGTTGTATACAGCATTTGAGGATCCTGCGTGGAATCTTTCGAGAGTTCTGACGCTCCAAGTAACGCGAGCCGCTTTTTCATTTGCTCTTCACAGAGCAAATGAGGTATCCATCGGGAAAACAACTTTTTTAAACCTAATTGTTAATGCAATATTATTTGTATTTGACTCATGCCAATGTCTAAAGTTGCCTGAATTTCGCGGTATGTCACATGTCGATCTTCCTCAACCAGCTTACGCACAGCGTCAACGTTTTCCTGGGTGACTGCAGTTTTTGGATGACCTTGACGGGGATCATCACTGAGCCTGACACGTCCACGTTGAAATTCAGCACACCAGTGATAAATTGTGGTTTTGAATGGGGCTTCATCACCAAATGCAGAAATCATCCGATCAACACACTGTTTTTGTGTTAAACCATTTCGAAAGTCATAATAAATCATCGCTCTAGAATTTTCTCGACTCAATTCCATTTTCTCAACGACTAAATAAATTTGACAAGACCTTGTGACAAGACCGAGAATCTTTTTTAAATAAATAAATGGTATTCGATTTTTAAAACCAAGGAGTTTTCAATTAAAAAGATTTTAATATGACAGGAATAGTGGAAGTATTCCATTCCCGATATTTTAAGTGCAGCCTATGTATAAGACTACTTATGAGCTAGGGCTCTTTGGGCACACTACTGGACAATAAAAATATTTTATGTATTTAACATTAATCCTTCAAGCCCCATAAGAGCACCGGTGATCGCGACAACAATATAATATAATAGCATTTCCAAGAATCCCCGATCGGAGGATTAGCATTACAAAAGAAATCTACCTTCAAGACAAAGTTTGTTAAATATTTAACAAAGGTCGTCTGGAAGAAACCGTGATGTAATCACTAAGACCGCCTATTTGAACAGTTCCTTATATTGTTTTCATTGTAATATTGTTACGGATACGGACACACGCGAAACTAGGGGACACACTACACCTAAATCCCCTACTCGAAACTAGATGGCGCTAGGTGGTACATGCGCGCACTTTCTAGAAAAGTCCAACCCTTGTTTACTTGTTTACGTGCTTACTTGTTTACGTGAATCGAGTAAGGAACTTTCTAGAATTCGACTCGCCCATATAAATAGGCGCAGATGGACGGCCCGAGTTCAGTTTCGTCTGAGCGATCTTCGAGGCAACTTCGAAGTGAAAACAAGTGATCAATAGTGAGTAACTGTGATAGTGAACCTACGACTCGGCTACGACCTAGGACAGTGATAGTGCTAGTGATTTGGATCTAGTGTTTAGTGTTTGGACTTAGTGATTTGTGTGAGCTAGTGTCAGTGAATAAAGTCTTCTAGTGAGTCACTAGGTCTTTCTCTCCGAATCCTCGTACCCTAGCACGTAACAATATTATTAATGGTAGGTTTATACAAATAGGTAATTTTCTATTTTATACTTCTTTCTTACCTTGTTTGTAAACTTTAAGTATTCTAGAATTTTTAAGTACCTCTGAAGATTTTGAAGGCTCTAATGGCGCCCGTTTAGTATAAAGTAAATGAAATAATGTTTCATCTCATTAGGCTTTACTACCGAGAGCTACGCAATAAGTAATTAAGAAGAGTTTAATTTAAACTTCAAGTATCTTCGTACAGTAATTTGTGGCAAATCGAGTCATTTCTTTCTGGTAACACTAATGAGGCATTGGAAGTAGTTCGTTAAACAAGATATACGACTAATGGGATATCTTACATTTAAATTTCGAATGGTATTTTCTTTAAGGTAACTTTGATAGCCTTTACTGGCCTCATTAATCGGTACCTACTTTAAATGTTTAAAAGAGGTATAAATAAGAACTTTACCAAGTGAGTTTATGTGTCGTGAGCGTGTTGATCTATAATCAAAATTTTGATAAGGGGTTTTATTATTCAAAATTTTAACTGAACTAATGATCTTTTGATGACTCAAGAAAGTTTGTATACCAAAAATTACTATTTTACGCGAGCGAAGCCACGCTCAGAAGCTAGCAAATAACAATAAAAATATGAAACAAGTTAAGTTGTCCATGTTGATCTCATCAGTCGTTGTCTGTCAAAAGCTTTCCAACGTATTTTTGATATACAAATACAACAATATAACAGTCTCAGACTGATATTATTTAATATATTATTTATTGCTGTCTTTGTATATCTGACTGACAGTCTGATTCGTAATAAAAAGTAAAACAGTATTTTTAAATAAGTACGTCAAACTTTACCAAATTATTGGTTTTTAGAGTTTTGAACTTTTGACCAATCAGCGTTTGATGTTGTTTTGACATACATATTTTTAAGAATGTTTTAATTTGCCGAAAATGGTTTCAATGCGACTGCATCAATCTGTCCTGATGTTAGATTGAAGCGGAATCTGGGTACTGTATATGTATAGACAAGTTAAATTGCGATTTGCGAGTGAGGTATCTATGGAAATTGTAACAAGCGACGTCCGAGATTTATATAAACTATTTGTCATGTCAGATGCGAGCAAAAATTGTATGCGATATAGACGGGAAGTCGCAATTCACTGTGACAGCTGAATTCATATCAAATTATTTCACCTGGAGGTCTTCACGAGGATAATAATAATCCCTACGCCGTTCCCATAAAGATATTTTTATAGGAAAAACAAGTTTTAAGACTTGACTGGCACGAGACCGTCACCGATCGAAGCGTCGCAAGTCACAATTTTCGTTTTCATCATTTAAAAACAAATGAAAATAAATTAACTGAATAAAATGTGTATTAACAATTAAACATAAATAAAAAAAAGTTAAAAAAGTTTCACAATTAAAGCTAAGTACTGAAAATTATTATAAAATAGCTTTAAATTCATGCAGGTTTCGAAATGGGCGAGGCGCTATCAGAAAGTTTTGTTAGGGGCCGTTTACACGATGTTGGCTCCTTGAGCGGTTGAGCGGGATCAGATAAACGCCTTTGTTGCCCTGAACACCATTGTAATACTGATTAAGATTATTGTGCTATAATCTCTGGTCTGTTCCACGTCACTTTGCTGGATTTAATTTGTAAAGGTATTGTCGGTATCGCTTCCATCAACGAAGCCATGGAGTACCCCGATTCTGTTGCTCTAATGCGACATTGATGCAGCTTTTTAAGAGGCCGGGCTCGAAATTCTCATACATACGTAATACCACAATCATTTTCTCACACGAAAATATTGAACATGTTTGAGTTATTTTTCAGCTTAAAATAGTAATTACCTAGGTTCCTGTACAAAAATTAACTTCAAAATATTTAAACACTAAAAATAGAGTAAAACACTAAAAAATATATAAATAAATAGTAAATTTACTACAAAATAATTATACTCTAAAAAATATTTTTTGCTATTTAAATATTTTGTAGTAAATTTACTATTTATTTATATATTTTATTATATACGTATGTATGAGAATTTCGAGGGTAGCCCGGCCCCTTAAGTGCGATCCAATTCGTTTCCTATCAAACAGCAAAGTATTGATCGTCCGTCAAATAAGAAACTTGAAGTTTCGACTCTTTTGCTAGTTCGTACAAGTTCCGGGTAAGAAAGTGTCCTAATATTATGTTTTCTTTCCCGGGACACAAATGACCTATCTCCATACCTTTCAGCAAAATTATTCCAACGGTTTGAGCGTGAAGAGGTAACAGACAGACGGATAGACACACTTTCGCATTTATAATATTATTAGTAGATAAGCCACTTTAATTTGGAATGGAGATACGGCACTTGGAGTCCCGAGAAAGGACATAGGATAGTTTTTATCCCAAAGTGAACGTACGGTTCCCACGCGATAAACGAATTTTGGCATAACTGACTTGCGGGTGTCATCAAGAATTAATATAGTTTCGAATTTCCAAAGTTGAAAGCTGAAATTGTGGGGGAATGTTATAACGAGATGTGCAAAATGTAAATAAAGGGATTGTCTACGTCAGCGGCAGGGCCTGCTGTCAGTTTTCGGTTCTATCTCTTATTCCCCACCCTTATCGTTCGTTTATTTTGCGGCTTTCGGATAAGCAATGTTTTATTCTCTGGTTCGTACAAACAAATTCAAAATTGAGACTACGCAAGACATAACGACTCTTCGTCTATGCTAGGAAGTAAGTTTCTCTTGAAATATTAAAACTTGATTAGTATAAGGGATCGGTAGTCTAAATATATAAAATTCAAAGGTGACTGACTGACATGGTGATCTATCAACGCACAGCCCAAACCACTGGACGGATCGGGCTGAAATTTGGCATGCAGGTAAATGTTATGACGTAGGCATTTGCTGAGAAAGGATTTTGATCAATTCTACCCTCAATGGGTATCAAATAGGGGATGAAAGTTTGTATATAATAATACTTCTTAACGCGAGCGAAGCCGTGGGCAAAAGTTCGTTTTCTATAGAACCTTTGTTGTATATACCTCAGTAAAAGTTTGATAGTGAAGGTACATAATATTATGGAAATTTATTTCTGACTGGATGTTGCTCACAACTTAGTTTTCGGAGTCGTTCGTTGATCAACAGGAATGTTATTAGTGTTATTTTCCTATTTATTTTGAGTAAAATTCCGTATTTTTTTTTTACTTTGGGGTTCCAGATTTCCATATATAACTACTTATAATAAAAGCCAAAGGCGAACGTTACAAATAACACTTCTTTACATAACATTCGTATCTCTTTTTTAAATAGATTCAGTTGTTACGAAACAATTTGTAAACAGCTCAGCTCCCGCATCATTTCGTGACTTAGCTCCAGCCTCCAAAAGGGAAGAATATTTTACGTGTTCTCTTTGAACTTCGATTATTTTTTTCAATTTAAGTTTTTTAGAAAATCTTGTATTTCGTAATAAAATATTATTATACAAAATCAGAACTAAATACATTTTCACTTTTTTTTTTCTTTTTTAACGCAGTGAAATGCTGTGACGCATTCGACGAAGGGGATGGGGATTGGAGACTCCCGCTGCGGATATGTGGGGCTCGCCGCGGCGAAGATGGTGAGTGCCGCGGCCCTACCCACTAAAACACTGCGATGTTCCTGTCTCCTGCAGCTGGCGGATGCACGGGTCCCGACTAGCATTACTCCATAGTAAATAAGGTATTACACTACCCGCGGAAGCTTTACCTTTCACGTATTAGTTTCTAACTGGTATTATGTATTTAAAGTAAGTAGGTCGTATAAAATGTTATATAATATTAAATAAGAAAGGAAAGAATAACTTTTAAACTAGTTTCTAATATTCAATAATTCTTACTAATTATAATGGCGCAGTGAGAGCAGTAGGCACTCGGCTATAATTATTCAGCTTTCAGTAACATTTTTGTAATTGTAAAACATAAATAAGTAATTTAAACAATAAAAAAATACTAATATTTGTCTCTTCATTAATTAAGGTGGGATTACATGTATTATTAACCCATCAAGCCCCGTACGAGCAGCGGTGATCGCGACAACAATAGAATACAATAGCAAATCTTGGAATCTTCGATCGAAGGATTAACTAGACGTTCCGCGCGGCTTCGCCCGCATAAATTAGGCATTTCACAGACAAATTAGTCCACAAAAATAGCCTATAATCCTTCGCGTGGTCTACTTCTTTTTTGTGCCAAATAACAAAAAAATTGCTCCAGTAGTATGTGAGATAAGCCCTTTCAAATAATTTCCCCCTTTTTTCCACATTTTCCTCTATTTATTCGCTCCTATTAGTCTTAGCGTGACAAAATATAACTTGTAGCCTTCCTCGATAAATGGGCTATCTAACACTGAAATAATTTTTCAAATCGAACTAGTAGTTCCTGAGATTAGCGCGTTCAAACAAACAAACTCTGCCGCTTTATAATATTATATATGCGCTGGGTAATAAAATGAAGGTAAAAGTCAAAGCTGACTGGCTCATAGAGCAATGAATAGGCCAAACTTTTAGGACTTTAACTTGAAAAGCACAAGTGAAGGAGGCATCTAAAAGGAACAAAAAATCAAAAATTTCATAAGTTAGGGTAGGTACTTAGGGATAGTTTTTTATGAAAGCTGATTTTATGATCGTATGGTGCGAGGCCGGGGGAAAGGTAAGTTTCATAGGTATAAGCAACGGGTATAAAATATTTTAATAGAGATTATTATCTGCGTAGTTTCTAGCAATAAGACCGAAAATTTTCATCCAACCATTAAAGTAATAAAACAACTTCGTCTGAGGCATATCCTTTATTTAACCTTCTAATTATCCTAATTAATAGGCGAGCTCTCTCAATAATTATTTCGTTCCCCGGAGGCTTCTGCGGTCGACTTATTCAATTGTTTATTTATTTCCAGCACATCGGGATGAGCGGACAGTTGGTGGGGCTTACTCTAATCTCTCTCGTAGTAAACGTCGCTCGGGGAAGTTTTCCCAGTTTTCCATTTTTAAAAAGATGTTTTGTTCCTCTGATGGATTTAGTTTCGTGAGGAATTTTAAATTTCCGTGTACATTTCCTTCATTTCGTATTTTTACGTAATTTCTAGTGTAGATTAAACATTCGTCTTGTTTATGAGCGCCTGCTTGAAGTGATATTTAATTTTGGCTAATCACTCCTTTATCCATGTTTTTTATTTTGTGGGTAATTTCCCAAAAGAGTTGAAAATCAAAATCAAATGTAACGTCAGCTAAGTAAGCTTTTATTAGGCATAAAACAGAAATCAGCTAACATTTTACAACTTTCCTTGAAAAGAAACTGTAAAGTTCGTCTACAATATATATGCTAATACATCAAGTTAAAGCCAAGGTGATTCGAACATCCTTTCACCCCTCTATCAGGGGCGCGACGCATTCATCCCCGACGAAGGTACTTTTATCTGATGAAAAAAACGTTTTTACATTTCGACGACGTTTGCCTATTGAAACATTACGGTCAATGTGACTTTTACGTCTGAAAAGAGTTGGATTTTCCAATCTTTTTTTGGATAAATCAGAGTTTCTTTCGTTTAGAACCTTATTGATATTTTAAAATTAAAACCTTATGAGTAGTTACTTTACTGTTAGTGAATACTAAATATAAAGCGGTACTAGATGATAATATTATGGTAGGTACGTAGTTATCATTAATTGCATACGTATCGATAATGTGTACTCTTGCATAGGAGAAGTTACTAGCGCTTTTTTAACCAACTTCCAAAAAACGAGGAGGTTATATGTTCGGCTGTGGATATTTTTTTTATTTTTTTTTATTTTTTTTATTTTTGTATGTTCAACGATTACTCCGCCGTTTGTGAACCGATTTTCGAAATTTTTGTTGTGTTGTATTAGGTTTCACTCCAATTTGGTACCATGTTCACAAAAGTGGTGACCTGATGATGGGATCCATGAGTAATCGAGGGAACTCCTCGAAATTTATATGGAAACATATGGTGATTTTGGTTTTATGAGAAGCATCCTAAGCATATGCTACCAAACGCAAGATTTTGCACCGAGGTATACTATGGTTCCGAAGCTACTAAGAGAACTCCGGATTCCTTATAGATACAAGTTTGGGAGTTTAGGCGCTGTTTTAAGAACTGAAAGCATATGCTACTATGCAAATTACATTCATCATCATTATCATCATTACCACGTCAGGGTCACCAATGTCACCAAATTCAACCTTATCTCCAGAGCATAAGGCACACATTTGACATTACTCCTGAGAAGTTAAAGTTGCTTCGATAGTGTAACATTCTGTTCCACTTCGCCGAGATATTCTGGAAAACAACCTAATTTCAACCTTTTGCATTGCGTTTAGCGTTCATAGTATAATAACGCATCGCATCGCATATCTGCCAGGGCTGTCAAGCAAGCGCGCGGCGGCGCGGGCGCGGGCCGGGTACTATGCACAGAATACAAATTACTCACGGAGGTACTATGTGCGCTGCGTATGCTTGTCGCACATGTCGAACGAGTGCCAGCCTATTGAAACTAGTCCGGTGACCGGCTACTTAGCACGTCACAAGTGTTCACTTCGATTTTTTTTAATGATTGTTTAAAATTATCTGCAGGCTGCAGCTGATATTATAATATTTTGTAAGTGTGACAGTTCCAAAAGTTTCAAATATTCTGTCAGAGAACAGAAGATTCATCTGGTACCGACTTCAAAATGATGAAGATTGAGTACAGAAATAGTTGAGTTTTAGCCGAATTCGTAAAAAGGCACTATTAGATAGGAATAATTATTTAATACTTTTTAGTTCATATTATAAGGATGTTATTATTGTTTTACCTTGGAAGTCGGTTTTAATTTTTTGTTAATTTTAACCAAAGTTGTTAACACGAAAATTTATAGTTAAACCTAGCATCTATGATGACGAATTTTCCTGAAAGATTAACTGCGATAACCGCGCAAGACAACGCACTTACAAACGTTTTGACAACGCACTTCAAACGTTTTGAATTTTGGAGGGGCGCGCCATGTTATCGTAGTTGATCTCTACTCGGCGAAACATGGCGGTAGCGGTCATTGACCCCCTGTCAAAAACTTGTCATTTTCTATATACAAAGCCGCGATTGACAACATCTGATACTTCATTGTCAATCACGGTTTATATAGAAAATGACTAGTTTTTGACGGGGAGTCAATGACCGCTACCGCCATGTTACGCCGAGTACAGTATAGTCAATAGTTTAAATACCTTTTATTTTTATGAAATAAGGGGGCAAACAAGCAAACGGGTCACCTGATGGAAGGCAACTTCCGTCGCCCATGGACAGTCGCAGCATCAGAAGAGCCGCAGGTGCGTTACCGGCCTTTTAAGATGGAATAGGGTAATAGGTGAGGGTAGGGATGGAAATGGAAGGAAATAGGGGAGGGTAGGGAAGGGAATAGGGTAGGGGATTGGGCCCTCACTCGGCGAAGCACAGCGCAAGCGCTGTTTCACGCCGGTTTTCTGTGAGAACGTGGTATTTCTCCGGTCGAGCCGGCCCATTCGTGCCGAAGCATGGCTCTCCCACGTATATACGTAATTATACGTATAAATAACGTATAAATTTGTATCGTGATTCGGAAATAAACTTTGCCATTTTTACAGAACAATGAACATCACAATAAAAATGTCATAACTCATAACGTTTTTACACCCTTATATTACAATATATCTAGTTATGTCTATTGTGATATATCTATCTAATCAAACTTAATATTGACAATTTTACCACTCGCGACTTGACCGTCGGTCTCGTGCCGTAAATTCCCCATTTACTTCTCGAGGTCATTTTTTTCCTGGAATTGTGAATGTTTTCCTTGTTTACTTCTTTCTGTTTGCCGGAGCGTATTTACATAGGACGGTGTGGTATCGAAACGAAATTACTGAAATAATTACCGTGTAAATAGAAATTGTTGATCAAATATTATTTTGCCACAAGTAACATGAAATGATAAAGTATTATAAATTATCATAAACTGACGTTACTACTAATAAGTACCTAACGCTTTTTTATGCTTAGTTACCAATCGACTTTAAAATATATATTATTTTTCTAACATTACATATAAGCATCTTACAATAATTGTACTACAAAAAAATAGTAATTATTACTATTTTTTGTAACGTTGTATTTATTTCACTAAGTACATAATATTAAATTGTTTGTCTTAAGTTTTGTTAGAAAATCCAGGACAAAGTCGCAGAAAACAGTACACTATACTTATTCAGTGCTATGTACAATTCCTGTTTTGCGCTC
Source organism: Lysandra bellargus (assembly GCA_905333045.1). Lineage (NCBI taxonomy): Eukaryota > Metazoa > Arthropoda > Insecta > Lepidoptera > Lycaenidae > Lysandra > Lysandra bellargus. The sequence goes on from HG995333.1 coordinate 2,045,834, forward strand.
ATGACCTTATGTCAAGTACATAAGGACCACTTTGCAGGAGCTGGAGGTAATATAACTGTGGACTATTATTCCAAGCTAGGCAATTAACGTGGCTGGTCACGTGCCCACCTCGTCTTCTACTCTCTGAGGTTTTCACTTCTCATTATTTTATAGATGTTTACCTAGATCTCTTAGCTTAGAGAATTGCGATTGATTAGGCATTGAGTTTTGTGTTTTGTTATACTTTTTGTTTTGTTTGTAGTTAAAAAGTAGGTATAGCTTTTCATGTCATAAACATAAGAAATATTATTCACTTGTGTTTACGACTAATAAGCTTAAAATACTATCGACTACTTAAAAAGTACAAAATTCGGAAAAGTTAGAGCGTCATTATTAATCTATCAAAATTCAAAACCTAAATCATTTCTTAAAAACTGATCAGTAGCATATTTGGCTGCTACCATGGCACATGCGTATATCAAACCTTCCTTTTGGTTTGGCTGTAGTCGGGTAAAAATAACATCTTCATCTAAAATATCGCAGCCTTCTGCTAGTATTCCAATTATTATTTTAATCCCTACGAATAATAATAGTTTTTATTATTCGTAGTTTAATCCCTACCAATATTGTACACAATCAAGGATCACATGAACAGTATTGTAAATTCACGTGACAACGACGAATTAATATCAGCAATGTTGTTTTCGTATCGAACACCTATGGGATTAACGTCGATATCGGATCCATCGTCGGATCGGTCGTACGACTGATCGACGCGCTGAATAGGCAATCAATTGGCCATTGAATTTACTGCGACAATATTAGGACAGTATTGTTGGAGATATATTGGGAAATTAGGCCTAAGTAATTGTTATAATGTTGCTTGGAGGCATTGTCCGAAAGCCTTTGACGTCAGACACTTGATATGGGCTTTCTGTGTCAGGTACATTATACGTAATATAATAACTATATTGTCTTGTTCAAGTAGGTACAAAATATCTTTGTAATAACGAACTGAGTAGATCCACTTTCAGTATACGATTATCACAATAAAATATCTAGTTCTAGATAACTTACGACCGCTTTCGGAGACATTTGATGAATAAACCTCAATTGAATGAAAAGTTTGACAGATACCAATGATAAAAACTTAAAGCAGATATGTTACTCCCGCGCGCGTTGTGAAGATTCAAATACGGCCCAATTGGGCCGTTTGTTATTTAGTCTGCATCGAGCACAGTCACGAAATGTACCAACTATGACTCAAAAGAAAACAAAACACATGTAATCTCTTACCACATGTCTTGATTGCAATTAATACCTCGATTATTTACATTTTCAATTATTTTTTCGAACAATCTGGAAAAAAAAAACGAATTTTCGTCATAGCTCAGGCGAAGAAAGAGACAGCGATACTATTCGACGTTTAAAAATAGAACTGTCTCTTTTATGTAAATGGTTTTTCGTATCTTTTGTTTCGCTTATCTGTCAAATTTGTCAATGTTTGCAATTTTGAATTTGAAAATTGGTCGGAAGAGATTCAAACCGGAAAATAGTATGGACGTAACTGAAGACGTAACAGATCTATATAAAACGGCCCATTCACTATCCTGCATTGCAGGCCTGCACGGCGGACTGCAATGCAGGATAGTGAATGGGCCCTTCACGTAGAATATCATTGACAGATACACAAAAAAAAAAAACAAAGGGCTACATAATATTATGTCAAAATCTATCATTTTTAGGGTTCCGTACCCAAAGGGTAAAACGGGACCCTATTACTAGGGCTTCGTTTTCTGTCCGTCTATTTGTCGTATATCTGTTGCTGCTATAACAACAAACACTAAAAACAAAATAAAGTTAATATTTAAGGGGGGCTCCCATACAAGAAACGCGTTTGTTTTTGGCCTTTTTTGTTCGAAATCAATAATGACAACAGCTAGGCACTTCAAACTTTCACAAAATCCTAAATTATATTTGTACTTTAATAATAATTATTAATTAAAATAAATAAAATATATTTAATCCCATATGAAAAACATAATTTTTTGTCTATTTCCGTTTTATAACTGTACGGAACCCTTCGTGCGCGAGTTTAATAATAATAATATCTATGGACGCTTCACACCACGTCGGTCTGGCCCCGTGCTAAGTACCTGAAGGACTTGTGTTACAGGTACCAGACAACGGAAATATATTTAATACTTTTATACCATTACACATATTTAAGATTTTTATTATATCATACACATATTTAATACACATCCATGACCCAGGAACTTTATAAACTTTTTGTTCCGTCGGCGGGACTCGAACCCGCGACCTCCGGCTTGATCTACCAACGCGCTCACCACTGCGACACGGAGGTCGCCACGGAGTTTGATTCGCATTTGGCCGATTTTTAATTACATTTACTTAAGTATAATTTATATTCGTCTCTGAGTGCGGTAGTTAGAGTTTTTAACTCAATCTCAGTAAAATATGATGGTGCTCCATGATTAATTTCATAATATTGTCGCTTCTTTTTACCCCATTGTAAAAGAAGATCGTCAAAACAGAGGTAACGAAAAATTGCGGATGAAATCATGATGAAATATATTGTGCAGTAATAATACAGAGAACAAAAGATGGACAAACGAGGAGGCAGAGTGGGCACTTTAATGCGGCAACATTTGTCGAAAGGGTTGCCAGGTTTTGTTACAAAATATAACAATATTTTATATTTGCTACAAATTCGCGCTATTGTCGAATCCATTAGGATTGTGTAAAGGAAAATCTCTCTGGTATATGTATTTAGAGTTTGTTTTTCTTTAGTTGTCACAAATCACGTCTTTTCTTTTTTGTTGCAGGTCATTGGTCATTATCTCAGAACAGGAAAATAAGGTTACTCATTACTCATTACGTTAGTATACAGTGCTATTGAAGTCTGGGATCGAATGAAAAGTTCTTTGGAACAGTTCTTTAGTGAAAACTATGATCTGGCGAAAGAATATTAAAATGTTTAAAGGCATTGTAAATAAAGGTCTTGATTAGATTATCGTCTTTGATGCTTTTCGAGTCTTTAATGTCTTATCGGTCATTTCGTTCATGTTATCGGTAAAATATATCATACGGATACCATTCACGAGCTCATTAAAACATTTCAAATTGTGTATTAAAAACGCAAAAAACCTTTATTCAGATAAGGTTTTTCCGTACCAGATTTAATGAAAATCGGTTTAGCTGCTTAAGTGCGAAAAAGTAACACACAGACAAACCTACATTTTCTCATAACATTAGTGAGGAAGTATAAGCATGTATCTCCTATCTTACCTCAACGTTTTAAACTATATTGGATCTAAATCCAAACACATAGTCCCCAAGATAGCGGTCCATGAATAAATGAGGAAGCGATTTGGCTGAAATTAATTGCGCGGTTGGGAGCCGGCAGCCCGCAACATACATTTCCCATCAGGGGGATTACTCCAGAGTCCAGGAGAGTTACGTAACTGACCGCGTCATGGTTCATGCTCCACGTTGGCCAATGATGGACAAATGGCGTGAATGTGTATGTTCTTCTACGATTGTTGATGCATAAATCTGGAGGCACTGGCAATGATTATCCAAAGCTATTAACTAGCTACATTGCCCCGGTTTTTAGCCCTTTGTTCCCGAACTGTTTGTTAACACTATGGCAAATTTTTTAATATCAGTGCAGACCGCTAGACGTTATTCAATAACGAATCGACTCGACATCGACATCGAAACTAAAGTATTAAAGTTACCATACCAAATGTAATCAAAATTGCTTTAGACGCACGTTTTCGCATTTATTGTTATGGATAACAATACAATACGAAAATATAAACAGTCATTATTATAATGTAAATACATTATAATAAAGACTTATTTATATTTATTTTTATCCTTATTACCTAACTCTTTATATTGGCTAGTATTTTATTTTCTCATAGCAAAAGTTCGCTTGCTCAGCAAACATCAATATTTCGTTAGTATTTCTCGGTTGCCATGAGTTTGCAATTCACTTTTATGATTCGACTTGGAATTAGGGCTCATAAAACGTCGGAAATAATGCGATGACTTTTGCCTTCAGGCTTGTTCAAGGTTTCATTTAGCGCCTTTTTCATTCTTTGTTCCAATACTTGTTACAATATTCCTGATACATGTATTGCTGCGTCACGTTTTATTTAGGCGTTAAATATAAAACTGTATTGAGTGATAAATTACTTTAGTTTATAACTAAAAGGCTTTCCACGTTGGCCCATGATGCATAGCAACGATTTTCACCATGATTGTGAATCAACATCACGCATATTCGACATCGGCAATAGGCAATTGAAAACCGGCCAAGTGCGAGTTGGACTCACCCATGAAGGGTTCCGCAGCAGCAATAAGGTTTATTTATATGAAATTAAAAGGTTTTTGATATATTTTTATATTTAAGTTGATTTAATGAAAGTTAAATTAAGGTTTACCATTTTTATGACGTATAAAAAAAAACTACCTACTTGCTAAATCTCGTTCAAACCAATTTTCGTTGGTAGTTTTTATAGTTATGTACTGTATCATAATTTTTTTAGACTTACCTATTATGCCTCTACTTTAAAGTTAGAAGGGGGGGGGGGCACATTTTACCACTTTGGAAGAGTCTCTCAAGATATTTGAAACCTCAATATGATTTTTGAAGACCTATCCATAAATACATCACACGCATTTAGGGTAGATGAAAAAATTGTTTTTGTTTCAGTTGTACCACTTGTACCTATGGGGACCCCTAAAATTTTTTATAATTTTTCCATTTTTGTATCAAAATCTTAATGCTGTTCACAGACTACATACTACACAGTTTCAATAGTATAGCTCTTATAGTTTTGGGAGAAAAGTGGCTGTGACATACGGATGGACAAACAGACAGACAGATATGATGAATCTACATATAAGGGTTCCGTTTTTTGCCATTTGCCTACAGAACTCTAAAAACGTAAACATTAATATGGCTCTCTTTACGTTTGTAATCACTTGTTTTGTGTAACTTTTTATTCCGAAGTTAGTTGGTACAATTAATTTTGTAGAGTAGTAACTTGTACCTGAATACGTTCTTCTAAGCTTAATATACTTAAGTCGAGGGTCGATACTGAATATTATAATTCCTTAAATACCCCACATCATAAATACATTAAAAAGGTCAGATATTAGGGCAGTATAGATGTATCGCTTACCTCCGTTATATAAATGCAAATCATGGACCCTTAACAGTAATTTATAGGATTTCGTTCAATAACGGTTGGGACTCGTGACCCGGTGGCTTAAAATGGTGAAGGATCGGGGAAGGCGATTCTACTTAAGGGTCCGTATACAAAATTTGCCGATTTCGCTGATTTAACAGACGTGATTTAACAGTTAAAATACAGTATTTCTATAAGTTTTAATGCACAACATGTAAGATCATTTCAATTATAATATAGTGTTGGAGCTAGATTATTTCTTTTTTAAAGTATTTTTAAATAATCCAACTCAAACCCGCGACAGTTTTGTGATTTTTGCTGTTTTGGTTTAGAATATCACCTGTTTATGGATTGTATTGACGTCTTAACGGTATGAAAAAAATACAATGTACTGTTGAGAAAGTCATATATAAAGTGTTAAGTTACTTTTTACGACTTTAATATGAAATAGTTGAGTAAAAAAATATGTAACTCGGCAAAATTTTAGAGAAAATGGGCAAAGAATTGCAGTTAATTTCGGCAACTTGGAGCTGTAATTCATAAAAAGAAAATGTCAGAAATAATCTATAGATAAAATTCTATCCAATTCGAGAAAAAAGAAAAAAAATTGTGCCAAAAAACACGATTCAAAACAACCTAAATCTCACATTATATTACTCGCCGTAAGGTTCGAGTCGGCTTTCCGCGCTTAAATATATTTTAAATCTAATAATTACCATATTTTTTTTTAAGTCTAATAAGGGGAAAAAACCTAATAATATTTCTGTAGCGAACCTTTGCAATTTCGTATTCATCGGCAAAATTTCGTATACGGACTCTTCAGGCGGCGACTAAATCAAAATAGATGATATTCATTTTTATACTTGATACTAGGCAGCTACGAATTGTTTCATTCCTTAAACATAAATACTACATTATATTTGCGAATGGCGAAAACACGATATCGTAAAAAAATCGATAGAAAAAACATTTACGAATTAATTTACGAATATTTCATTTCGTTTCAAAACGGTGCATTCAAGTCAGTAAGTAAATATTTTAATAAATAATATAAATTTTCTATTACTGAGTGACTGTACTGGCGGATTTTTAAAATGTTGTAGGTATACCTATTTATCGAGTTAATAAGAAAAAACTAACTTGGCGCTGATTCTTCGTCGTTCATTTTCAGCTAGCATATTATGAAAGACAGGCGTAAGCGTAAAGAGAGAAGGATGATGTTTGATTTTTTGCTTTATTCGCCCTCTTAATAATAGTTTTGTTGGCCGCATGAAAAATGTTTCGGCGATTTATTACCATAAATGTCACGTAATGGTGGATTTTTTGGTAAATATCATTGCTTTGGAACAACTTTGGGTATATGGGAAAGGCTTTAGCTGGATTTTTGGGTTGGTCCTTATCTACTGATATGATTTGAAGTCAGTTGAAGCCTGAAGGGCTTGTATGTATGTACTAGTTATATTCAGAGTTTGCTACTATTGATGCGACTCTTTAACTCTGAAGTTTGGACTACCCTTTCATTATTAGGAATTGAATTGTTGAATCATACATATAATATAGTTGTTGAAACTCGAATCAGGCATATGTCGCAGTATGATAGATACAGTCGGAATATAATTATATACCGTTACATAGTTATACGAAAGCGATTCATTACTATCGTCTTAGGAATATAATTATAATACTATCGCAATCTAGTAATATGATTACCTGACTAAACTTATCTAGTTAAATGGTAATAAATTTCACATAGCATCAAAGAAAATAATTATATTATATTAATTATTATTGGTTTATTTTTATTTTAAAGTCAATGTTGCAATTAGTTATTTTAGTATAAAATATTGTGAACGGAAAACTTATAGTAAGGTACTAGGTGTTCAAACATTTACAAAACAATTTTAATTAGTCATTTCTCATTAAGAATTAAGAAAAAACTTGTTACGTATAAAACACAGAAATAAATTAACAGTTTGGAGACAATTTTCTTCTATGTTTATTAAATTATTACCATTTAACTAGATAAGTTTAGTCAGATAATCATATTACTAGATTGCGACCGTATTATAATTATATTCCTAGGATGATAGTAATGAATCGCTTTCGTATGATTATGTTACGGCATATAAGTATATCCCTAGGGATATAGCTATATAACGGCCATATCTATCATACTGTGACACATAGATACTAAAACTTGCGACAGTGGAAGTTTTATAGGTAAGTACTATCAAAACATATTGATTCTTGGGCAGATGGTAGACCTATGTTTGTTTGGGTTAAGTCAAGTCCAGGCGGCAAATCAAATTGACATTTACTTGACATAACATAACATGACCAAATATAGATCCGCCATCGGCCTAAAAATCAATTTCTCTGATAGTACATACTCGTACACTAACCTATGGAAGTGTTGCTCTACAGTCTACATCATTTTTTAAAAATAAAATAAGGGGGTAAACGAGTAAACTGGTCACCTGATGGAAAGCGACTACCGTCGCCCATGGACACTCGCAACATCAAAAGAGCTGCAGGGGCATTGCCGGCCTTTTAAAAGGGAATACGCTCTGTTCTTGAAGGTTTGCAGGACGTATAGGTCCGGAAATACTGCTGGTGACAGTTTGTTCCAGAGTTTTACAGTGCTCGGCAGAAAGTTACGCGAAAAACGCACGGTGGAAGACTGCCACTCATCAAGGTGATGAGGATAATAAATTTTTCGCGTGGGACGATGGCGAAAAGTTGCAGGTGATATGATTTCGAACAATAACAATATACCTATTACAGCTGTAACGGTTTTCAAAGAAAATAAAATCTAATGCTAGTACATTATGGATTTCGGATAGAGTATTTTTCAAAGTGTCACAGCTAAGTAATAATGTTCCATTCCCATGGCCCATGGGGTGAGGACTAAGGGTATCCATCAATGTCGCTTTGTTTTGATTGCGGACTTTATTGATACAACGCGCGCCCCGTGACTCGACGTGGGCAGCATAGATTACTGTATAAATAGATAAACTAGTTATTATTCTATCACTAAGCTTGCACTACTACAAGCATACAGTGCACATTATTATATTTTTTACTAGGTGGAGGGTTTTCATTCATTTGCCACTAGATGGAGCTATGTAGGCGTAGGATCTTTCATGTCAAATATACCTACACAATGTGACACCTATATCGTGACAATATACGTATGACAGTGGGTTGACATTATAATAACATTATATTATTATAACGCTAGTGATAGAACTCACGTAGGCTTGCATGTTGCAGTATATGTGTTACGCTAAAGACCGAAATCGCTCAGTGAGCGAAAAAATAGCTCACAACGCGTTGCGGAATTTCGCGTCGTGGCTCTAATGAAAACGGCCACGACGCGTTCTGGCAATCACAAAAAGGCCATAACGCGAAATTCGTGTCGTGGCTGATATGCTATTCGTTTTTCTTGATTTTGTTCTTGATTGATTAATCATCCATAGGTATGGAAGATTATATTTGAATTACCACGCGTACTACAAAATATTTTTTCTTTTATTAAATCACTGCATAACGTGTTTATCATAATTATTTATAAAATATCCATAGTTTTATACTATCCGTACTAATAATTATTATTACTGTCTGTCTCGCTGTCTGTCTGGCGCAACGTAGTAGCGGACATCAACTAGTAGTATTATATTTAAATTATATTAGTTAAAATAAAACTATATTTTTATTATTTATTAAGATCAGATTACTTTACTTATACAATACTAACTGTTGCCCGCGACTTCGTCCGCGTGGACTTCAGTTTATAGTTGTTCCCGTACATCGATTGAATAGTTTACTCGCAAATCATAAAGGTAAATTTAGTGGGAACCGTACATTTTTCCGCGACAAAATATATCCTATGTTCTTTCCAGGGACTCAAAGGATCTCTATACCAAATTTCAGCAAAATAGATTGAATAGTTTAGGCGAAAATCATAAAAGTTTATTGTGCTGGAACCGTACATTTTTTGGGACAAAATGTATCCTATGTCCTTTTCCGGGACTCAAAGTATATAATATATCTATACCAATCGTTCCAGCTGTTTACGCGTGATGTCGTAACCAAGGGAAATATTTTTATTATTTTTAGAGGTTCCGCGCGGCTTCGCCCGCGTAAATTAGATTTTTCACAGACAAATTAGTCCACAAAAATAGCCTATGATCCTTCACGTGCTCTACTTTCTATCTGACCCAAATAAGAGAAAAATTGCTCTAGTAGTTCGTAAGATAAGCCCTTTCAAATAATTTACCCCGTTTTTTCCACATTTTCCTCTATTTCTTCGCTCCTATTAGTCTTAACATGATAAAGTATAGCATTTAGCCTTCCTCGATAAATGGCCTATCTAACACTGAAATATTTTTTCAAATCGGACCAGTAGTTCCTGAAATTAGCGCGTTCAATAAAGCCCTTAAAATAATTTCCCCTGCTTTTCTACATTTTCTTCTATTTCTTCGCTTCTGTTAGTCTTAGCGTGATAAAATAAAACCTATAGCCTTCCTCGATAAGTAGCCTATCTAACACTTAAATAATTTTTCAAATCGGACCAGTAGTTCCTGAGATTAGCGCGTTTAAATAAGCGTTTTCAAATAATTTGCCCCCGTTTTTTCCACATTTTCCTCTATTTTTTCGCTCCTATTAGTCTTAGCGTGATAAATGGACTATCTAACACTGAAATAATTTTTCAAAGTAAAAGGACCAGTAGTTCCTGAGATTAGCGCGTTCAAACAAACAAACAAACAAACTCTTCCGCTTTATAATATTAGTATAGATACATACATATATTAAAAAAAACAACAACACGTTGCGCCAGATAGACAGACAGATAATATTAGTACGGATAGTATGGAACTATGGATATTTTATAAATAATACTAGCTGTCCCGGCAAACGTTGCTTTGCCATAATATATTTGCCATATTATTTTATTGATGTGCACACGTCGCACAAACGATGGTCGCCGTCAGTCTCAGGTTGTAATAATTTACTATTATTTATTCAACAAATGCACTTATCAATATATTAAGTACCGAGTAGCCGATTCTCAGACCTACTGAATATGCATATAAAATTTGGTAAAAATCAGTAAAGCCGTTTCGGAGGAGTTCGTGGACTAACATTGTGACACGAGAAATTTATATATAAAATTATAATGACAAGCACGTTAAGCAGTGATTTAGTAAAAGAAAAAATATTTTATAGTACTCGTGATAATTCAAATATAATCTTCCATACCTATGGATGATTAATCAATCAAGAACAAATCAAGAAAAACGAATAGCATATTAGCCACGACACGAATTTCGCGTTATGGCCTTTTTGTGATTGCCAGAACGCGTCGTGGTCGTGGTCGTTTTCATTAGAGCCACGAAGCGAAATTCGCGTCGTGGCTGTTTCACTGTGACCACAACGCGTTGTGAGATATTTTTTCGCTCACTGAGCGATTTCGGTCTTTGAGCGTAACATATGCAATCAAATTAATATAATAATATCTAATATAATAATATCTATGGATGCGTCACACCACGTCAGTCTGGCCCCGTGCTAAGTACCTAGAGGACTTGTGTTACAGGTACGAGACAACGGAAATATATTTAATACTTTTATACTACTACTATATATACATATATTTAGGGCCTGTTTCACCGCTTCCTGATAAGGCTATCCACCACTTAACTTGACACATAAAGTATGGAGAATCTGTCAACTAAGCCTATCGGGCACCTTATCAGGAAGCGGTGAAACAGGCCCTTAAGATTTTAATTATATCATACACATAATATTATATATTACACATCCAGACCCGGGAACATTGAAAACTTTTTGTTCCGTCGGCGGGATTCGAACCCGCGACCCCCGGCTTGAGCTACCAACGCGCTCACCACTGCGGGGCTAAAATGGTCGCTTTGTTGAATCATGATATGAATCTTATTATGATTCAATTCTTTAAAATCGCGAAATGCAACTCTGCTTGCAATTAATTTCTGTATTTTTGTACTGATTTGACATTTGTCAGTTTGACAGTTTTGACAATTCATTTGCTGAATTGATTAAGAGGAATAGCTAAATGTGACCATTTTAGCCCCGCTGAGCCACAGAGGTCGTCACTGTAACTGTTTCATTGTTCGTACAGATTTTCAAAGCTGTTGTTTACTAAGTACTAACCCAAGAGCCAGCGACAGCTAGACTTTCGCCATTTTATAAAAGCTGAAAGTTTACCTGTCTATGACCCCTAAAAGTAAGAACGACCAGCAACTATATAGTTTCGGTCGCTGTTACTTTAGAAAATAGGAGGTAGTTAGTTCTGAAGGTCTACCTAATTTTCGTTACAGTATAAAGCTCAATTTTTTAACTGATTTCCTCGGGATATCTGTAGGAACTTGATTCCTATGCAGTTGATAGACCAACGTTATTTGGTCGAATATGTCAATTCAATGTTAATTGTGATCTGTCGGCTGGGTTTGACGTAACGCAACCAAACTACGTAGGTCCCCGATCTGCATAGGAATCAACTTCTCCGATAGTACATCAGTGGTTCTTAACCGGTGGTCCGCGGATCACTGGACGTGGTCGCTGGAGGCATTCCAAGTGGTCCGCAAAGCCGTCCTAATAAAATGTGACGTGACGTAATGAGTCTAGACGAAACAACTTTTAGATTTTTGCCAAACAAAAAATAAATGACTGCTAACTATGAAATTGTCCTTCTTTTCTTTATCAAACAATTCTTAATTAAGGTAAACCAACTTGGTGGTCCCCGGCAAGACAGACATTTGGTAAAATGGTCCCTCGTGACTAAAAGGTTAAAAACCACTGATTTACATTGTACACAGTGTGAATCTTTTACTATTGGGGTTAAAAGTATACTCTGTGATGTAGAGTCCGTTCAAAATTATTTTACCCCTGACATGACCTTACGCCAATCGCATAGGGGTCACTATTACATAACTCTGAGGTAGCTGTGAACGGACAACTGCTACTGTGGTGTTTTATCACTATGCGGACATTCTGGTTTTATGTGGAGCTAATTTGTGTTGACATGTATAAAGCCTTATTTCGGTTTTATTACGTCTTTATTTTGATAATAAAAGTAAAATAAATACCTGCTTTATTTGTTTAAACCAGTGTAGTTAATCAACCATCGGAATATAGGGAAAACATTTAATCGGAAGATTGGGGAAATGTAGTTAAGTTCAGAATAATAGAGTAAATAGTCTCACAGTTTTAACGCAACAAATCCGTCGACTTTGATCATAAGTTCTATTTTCTGCGATCGACGTTTTTAAAACATCGTTGTCTCAAGTAAATTAGAAATTAGGAAAACTTTAATCAAGAAAAAATTTCAACAGTGCTACGATAGGATTTCATTATTATATTGAATCTACTTCAATCCCCAGCTTAGCTTTACTAAAGTTAACAATATAATTAGACATTTTCAATAATCAAGTATCAATTACTGTAACACCTACACCAACGATCAATCTTCCGAGTATCATTCCAAACGAACCCAAATTGAATGGAATGAAAGATAATTTAGAAAATAAAAAAGCAATTTAAGTCTTCGTGGAATTTTCATAGGCGAAAACAGAGGGAAAGTGCCTTGTTTTTCCGAGGAAAGTTCGCGAAGAACCATTAATACTTTACGAAGTGCAGTAAAACACTCGCTTAGAGCCTGTCATCCTCGTACATAATACACTATACACTTTTAACTGCTTTTCCACACACAAAAGTGATAATATATTTTGTATCTAAAAATTCCTCACTAAAGTTATTATTGTTTATGTTATACTCCGTTGCGGAAATCGTAAGTTTTTTCGGGATAGAAATTTATCCTAAGCCCTTACCCGGGGCTCAAAGTATCTTCATACCATTTCTGCAAAATCGGTTTAGTGGTTTGGGCGCTTCGATCTTGGAGCGTCAAGACAGACATACACACTTTTGCATTTATTATATTAGTATGAAAGTTGCACATTTTTTAAATACTTTTTGATAAGTAAATGTTTAGAGGGCATAAAATTAAGTTTACTGAATAAATCAAAATGCTGTATCAGTTACATAATTTTCTATATTTTAATATCTTACATTTATAATTTGTAACTAGCTATTCAAAACAATTAAATTATGAATCTAAAGTACATGTACAAAAATTTTATATACAAGAATTTTTAATGGAAACGACATCCATTGGGTACGAACGACAATAGGAAATTTACAATACGTACTCTCATACACGTTCCAAATATTATATCTATACGAAAACAAAGTATAACATTAAATACAAGTTTTCATAATAAATTGACAAACACGAATGTTTACTTAATTATTATTGAGTCTTCCTTGTATAAATACTGCGTCACAAGAAAAACGCTTCGAGGGTTTAGTATGTATTATTATTTTGTTTATAACTATAGCTAGTACTTGCCGCGTTACTACCGCAAAATCTGACCATGTTACGAACAAACAGACAAATAATAATTTATGATTGTTTTACGCTGTGATACTGAATCGATAATAATTTTAAATTCCAAATTTCCTATTTATTATAAAATATTTTTCTTCTCCGTTTTACAAGATGGTACAAAATCAGTTGGCACATTTTTCTATGATTTGGCAGTGAACAAGCAATATGTCCTGTTATTTTTAACAACAATTTTAACATACATAAATTACTTCCTTCTTTTTTCTTTTAGAATCATATTCTATCCTCTATACATCCTTTAATGCTACTTCTACGATCTTAATGTCCATTAATTCCATCGTTTACGAAAGGTACTTTATTGAATTTGGGACTCTGAGCTTCTTATAATAACGTCCATAGCAAAATCAAGACGAAAATATATTTATGTGGACAAATTTCGCGCTAACACAATTTCAAATTTACAATTCAATATTTACAAAACATTTGGCACAACGACGTTGAACTAGACGACACGAGACAAACGCTACCATTGCATATAAATATAAACAACGTCACGCATCAAAATATCTAATTTACGCAAAACGATATTCCGGTACATTGTTATGACATATATGACACAGTCAATACTGTGTTATGTGGCCATTTAGGCCACAATGACCTCCACTTAGTCCATTTGACCAGTGTGTCTAGCTTCATGCGACTATTTACCTCACGCCGATTCTACTTGTCTGAGCAAATATAGGTATGCACGAGACTTCTAATGAAATCCATAAAATTTCTTCTATTCATCTCATCTATAACGAATCACTTAAACTAATTATTTACATCATACAATCAGTCGTAGTTACTATTTTGGCAGGTAATAATTGTCAAAAGAAATAGTTATCACAATTTAATAATCCTTCAGTAGCTTTTCTTTTTGCAGGACTTTTCAGAGTCGATGTTTTAACTAGGTTGCTATTTTTGTCTCCTTTACTTAATTATAAGTCAAAGCTCTCGCTTAGTACCATTATTCGTAAAAAGATTGTGTTCCAATTCTTTGAAAGATTACTAAAGTGTGTCATCCATTATATTATCTAATTTGTTAATCTAAAATTCGCAGCTCAGATTTGAACTAGTAAAATGTCGTAGGCCACTTAAACTAATTATTTCTCATAATTTGTTAGTTTGGTCATAAGAAACATTTTGATATCAAAATCTGATTTAAATAGTCGATAATCTATAGGCCGGACTAAACCTAAACACTGGCTGTCGACGAGATAGACGCTGAATTGTTTTGCTGCCGTCGAGACTGAAAGAAGGAATCTCAAGGTTGAAAGTCGTTTTATGATATTTCCCTATCCAAAGTCCTTATATACGCATAAATAATTTCAGCCTCTTATCGTCTATCAGAACTTGTGATGCAAAATGCGAACATTCTCGACCTACCATGGTTCAAAGCTGGGTGTGCACGATAACTTTCATGAACCCAGCTTTAAACGGAGGCCCTCGGATCTAACACTAGATAAATGAAAACTATTCTAATTTGAGGTTAAAAGATGATATTGTCAGGGTGGTATATAATAAATTAGTTTAAAAGTCTCTGTCGTATTCGGAGCGGCGCCTCGAGTAGTGTGAGCGAGGGAACTCCCCGGTATAGCCGTAGACCTGGGATCCTCCTCCAGTCTGCCCGTACAGCTGTGAGCCTCCGTATCTGTTGACAATTGCAATTTAAAACTCACAGTTAATAATAATAATATAATAATCCTCTAGAGCTCTGCAAGTAGGCTTTACAGGCGCGAATTGATTGCTAAATTAATAGCAAACAATTTATCTAAAATTAATTTATGGCCAGAATTCCATATAAAAAGGTTTGCTTAAATTATAACATACCCATATCCGTTTCCTCCAGTGCCATATATCTGCGAGCCTCGACCCGAGTCAGGAGTATAGTGTTGCATATACTTCTGCAGCTGTGGGGTCCACTCGGAGCGCCACGAGTCTCCGGGGTTCGGATATGCCAGCTGTTCTATGAATGCAGTTGACATTCGCTGAAAAGTTACGCAAACTTTAGTTGATAATATTATAGAATATTTTATTTGATTCGTATTCGAAAACTAACCACGCGGTTATTGATCAATCCTTGAGTCTTTAGTTAATAGTCACCAATAACTGGGCGATAAATTTTTGAATTAAAGTGGGAAAGGGAATTATTATAGTCAATGCCCTGGACAAATTCTTGACGATTCTTTTATAATTCGTTGGATTCAATTTGAGACGTTGTGGCCTCTATATTTCTTTTCTTGTATCTTTGTCGGAAAAATCTTACCTTTCCAGATGGCAGATATGGAAGGTCTCGTTCCTTCATCGGATGAACGTCTTCGAAGCCTCCCATGTGGCTCTTGTCGAGTTCCCTCAACATGTCTTCGCTGAGTGGTATTGGCTGCTTCGTTTTTGCACTCTTTTGACGGTTTACCAGCTGCAAAGAAATAGCAATTACAATTAAAGTTTTTTTTTTTTTATTTCTATGCACATGGCAGTATGATAATTTTTTTGGTCATTCTTTTAAATGTTTCTTGTATAGTTACAGTGAGAATTCCATATAAGTACAAAAAATATTATGATCGATTTTATAATATTTTGTGTAACATACCACAGTCACACCGAATATCACCACGAATAACAAAGAGGCGAGTGCAATAACAATGACAGCGATGCCCCACTGCGGCAGGAGGGATTCTTCATCTGGCTCCACTATAGTTGGCTCCTCTCGTTTCGGCAAAACTGTAAATAAAAAGTTACAGAAATTTTGCCAATGGAAACTACCAAAATTACTTAGCTCTGTTTGATTGGCAAATACATTTGTAATTTAGAGAGAGTAGAACAAGTGCTTAAGGCAAAGTACAAAACTTTGTTCAAGTACTTAATTGAATTTGCATGTAACTCATTGAAAGTGGAGTAATATTACCAATGAATTCCGTATATGCGGGGTCCATCACAAACTTTCCAATTTCCAACTTTCCGGCGGATTTATCAATTGTTTTCGTCATTTGCTCGTCACTTTTGTTCATTCTGTCTTCATCAGGCTGATCACCCTGCATCGCGTCGGGGTCGAATTCTGTAGCTGGTATTTCCTCGACAACAGAACCAGGCTTGGCTTCGTGCAGGGATTTATGGAATAGTTTTTTAATCTGTAATGTGTCAACTTTATCTTCCACGTTCTTCAGCTCAATAAAGTAATCAACGAGCACGGAGCCTTCACTGAACCCATCGATGCGAATGTCTTTGTACCACTTGCTTAGTAAATCGTTCTTGGAATAAACAGAGTTGAGCTAAAAAAATATTTGGTAAATTATTATCAAGGATACAAATATTATGATACTGATGCAATACAATATTTTCAACTATAATTGATTTAACTAACCTCCTCTTTAACTTCCTTTGCTAACTTTTTCCATTCCTTTGTATGTTGGTCGAGTAGTTCGGGAATCCATTTTACTCCTACAAGGTAAAACATAAATAAAATTAAGTGTCAATATATTATTTTATTCCTACAGACCACCAGACGAATGCAGTTAAATGTATATAAATGGACATAATATTTTGTACCTGAAACTAATTTTATAGTAGCGGCAATGTCACACTCTTGTCGACAAACGCCAGGAGTAGTCGGCGCCGGCGGTGCCTGGCTCGTGGTGGTCGTCGTTACAACGCGTCGAGTCGATGCTTCGGTACTTATATCGGCTAACGGAGTTGTGGAGGTCGCATTTCTTTGCAATTCTAGCAGCTTCTCAAGTGAAAACGGCGTCGTTGAAGGAGATGGCCATCCAGTGAATTCAGTTGAGGCTCTGAATAAACAAATACAATAAATTAGTATGTAAAACCAAGTTGTACTTTAATTTATAAAAAAAAAAACAAAGTTGTCTTAGATTCGCAAAGCTATCATAAAACGAGCATAATATAATTTTACTACCAAATTTATTGCTATTATTAATAGGATGTTTGATTTTCATAATTATAAGTAACCAATCAGCAATATTTACCTTGTTGGCCATCCTTTCTGTATTTTTGGTGTCACTGGCGGAGGTCCAATACTAGACTTTTGAGTAGTGCTTTTCCTTGTCAATTTACCACCTGGCCGTGAAGGAAAAACTACTTTGAATCCTCCCGGTGCAGCGGTTGTTGCCTCTACTTTAGGAGTGTCAATAGTTTCCTCAGTATTATTTAGCTTGAATCCAGGTGGCAAGAGACTCGAGACATCAGCAATTTTTATTTTCTCCAAAGGACTTTCAATCTTTGTGTTTTCACTATTATTGAGTTTAAAGCCAGGTGGAAGCAAAGCTGAAAGATCTATTTCAACAGCGCTCGCAGGAAGTTTAGGAATGCTTTTAACAGGTTTCGAGGTTGTACTAGTTATTTCCAAAACATCAACAGCAATATTTGTATTATTCAACTTGAATCCTTTATGAAGCAATGCTGAAATGTCTATCTTTTCTACGACTAAAGTGCTATTTTTCAAGTCGGTATTTTCAGTCGGTGGTTTATAGCCTGGAGGTAAAAATTTACTCAAATCATCTTCTTGTATTTTTGGAGTTTTGATTTCTTTAGGCTTTTCTCTTGGCTTATATTCTTTTGGCAGCAATGATTTATCGTCAAGAATAATTACTTTGTTTTTGGAGCTTATTCCAGAAGATCGCCCTTGAGTTCCATTGATGATCACGTTAGCTATTGAAGGAGGAGTTGATGGAGTAGTTGTCGTAGTTGTAGTACTGGTTGTTGTTGTAGATGGCGTTGTTGTGCTAGTACGTTTATCCTTAAAAGATAGTTTTGGTTTATATCCTGGTGGTAAAAATGCAGAAGGAAGCTCATCCATTACAGTCACTAATGACGGTTTCTTTCTTGGTTTAGGTGTTGTCGATGTTGTTAATCGAGGTGCAAATTTCTTTATATTTACAGGCAGAGGATCAGGAGAAGCTCTTTCTGTTATAGCTGAAGATTGCGTGCTCTTTACGGTGAAAAGTTTAACAGGACCTTGAGTGGTAGAAGATGATGCAATCATATGATCTGTTGTTGTTTCGGTTATTAATTCAATATTTTTATTTTCATTATCAATACTACCAGATAAAACGTCAATTGATAGCTCGGATTGGATAGTATCTAATTTATCATTTATATTTTCAGTTGAAGACGAACTACGTGATCCATCTTTTGGATTTTCGGTAACATTCTCTTCATCTTCATCTGTAAGTACTTGTTTCTTTTCTTCTTGTTCAACTGTTGGAAATGGTAGGAAACGAGCACCCGAAATACTTCTGCTAGTTTGTACTGAGGCAACTACTATCCAATTTTCTGTAGTGACTGAGACTCCATCTTCATTTTCTTGAATTGAAGGCGAGCTGCTAGGATGTGATATTTTTGATTTTGGAGTAGGGGAATAAGTTACGTTCGGAATAGATATAGTTCCGTTTACAACACTTTTTGTAGTAACTACTGAAACAACCTCTTCGCCTAAAATTGACGGAGTTTCAATTGATGAAACATCTTCTTTATCTTCTTTAGAAAATGTGAATTTTTGGCTAGGTTCACCGGTATCATTATCCAATCCTTGTTCTGGTTGATCAATAACAGCCGAATCAACAAATTCCTTAAAATTATCATCCTTTACCATTGTTTTGTTTGGTTCCATTACCAACACTTCATAAGAACTCGTAGTGTTAACTTTTGGAGTCTCTTCAGATTTTTCAGTCTCTTCTGTTGAGTCATATTCATCATAAATATCTGTTACTGGCTCTTTACTTGTTTCAGTATGTGTTGGTGTGGTTTGAGCTGCCTGCGTTTCTTCTTCTTCGTCATCATAATATTCACCGTCATATTCCTCCTCTTCTCCTTCTTGACTTTCAGTATCAACATCTGCATGACTATCATTCTTTTCAGAACTGCTGGGAATAGTTTGTGTACTTGATGAAACAACAGGAGGCTTTTGTGTATACAATTTTTCTATGGATTGTGTTTTAACGGCAGAATTGTGAGCTATATTATCTAATCCCATAGAACTAGCATCAGATTTGCTGTCATCATATAGTTTACTTTGATTTGACTTAATTACCTCTACATCAAATGACCCCTTTGTGTTTTTCATCAATTCCCTGAAGGAACTTATATCTCTTATGTCATCTTCAAGTAGCGGCTCTAGATCTAATAAAGGTTTATATTCCGTTGATGCATCATGATACGAATTAGCAATGTGCTTTGGTAGATTAAAGTTCTTTACGACAGTATTCTTCGGCGTTGGGAAATTCTGAGGTGTCCGTTTGTCTTCAGGAAGAAGAGGATCAAAATGTGAGAAACGAGAACCAGAAGGCTTTACGCTCGGTCGGTTGACTAATTTCGAAGGATTATACGTCGTAACTTTGTGATGTTCATAAAGTTCCTGATCATCATTGTCAATTTCATCATCATGTGGAATATGTCCCGATTGTCCGTGACTCTTGAGGCTGTTTCCAGTGAACGGTATATTTTGGAAACGGCCATTCTGAAGAGAGTCTATGTCGGGATTATTTAAAGTAATTTGCCCTAAAAAGGTTTCTGGTTTTGATGGATCATTCTGGTAGGCGACAGAATGTATCTGTGAGTTATCCTCTGGTCTCTTTGTTGGAGCTGAATTTAGTAATTGGTAATTAATAGGAGGTGCTGGCCTAAACCTTTGCCGTTGTGATGACGGAAAGTCTGGTTGATTTAAGTAATATTGTGTTCCAGATTGACTTCTACCCGTCGGTAATTGGAACGGCGAAGGGTTTTGGTTGTAGCTAGGACTAGGGAATCGTACGTGTCCTTCGTTATAAAAAGGTTGCCCCGCTGATGCTACTCTGTAGCTGTCACCGTTTTCCAGAAATGTCGTGGGCCGACTGTTTGGGAATATAGGTGGCTGAACTTGAGCAAAGTTTCTTTCTGGTGTGTAATAAAAGTCATTGTCACCTGAAACAAGAAAAATGTAATTTAATACCAAATAGAAAAAAATATTAGTTACCTACTTATTATTATTGTAATTGTAGTTATTCTCATGAAATCCTAGATTTGGAACGAAATATATTTTAATAGAAAATACGTAGCAAAAGTTAATTTAAAACTATATTCAATACACAAGCATTTTAGGTAATTGGCAGTTACACGCAAGTAACTTCCTTATGATTTAATGAAATAATGAGTTCAGACTTTTAGAATTGGCCTTGTCAATGCATCAACGTAATTGCACATTTAATAAATTAAATCCACATTTTAAAAACATGTTGTAAATTTTGTATTACGAAACCGTAGCAAACTTATCTTTGACCATCGAGAATTTTGGGTTTAGCTAATTATGAAACGTAGCTCTGAAAAAGATAAAACAGAATAGACAACCCATATACCTTAATGTAAATAAAGGTCCAAGGGATAAAATCTAATTACCTTTGCAAATACTGACCCTCGACGATGCCGTGGTGTCATTATATCGAGATAATCAGAGTGAAATTACTTTCTCGCGTATTATATACCTAATTAAGGAGGTATCGGATGGAGCCTCTTCGACGTTATAGGAAATCGATACTCGGCTCATTAGCGATGGCTATCGCCGTATGTAATAAGACTCCCCGGGTCCCAAAAGTAAATATATCAAACAGGGCTCCAGATGTAATTAAGAAATACAGGCTCGTAAAAATATTATTTTCAATTTAAGTATTTACGCGACCTTTCCACGTTGGCCTCTGATAAATACAAGCGAACATAAAAGGGCCGAATATTTGTCTATGATTGCCCATGTCGCTTGTCATAATTGTAGAGCAGCACAATTGCGCAATCATATTGGCCATTCATGATTATCCATCATGGCCCTTGACAAGAATGTAGTTAGTTTTAAGAATGTAATAAGTTAAATTACTTTTCGGTTACATATATTATGATGTATCATAATAATATTAACTTAACTTAAATAAACATGATTTGTAGATCATAATATTATCAATATTTTGGGTACCGAAGCAAAACATACTAGCTTCTCAAAACTATGTTACGAAATGTTGGTTATATTAATATAGAGTCCAAAATACTTACACGGAAGTCGTGACTTACTAACTTAATTAAGTTTCGGTCTGTGAACAGAATTAATGCGTATCATGCAGACGTTTCTTATTACTTATACTAATGAATTTGTACATAGAAGATGCATTATGATTTCGAAAAACCATTTCAAGGTAGGCTTAACAGAAATACTTTTTAGATTTAAAGCCTTCACAGTGAATAGGAAAAAAATTGATTTGACAAATAAAAACAGTGTATGCCGCATTTGTTTAGAAAAGTTAAGAGCCCGGGTAACCCTCGAAATTCTCATACATACGTAATACCAAAATCATTTTGTCATACGAAAATATTTAACATGTTTGAGTTATTTTTCAGCTTAAAATAGTAATTACCTAGGTTCCTGAACAAAAATTAACTTCAAAATATTCAAACACTAAAAAAAATTTTTTTGTGTATAAATTTTTTTTACTAAATTTACTACTAAATATTTAAACACTAAAAAATAGAGTAAAACACTAAAAAAAATATAAATAATTAGTAAATTTACTACAAAATATTTTAATACTAAAAAATATTTTTTGGAGTTGAAATATTTTGTAGTATATTTACTATTTTTTTATATATTTTTTAGTGTTTTACTCTATTTTTTAGTGTTTAAATATTTAGTAGTAAATTTAGTAAAAAAAAATTTTACACAAAAAAAAATTTTTTAGTGTTTAAATATTTTGAAGTTAATTTTTGTTCAGGAACCTAGGTAATTACTATTGTATGCTGAAAAATAAATCAAACATGTTAAATATTTTCGTATGACAAAATGATTTTGGTATTACGTATGTATGAGAATTTCGAGGGTTACCCGGGCTCTTAATCATAATTTTTAATCCTGATAGCCTTAACACTCACAAGAAAGAAGTAACTGAAAAAAAGGAGGCTCTAAACTCAATCATTTTCTAAATTTAGCCAAATGAGTAAGATAAACGTGTAATTCATACGGAAACATTAATGCAATAAGTGACGCCGCTTCCTGCGAGGGTGTATTGTGCTTCAGGGTTGTGTGCGACTACAATTGCATCATTTACATAATCTAATGAATAATGATTTAGATAAAGATATTTAATAATTTATTCGCGAATTACGTGTGATTAAAATTATTATGACTTAAGGTCCCTCACCACGTTGGGCTATGTGGGATAATTGTGATTGCAAAGATGCAAATGGCTGCCATTTTATAACCGTGAGAGAGAGAGAGAAAAAAATTAAGAGCTAATTTGCCTATAAAATATGCCATATATATCGCGACGTTGAGTAATCGGACACTAGTGTCGGGATACATCATATTTAATAATATATTTTTTGTTTTTTAGTTGATTTATGTTAATCTATACATATAATAAAATCGTAGGAAAGTCAATTCTGTACATTGAATATTTTTGAAATATAATACTTGGGACGTAGTCTACTATGTTAACGCGGACGAAGTCGCGGGCACCAGCTAGTATATTATATTGGGTATGCGGTGTTTGTCTTTAAGATAATATTGATATGCATTTTACTGTAACTTTAAAATGTAATATTTCTTATGTATTACGTGTAATTAAATAAAATAAAAAACAAAATAGCATAAACAATCGCTGTCAATATTAGGCAATCAGAGATGGGATTGGTCCATCAAGGGCCAATAACCAATGTAGAGAGGTTGCATTGAAGTGGGTGCCACATCACACGTGTGGAATCAATATCGTATTTCCTCTATTGTTCTTAGATTTATGAAAGAGAACACATGATATTTTGATAAAAGACTAATAACTAATTGTATACAAAATAACTAAGTCCATTGAAAACTACGAGTAAAAGTTTCGACTGACGCTATTTAGTATTTAATATTATAAGAGGAATCATAATTCAAAACTCTGAAACAACTAACAAGGTGATGATGATAACGTCTCTATACAACTGATCCGGCTGATACTAAAATTATTTAAAGCGATCTCTTTTCTTGAAATATTTAAATGTCATAGACATTATTAAAAATAATTACTAAGATTTAAAAGAAGCTTACGCTTTAAACTTGAAAAATTGAAAGGTTAAAAGAGATGACTTTGAGCTCATAAAGACGTCGAGCAAAGATTTTATGTGTTTATTTTCATATACAAAGGCCTTGTGTTATACCTTTCATTTTCCAAAGAAAACACTATGGCCGCGTAAATATTGAATACGTGATAGCAATAACAAGAAGTTTTATGTCGACAGATATACGTGTGCTGAAATACACATGTACCTTCCATTATATACGTACTGTACAGTATAGTAGAATACAGTATAATATATCCCACCAAAAACATACCTGTTAAAAATGGGGCCAAGTTCCTATTGGCCAATTATTCGCCTTAAAAAAGAGGTGAAATCCAATCCAATGCCAAGTTTAGATGCACTTCAAAATCGATCATATTCATCATCATCAACAGCCTTAATACTTCTAAATTTGAACTTGGCGGGTTGATTTGATCACATAAATACAAAATATTAAATTTAATTATCCAATTAATCAAATGCTACTTATATCATGAAAACCTGCCAAGTTCCAATTTAGAAGTATTAATGATCAGGCTGTTGATGATGATGATTGAAGTGCATCTAAACTTGGCATTGGATTGGATTTCAACTCTTTTTTAAGGCGAATAATTAGCCAATAGGAACTTGGCCCCATTTTTAACAGGTATGTTTTTGGTGGGATTTCAATACTTTTTTTCGAGAAATCGTACGGTCTATTTATAAAGTGCCACACCCACATGTATTGTTAATCTAAGTTATTCTGCGTTTCAAAGTAACTTTGCTAGCGCCATATATCAAAAGTATTTTATAAACAATATTTTCGATAGATGGCGCTAGTGGTATTTGTTAACCTATCAATAGAAGCGAAATTTTTAAGGTAGCAGTATTTATATAAAAGCTTTACAGTGTGCATTATACATGGCAATATTTTTAAACCCTTCTCTCCTCCTCCCACACGTATTCACTGTTACATAAGAATTTTTTCCTAAAATTCGTAGATGAGCCGACTCACGCTTGACCGATTTCTTAAATTTCTTAATTTCTTGTTAATCTACATATAAAACCCAACCTGTGTGCCAAATTTCATAGCGTTAGGACAATTGGAAGTGGCCTAGAGGTTTTGATTACCGGTCAGTGAGTCAGTGCCAAAATTAGCTATTTTTACAAGGACATATTTCAGGATGTAACAACGCTATATCTATGAAATTTGGTATATTGCGTAAGTACTAGTATATGATTACGTACGTATAATTTTATCTTTGCACTTGCAATAGTTACTGAGCTACAGGGGGGTCAAAAGTGCGTCGATACCGTTCGTGTAAATAGTGCACGGCATGCGCGCGGCCTGCTGGAACTTGGCGGCGCACGTCCGTGCGCTTTGACAGGGTGTAAAAAACAACGTGATAATACTTTAGAATTTAGGATGTGTATGTGTGTGTGTCCTTACTCTCTGAAGAGAGTTTGCTGTGAAAGTAACAGCGATTGGAAAGTAACTTTTTAAAACTTTTGTATATTTATTACTCTATGGTATGAGCAAAATCATGACGCTGGGACGTGCACGTAATATGTGTCCCTTATATAGAATTCACTGTGAAAGTTGCTACTTTCACACTGCTGTGTATAAATACTCTTAAGCCCTTACCCTCACTTTGTTTTGTTACACCCTTTAGTTAGGACAGTACCGAAAGTACTGTACAGGTAGCACTATGCACGAACAGATGTACACTTGTCATAAATTACCAAAAATTTACGTCACAATGCATGCGTACGCAGTATGCACCTAGTCAGGCTACGTCGATTAATAAGCCTACTCATAAATGAATACCAAGTTACATTCCAATGCAATATAGCAAAAGGGATTCACAAATCCCAAGTCCGGTTTTACCGTCATAAGAGTTCCAAAATGATTTCATTATCCTTATGTTGTGTCTTAGAAAGAAGCTATATTGCGTTATTTAATATACAGATTCTTAAGCTCATGTCACCTTAAGGCTGCCTTCACACTAGTGTTTGTCCAGCCAGCGTAGGCGTTCGATGAACGAGTGAGTAGCGCAGAAGCTTGTCGTAACGTTTCCTCTGCAGAATAAATTAAACGCTGCGCTAACGCGGCGCAGACGTAACATAATTTCTTCAGGAACAATCAGTACATGGCGCTAGCGTAGCGTACTGATTGTTCCAGTAGAGAAGCAGCGACAACGCGACGTACGCGCCGCGTTGTCGCGGCGTCTACGCTGCACATACGTTCATCGAACGCCTACGCTAGTCAAACGCCAGTGTGAAGGCAGCTTAATTTGAATATTTTCATGCCATATTACAATGCGAATGAAATAAATGGCCCCACTTATCACAATCGCCGAGGACAGCTGCTGCTATTTTTTACGGGACGAATTTTGTGACGTACCAATTTCCACTTCTTTCGCTCCTACTTCATTACTCAAATCGCGTTTTTGCTGACATAACACGCGCGGGGACTTATCTTTATTTTTGAATATTTTCGTCAGGGGACATAATATTTCACACGTTTTCATATTCTATATCAAAAGCCTGGTAATATATAGTTATTAATTTCACATAGTACAGTCGTAACTCGTAACATACAGTATCTATCATAACTAGAGTATATATCTATAACTACAGTATCTAAGTATCGCAACTAATAGCTAAGTGATATAGAAGTTTTAAACGCGAGCCACATTGATACTTAATTCTTTTCCTATTTCAAGCTAAGAAATGATGCTAAAGAACACCAGTTTTATATTATGGTCTAACTTATTAACTGTACTAGTACTAGTGGTACTAGTACTAGTAGTACTAGTACTATGACTACTCTATTACTTACTAGTAGAACCTGACGTTTTACTATACTAGATATTCAACATATACTGATCTGCTACGTTCATACTATTTTCCGGCTTAAATCTGTTACGAACAATTTTCAAATTCAAAATTGCAAACATTGACAAATTTTACAGATAAGTGAAACAAAAGATACGAAAGACCATTTACATAAAAGAGACAGTTATATTTTTAAACGTCGAATCGTATCGCTGTCTCTTTCTTCGCCTGAGCTATGACGAAAATTCGATTTTTTCCAGATTGTTCGAAAAAATAATTGAAAATGTAAATAGTCGAGGTATTTATTGCAATCAAGACATGTGGTAAGAGATTCCATGTGTTTTGTTTTCTTTTGAGTCATAATTAGTACATTTTCGAAACACGCACGACGTCATTTTCAATCTTTATCTTATATCTTATATCTTTAAACGAGCAATTCTTGTATATAATTAAATAATTGGAATCTCGGAATCGGCTCCGATTTTCATGAAATTTAGTATATAGGGGGTTTTGGGGGCAATAAATCGATCAATTGATCTAGGAATCATTTTTAAAAAATGTCATTTTAATCGTGTTTTATCGAATACCGAGCAAAACTCCGTCACATAGCTAGTTTATTTAGGTAAGACAAGACGCGGCACGTTCGTGAAGTGCGTTCGATGGTTCGATGCAGATTAATAAAGGACGGGTCAATTGGCCCGTATTTGAACCTTCACAACGCGCGCGGTAGTAACATATCTGCTTTGAGTTTTTTTTTAAATATATCATTGACTATATACATTCAAATTGTGTTGAAACAAGAAATTAATAAAAAAATTAAAATTTAATATATAAGTACTTTGGAACAGTCTTTTAATAAGGTCTTCTGTTAATCTTAACAACTTAATTTTGTGATCAAAACCATTATTCCTGTTAGTCTGAAGGGCGCCATTAACCGTTTTCTTTAATTAAACTACTTTGCGACTCCGAACTCGAGGTCGATCTTCAAAATATTTTCAACAACCCATTTTACATCGGTACACAAATTAAGGTGACGCCGCGTTAAAGTAAAAAACCGTGTTGGATATGTTTTAGATTGCTTGTTTTCTATGAGAGGCCGGGCCGGCCTCTCATAGAAAACAAGCAATGGAACAGCAAAAAATGGAAAGGGCATAAGCAACAAAATGGTTTTTGTCGCGTAATTTAAAAACCATAAATACATTTCATATAAGCTATGCACATATTAAAGTGTATGCTTCAACCAATTTATGTACAAATTTTGGAACCTTAAATCACTCTCCTCTGTTGGAAAAATAGGAATCCCTTTTTTTACAGAGGTCTTTTCGATTGATAATTCTGTGTTATAAAAGTTGTCCAATCGTGTTATGCTATGGGTAATTCAAAGACAAAGACATGATGAATACTGACAATGAACTTTAGTTTCTTAGCTTTAGTCATTGCAGAGAAAAATCGGCATCGCTACAGCCAAATTATCAAGGCGTCGCCTTAAGCATTATATTGATTCTTTGTTCTGATATTTTATTTAAGTAATGTATTTTGTTTTTTTAGAAAGTGAACATAATAGTTCCTAAACCGGACCTAATATTTTTTTAATATTTGGAAATGACATGTTTGTTAGATATAAATTTTACGCGTAAATGGTAATAAGTTTCAGAGCAAAAAACTAATCAAAATTTTAACACCAAAAGCCGCATAATAACTACTTACATTATTAAATGATTTAATTATTACTATTTGCCGGAATTCATTAATAATAATAATTAATAATAATTGTTACAGCAAAGTGTATAAACACGGATGTCGGATACCAAAAGTCGATAATGGGAGCGCGTATTGTTTAGGAACAAACATTCGTTGTTTGTGTTTAGTTAATTGTTTGTTGATGTTTCAACATTTTTGTGTTTATTTATAGAAATGACTTGCTGGTGTTGACGAGAAAGTTTACTTTACAAGTAGAAGTTTGTTAAAAACTTACATACTTGCCTATAACGTCGAAACCTACGAATAATAAAAATTATAGTCTAAACCGTTAAATACGCAAGTATGAAGTATTTAATATTCACGTAGATTAGCTACGTTCATAATCCACAAAATATTAATATCCAATGGATGGATGGATCGATATCCATCCATCCATCTATCCATCACAAAATTTTACGATTTCGAGCAGTATAATAATAAATTTTAGCTAATTATATAGCAGTTACATTATTGTAATGCGCCGGCTTACCCTAATAGAGCGGCTTGGAGTTCCGCCAAGTTAAGAGATTTAAATAACGTATATTGTAACGAAATTGGCCGTATTATGTAATACGGGACCCGGCGCATCGCTGCCGCATAAAATACATTTAATATTATGAACAAGAGAGAGATTCATTTGCATGGGCATAGCCAGGATATCATCTGAAAAGGGGGCGAAAGCAAGAAAATACCTTTATTGTTAATTGCTATTGCTGAATGCGGGGGCGCTGCACAGAAAAAGGGGTGTAAGTTACTTCTTCGTCGGGCTACATAAAAATATTTATTGGAGGTTAAACGGGGTTAAATATAGGCATCTAATCTTGAAGAGTTGCAGGTTCCTTGGAAAATGCATTTCGCGGTAAAGTGTCTCAAATATTTTGGAACTATTTGTTGCAGCTTCTATGCAGGACAAACTAAAACGACGTTTAAACTTCAGACCAAGTTTAAACGATGTCATACTGATTTCATATTGAGTACGATTGCAAATAATTATGTGCATTAGAAGTACAGCAAAAAGGCTTTTTTGCCTTTTTTATACGTACATGGGTAAAATTTAACCAAGAGACCACTTGAATTTATATTAAAAAAATTGTTTATTCAAAATATAACGACACCCATGACTCGTTGGCATAAAAAAGGTAAATTAGAAAGATATCCCGATATCAGGGCCGTTATCTGCCAAATCCCTTCTGTGCCATCGCTCCCGTACCATCCCCGGTGCCATCCCACCCTGCAGGTGTCATAAATTCTGACACCTCACCGATTATTCCGTTCAAAAAAGGGACTAAAGTGTTATTGACTCAATTTTACGAGCAAGCTTTGTATTTTCGAAATTTAAACTTGAATTGGGGATGAAGCGAATATAATCCTTGGATTATGTACCTGAGTAAGATAAATTAAAAATGTTGTAAAAATAAGTAAGTTATCTTTTTGTTTTAAATCTTTCTTAATTTTATTAACTAACTTTGGAAAATTATCATAATATTGTTGTTAACGAAGTGCATTATATTATAAGTAAATCGACGGTAAATAATATAGACCACAGACTGAATAACAGCTGTGGTGTAAAAAAATGCTATTTTTAAGCGTGTATTCGTAATCCATATAAATGCTAGTATGCCTTAAAAAGGTGTAGAAAGAAGTCGTAGGCGTCTACGAGTCTATATGTAAATAGAATGAAATGAAATCCAATTGTTTTCAATCAGAGCTGGTCAGTTTGATCAGTTTCAACTTTCAAATAACGTTTTAGTAAATTATAATAAAAAATAAGCACTGCAAACTTTTTTATTTCAATTCACTATCGTTGATTGGCTATGCTATAATTGCTTGTCTTCTCCAACAAGGATTTTACTGAACTTACAAGAACAAAGGAACTATTACAGCTGACCGTACACGGGCAATTGTATATCTTCCGCCGCCGTTAGCTTTGTAAAGAAAACTACGTCGCGAGATTAAAAATACTTACAAAGAAAAATATCATCTTAATATTAAAAAAGTTTCTTTAAGACTGGAGATAAGTTATTCTTGCGCCGTAAATAGAAGGAACGATGAAAACTGTAAAGTTTTTAGCGTTCCGTACCGAAAGGGTAAAAATGGGACCTTATTACAAATACTTCGCTGTCTTTCTGTCTGTCTGTCTCCAGGATGTATCTCAAGAACTGCGCTAGCTAGACAGTTAAATTTTTTATTTCTGTAGCCGCTATTTTTGATCGAATGGTACGGAACCCTTCGCGTGCGAGCCGCAACTCAGACTTGGCCGATTTTCATTCTTTGACGTAACGACTGAGTATTTTCAATTAATTTCGGAATTCAAAGGCTTCGACGTTAATCAACATGTAGATTGGGGGGCGGAAGAGGGGGGGGGGGAGGGGTATAATGAAAATCGAAATTGTTTTTAATAAGGTTTTAAAGGCTTCGGGGGTTCCCCGCACATCACGCTCAGGCTAAGCTGAGCTTAATTACCTCCATACAGTTTACCCTCGATATAATTTTCATTAATCTCTTGTTAAACGTGAGTTTAACACACACAGCAGCGAACACATTACAGTGTTTTGACTCAAGAATTTCATTACAGAATCTCAACATGATGACTTGTTTAAACTCCTACGCCTCTTATTAAAAAATATTTGCTCCAAGCTAACGTTATTGAGCTATTCTATGACTGTCATGTGTGTAGAGTGGCTTTTCTGACAAAGACTCGTGGATAATATTACACACAAAGAAAATATTTTTTAAATGCCTAAGGGTGCATTTTTATTAGTCGTTAAGGGGAAGACAGCTGCCATTTCGACATCTTTGTGCAGTTTTCTAGACGTATGTATGATTTTTGATTATATTTGGAAAAGCTTGTCAAATTTAAATAATAAAATAACGTTCTCCTACTGGATGAAAAAAAATACCAAAGCCACATCTTTCAGGAACTTTAAACAGTTCTAACTAAAGTAATAATACAATTTATGCTTTAAACATTTGTTTATTTGATACCTTTTACAAAAATCCAAAGATTACCGGATTTAATTTTCGGTTCTGACATCTAGGTTTCTCGTAATATTTATTTTTCCACTAACAAACGAAAAATGTATCCACATTCCACGCTACCGAGTAAACATTTCACATCTCTGTCTTTCTGGCATGGAAATCGACACAGGTGCGAGAGTGATGCGAGATCAAGGTCATTGGCAGTTGTCAGCGTCTTAACTCGTGCGGTATACAGCATACGGGGAGCCTATGATAACTAATGGCGCATTTTGATTCGTCGTGACATGCATATTAGAAATCTCCCGCACCCCGCATGCGGGCCGTATTGACCAGTGAAAATGCGCCATTAATGCGACAGAAATAGGTGTTTGTTTGATCAGCTGGTCCTTAAATTTTTAATAAAATACAAAATTTAAAAAATCCGAAACAATTATTCTTTTTCGCGGAAACTATTAATTTTTATAAAACACTACCATTTTCCCGGAGCTGTTCCCATTAAAATGATAAAAATATTTTTAGTAATTGTCTTTTAATTATTAAAAATACATAATTTATATTATTTTATATTATGAATGAAGGAAGAATTTTCTTAGACAGTCCAACGAGATAATCAGCCATGTTGATGCTGGGTAAGTAGAGCGTGGTTTCATTTGGACTGCATACCGTTTTGTTACGACTACCGCCGCCCGGGGGCGGTACCGCCAGTAATTTATAAATAACCAGCTGACCTGGCAATTGTTCTATTTTCTTGTGTTTCTTTGGAATGAAAATGTTAAATGAATATAATATAATACTATATAACCCCCGCAACATCATTTCGTTTATCGTGGCATGATGGGTTTCCCCTGCGCATCACAAAAAAAGGTACCATCGAGGAAATTGATTCCTAGGTAGTTGACAGACCAACGTCATTTGGTCGGATCATGTCAATTCATTGTTAAATTATTGTAATCGACTTCTCTGATAGTACATTTTCTTTACGGAATGAAAAGTATCTTAAGTCCTTTCCGGGACTCAAAGTTTCAGCAGTTTGAGCGTATGGATCTATCAATTGCCTTGTTCTTGTACTTCTTTTTGTCTTGTTTGCAGGGAAAAACGGAACGGATATAATATTACACCATAGAAGAGTCCTAAGACTGTAAGACCCAATTCTACTTCATCTAACATTAATACAACTTCGATCCAGCTCAGATGCTTTTATTATTCTCATACACGCCAAAAATTGATTGATTTTGAACATACGTCCAACGACTGATTTTTCGAGTTTTAAACGCGTTATAAGATGATTCGACTTGTCTTGTTACTGCAAGACATTAGACAACGAGATACAGAGACTGCACCCACACCGTGTCGAAGCTGTATTAATGAAATAGTAGAATCGGAGTACCTGAGTCTGGATGAAAAGTAAGTAGTAAGTGCACAACGTCAGGGGAGTAAGATTAGTGTAAGGGTCAATAGTCAATACTCAATTCAGACCGCAACGCGACGATTGATTGATCATGTATGAGATGCATTGATGTATTGTAGATGTATTGATTCTAAATTTGATGCATTGATTCTAAATTTGTATTGAATTGACAGACGTCTCACGCAATTGAAGTCTGTCAAATCCATGCAAATTTAGAAATGCATCTACGCGTCGCGTTATGGTCTGAATTGACCCTTAGGTGTAACTGCCCGCAGAATTTATTACATCACTTTAAACCCTTTGGAAAAGATTTCGAACCAATATTTTGTCAATTCGGCCTTTTCAACATTTTCATGCACGGTTTTATTACAGCCATAATTATTCCAGGTCCGATGTTTGCCCCGGGCGCGGCCTTCACCCCCCGCCCTTCGCCCCTCGTCTCAATTAGGGCAAGAGCTCACGTCCGCACAGCAGGACGTCGGTGTGCACTTAAATGAAACGTGTGCGTTATATATTATGTAAATTAAGTATGTGACGTAGACTCTGTGCATGACTGTGACTTAATTTTTGGGGATAATAAGAAAAGTAAATAAAATCTCTTTCTACTTGATCCCAGCCGCGTAAGATTGGTATACAAAGCATTTTAAAAATTTGAACTAGCACGATAGCCGGCACCGCAAACTAAGGGTTGATTCAGACCGCAACGCGATGCGTAGATGCATATTTTCTAAATTTATGTGGATTTGATAGATTCGTAAGACGTTTCACACAATTGAAATCTGTCAAATCCATACAAATTTATGCCGCGCCACGCCTCGCCTCGTCTCGCCGCGTTGCGGTCTGGATTGACCCTAACAGTCGACATGCAACACAAATCACAATACTACCAAGTTAACCACCACGTCGCATCGTCTCGATTTTAGAGTTTTGGGTGCGACTAAGGGTTCTTACAGACGAACGGCACGTGTCGGCGGCAGTCGACAGCAGTCGACAGCACGTGTCGGCGGCAGTCGGCGGCAGTTGACGGCAGCCGACGGCAGCCGTTGACAGTTTATGACGCTTGCAGGGGGCCTAACACGACCTTTCCTAAAACTATCATGTTTCCAGAACACTTTGTACTAAGATTACAATAATTTTATATAATAAATAATTATTGTATAATTTTACAGATTTTCACTCGTATCATGAGCTTCATAAAGTGTATGAAAATAATATTGTTTTATTCATACTTAGGGTCTAGGAATGAGATAGAACGAACTATTTCTTTCGAACAAGGTGCAAAATGCAAAGGCATTGTTCGAGACTCTTACGTTTCATATTATATTCGGTGTTTCCGTGATTACGACAATAAGCGAAGATTTTCACGTGTTTTATTAATTTGGGAGTACATAGTGTACTGTGTTTAAACTTAACAGGTAACTAAGTATATAAACAACTTTGTTCGTGGCGTTGGCATGACATGGCATGTTTTGGACATGCGCAATAAAAGGTTTTGTGGCGCATGCGCCAAAAATTACGCCGGCGAACTAGGCCAATAGCTATGTTCACATCATGTAATTTCATCTTAAATTTTCGTCATAGAAGATGACTTATTCAACTTTCGTTTGGCATATTCAATAATTGAATGCGTCAAAATCCACCCGCGTTAAAAGAAAAGTGTCATAGCGAGCGCTACGATTTCAACGCGCGTCACGGGCATGCCTCACGTTCGCTGTTGACTGCGCTATAACGCATGCCCTTGATGAACAGTAAAAAAGTAATTCCAACACTTTATAGACGACTTTCTCAACAGTACATTGTATTTTTTTCATACCGTTAAGACGTCAATACAATCCATAAAAAGGTGATATTCTAAACCTTTTACAGCAAAACTGTCGCAGGTTTGAGTTGGATTATTTAAAGATACTTAAAAAAAAATAAAAAATCTAGCTCCAACACTATATTATAATTGAAATGATCTTACATGTTGTGCATTAAAACTTATAGAAATACTGTATTTTAACTGTTAAATCACGTCTGTTAAATGAGCGAAATCGGCAAAATTTCGTATACGGACTCTTAAAGACGTCGTACCCGGGAGCATGATATATTATGACCATCCCATCACGTCGACAGATAAATGAACAGCTTTTAGAATACAAAATACATTAATTATTATATAATAAAATACATTAATTTTGAACTTATTTGTACCAGATTAATTTTATCTGAAGGATATTTGCTAAAACCATAAACCCTTAATCGGATAAGACAAATAGCGTGGATATTAATAACTTCTGTAACAAGTCGAGGAAATTGGCCCGTTATATCTTAATTTAAATTTGATTAAATTTGTAAACTGCTTGTTAGATAACTTTCTACCTGTGGAGCGTGCTTTGTTACTCCGACACTGAGTGGGGAATACAAAAAATGTTTTTGTCAATGGCTAGGTATCTGTTGCCATTTAATGATGCCTAAGTACTATCAGGGAAGTTGATTCCTATGCAGATGGCGGATCTAAGAGCCGGGACACAAAAACACGGCACGACGCCGTGCGGCGCCGTACGGCGTCGTACGACGTCGTGCCGTAGAAACTCACGTAGAAATTCAAAATAAGTTTCTACGGCACGACGTCGCACGACGCCGTACGGCACCGTGCCGTGGGTTTTTTTACGACGCGCGTCCGCACGGCCCCGTACGGCGCCTTAAGACGCCGTACGACGTCGTGCCGTGTTTTTGTGTCCCGGCCCTTAGTCATGTGGTTGGCTTATGTCAATTCAATGTTAGCTGTGATCGGTCGGCTGGGTTTGACGTAACGTTTGTCCAAATTACTTAGGTCCGCCATCTACATAGGAATCAACTTCTCTTAGGTTAGGCTTGCTTCGTTAACTTAGCAATTAGATGCTTTTAACTGTTGAGATAAGTAAGAAACGTTGAGGTATAGAGTAGAGCAGGTGCTAGAAAGCAACGTTTTATGAGTGGTTTTAAGACTATCACTCTAACTATAGAAGTTAAAAGAAGAAAATCTGTCGTCCTCGGCCCTAGTATAGTATAGATAATAGGGCGACAGATTTTTTTGAGAATATTGAGCTACCAGAATAACTGACTGATGAAATGGTCACATATCATTATACCTATACAATATACATATTGTGTAGCTCTACGTATTGTGCACTTTAGGCTACACATATTTTTGGTTTTACCTGATCCTTATTTATTATCCATTCATTTTTAGGGTAGACGTAAATTATTTTATTCGCTGAGCTGGTATAAAACTCGTAAGATATATTTAAGTTTAAAATGCATATTGTGAACCTTGGGAAACCCAATAAGGTATGACATTAGGAGTTTGAAGGTGAGCTAGTTGGTAAAAACATTTTAAATGTTGTTATTACACTATCACACTCGCATTATCTTTATATAATATTGTGAAGTGTGTATGCTTGTATGTTTGTTACTCCAAGGCAAAAACTACTGAACGGATTTTGAACTCTTCATGTTCAGGCTATGGATTAATATAAAGACTATCTTTTATCCAGAAAAAGTAGAGTACCTATGGAATCCTTTTATTGGAGTTTTATCTTCGATGACCACATTATGATAAAGTTTGTAAATTCATACTGTTGATGTAAAAAAAATTCTGAATGTCCATTTCGGATATGACGCGATAAAACTGACCAAACAATTTCCACTGATCAATGATAGCAATTTTCAATGCAAACAATATGTTGTATGCATTGAAAAGCATAGAGCGCCAATTCGAAAAAGATTAACTGAAAGCTTATAAAAAAATACACACGAACAGATGCTTTTTTGGAGGTCTGTTAAAAAGTGACGAATAAAGTTGGTAAAATTTTCGGTATTATATAAGCCCGCCACGATGTTGTGCAGCCTGATACGAGAAACTAGAATGGCTGGTTGCTTGTCAGATAGAGACAAAACATTGTCACACACACGTACACAATATAGTGCCAGTTTAGTATACAGGCACTATATTAAAATAAAACGTATACTATGTATACGTTCGATTTTAATATTTTATAGATTAGAACTTAGATAGTTCTGCGTCATTCCCGAATCTCTTTATATTACTTTGATGATAATTATTATGTATCGAATATGGAGTAGTTGATCCTTTCGTCCTACAAATTTTCGTTCCAGTGGCACGAATTATTATTAATTAATTATTTTACATCCCGCCTTTCGTCCGAATACAGGAGGATTTCAATATTGCGGGTAGTCTTATCACCAGGTGAAATCGTTCAGTCATTAACAATTAATAATTTACGTCTAAAAGGGTACTTTATTGCTAACCTTATATTTTTAATACGACTATAAAAATTTTAGCAGAATCATTAAAATGATTATAAATGATTTTAAAGGGGGTGACAGACCTACGAGTAAGTACGCGGACTTATGGCTCGACGATCTTAATCGCCTGTGTGTCAGCAAAGAGCCGCGAGCCGCGAGCCGCGAGTCTGGGGGCATGGTAATCCAGTGTCACCGGTTACATGGTCAAATTTTCATCAATCTGATCCATCAATCTGATTGACGGAATATTGACGGTTATAAAAATTTCATATTAAAAATACGATCAATCCATCAATCCGTGGCGTACACGATCAAATTTTCGTCAATCCGTACCGGATTGATGGATCAGATTGATGAAAATTTGACCGTGTTAAACCGGTGACAGTGTAAACTTGGACTTCGTTTGGCCTGTTTTGATGTTGCTCGCCATCGATTCTTTATAAATATTTAAAATTTTATTTTTTTATACAAGGATGTGTATTAATTAGCATCAGTCGAGCATTTAAGCGGGAAGTTATTTTAGAAACAAGACACATTCAAGTTTAGTGTTCTATTTTCGAAACTGTAGAAAAAATTATGGTTCCCGAAACAGCATAAGAATCGAATTTCAGATAAATTGGTCTAACGGTTAGAGTATGAAGAGGAAACATAGACATATTTACTAGGGCATCTCAATATATCAAACAACTCCATAAATATGGATTTTTATTGTACTTTTAATTAACCTACTAAATTCAGAGCAGCCATGTTAATTACTTTATTCAATTGTTCAATTAGGATTACATCATGTTTCATTTACAGGTGAGTGCTACGTTTTAACTTTCTAAACTTATTATTGTGATTATCATATTTCTCTCATAAAAATCTCTCGGTAGCTTCAGGGTTGTCAACACTCAATAAAATCTAGGTGAGTATGAACAATAAAATAAAATTTTAAAATTTTGTTAGTCTCGTTAAAACCGAGAACAGCTGAACCGATTTGGCAAAATTTAGTCTTGAAATATTCGTGGACGCCCAGGGAAGGTTCATAAGGAGAAAAGTGACACGAAGTTCCTGTAAACTTGTGACACTGTAGTCACCAAGTCTCAAATAAAATGATGATAAGTAACAAATATGAAGTTGGGTATTATTCTTCTCAGTTTTAATTCTCACTTAAGGTTGATTTACATTGATACAGTAGCTGGCGCCAGCATTACTGGATTCCGTCGCTGGATCAGCACTGTATCAATGTAAACATGTTTCAATCCAGTGCTGGACTGGATTGATACAGTGCTGATCCAGCGACGGAATCCAGTGATGCTGGCGCCAGCTACTGTATCGATGTAAATCAGCCTTAACTCTCACAAAACAACTAAAGCACAGTCAGCAACAAGTCATGTCAAAATATATTATAGCCTCTTGTAGCCCCACTGCAGTGTTAATCAGTTATCACTACCAAACTCGTTACTGCAATTTTTTAAAGTATCAAGCGTCGCTATGTCGCGTTTTATCTCGTTTCGGAACCATAAGCTACCCTATATTAATAAAGCAGCTTCTGACTTGTAAACAGCCGGAGTTACGTAAGCTCCCAAACGTGATTTGGATCACGTTTATAATAAATGTTAGGAAAATACTACGGTGTCATTAATAACTTGCGATTGTACGAATGGCGGAAAACGAGAAACTCGCAAATGTTTGTTAAAAACTTACATAAAGTTATTCCGGAATTTTCACTTGAGCAAAAGTGGGTAATAGACAATAATTATATCGTTTATATAAATCATTTTTAATTCAAAACCCTTTTAAAAATAGTGAAAATGGTAGAAAATAGCACCGAAAAAGTTCATAATAATTAATAAGGAAGAAAATTGAAAACCGCTCTATTATTTTTAAATAGGTATAGATATTAGATATATCTACCTGTTAATCTTTGTGCGTTAATTGAATAAAAACAGCGCCTATGTGATTTTTAAAAAGGTATAGATATAATATCTCCCTGTTAATAGTTGTGCGTTAGGTAATGGAATAAAAACAACGCCTTCGTCATCAAGCCCAACTTAATTAAGATTTAATAATTAAAATAAACTACAAAACAACATCAAAATTAAAAGCGCACCTAAATAAAAATTGACAAAATTTAAGTAATAACTCTTATACAATTTGTAGACAAGAGTATTTCGTTGCTGATAAAATATGTATCTTTAATTACGTAATGCTTTGTCGTCCTAAAACGTTCAGATTAAAATATTCGATAATTCTAGAACAAATTCAAATCTTTAAAATGATAATACTCTACAGTACTCGACAGATAAAAGTGCTCACAATAGACTGCCGTAAAGTCCAATCAATGGAGTCCAATAACAATGAACATCAATGCTCGTAAATGTTATGTAACACTTGAAAATCTATTGAAATATTTAAAATTCGAACTCAATAGGTAGTGCTCATAAAATACGAAAGATGAAATCTTTAGTATAAACACTTTTCCTTTAATTTAGTATTACTTTTATCATTTACAGTGTCGCGACTTGCGTTGCATTTTTTTATACCACGCGAGGATCGTATGTTTTTTTTAAATTAATAACTAGCGACCCGCCCCGGCGTCGCACGGGTATAAATATTAAGCCACTGAAAAAATGATTAATATCGATAGCCTTATCCTTCACGTGGTTTATTTATCTGTGCCAAATAACATAAAAATTGCTCCAGTAGTTTGAAAGGGCTCGCGAGATAAGCTCTTTCAAATAATTTCCCCCGTGTTTTCCACGTTCTCCTATTAGTCTTAGCGTGATACAATATAGCCTATAGCCTTCCTCAATAAATGGGCTATCTAACACTGAAATAATTTTTCAAATCGGACTATTAGTTCCTGAGATTAGCGCGTTCAAGTTAGCCCTTTCAAATAATTTTCCCCGTTTTTTCCACATTTTCCTCTATTTCTTCGCTCCTATTAGTCTTAGTGTGATAAAATATAGCCTATAACTATCCTCGATAAATAGGCTATCTAACACTGAAAGAATCATCAAAATCTGTTGCGTAGTTTTAAAGATTAAAGGGAACAAAGGGACACGAGGGAAAAAAAGCGACTTTGTTTTATAATATGTATAGATTATTATTGTGCTAACTATACTATGAGTAGTATCTTCATGCGAAATTTTATAAACAGCATGGAGAAGTAGCAAATAACAGACATCTATATATGTTACGCTCAAAAACCGAAATCGCTCAATGAGCGAAAAAAAGGTCGCAGTGAATCGCGTCGTGGCTCTAATGAAAACGGCCACGACGCGTTCTGGCAATCGCAAAAAGTCCATAACGCGAAATTCGTGTCGTGGCCTATATGCTATTCGTTTTTCTTGATCTGTTCTTGATTGATTAATTGTCCATAGGTATGGAAGATTATATAATTTGAATTACCACGTGTACTAGGCACAAAGTATTTTTTCTTTTACTAAATCACTGCTTAACGTGTTTATCATTATTATTTATAAAATATCTATACTTCCATACTATCCGTACTATTATTATTACTGTCTGTCTGTCTGGCGCAACATAGTTGCGGGCATACAACTACAACTAGTAGTATTATATTTAAATTATATATAAATAAAAATAAAACTAAATACTTTTTATTTATTAAAATCAGATTACCTTATGGGTGAGGCCGCCAATTTTTGCTGATATGACGCAGAAAAATTTTGCGCGAGAAAGAAAATCTACGCTGCTTGTGACGTTGGAGCACCTAAATTGTAGGGAATTTATTTCTCTACGCTATCATAGTGTTGAGAAACATGCCGTTGGAGCACCAAAATGATAGCGTAGAGGCTATCATAGCGTAGAGAAAATCAAACTTATCTCTGTAAATAATACACAATGCGGTTTGTATTATAGCCCCAAACATGGCCCTTTTGACTACTCACATGATGCATTGATCGTTTTATGTGAAACAGTAATACTTAAATTTGTGTCACAAAAAAACTTCCTTTGAAAAAACTGTGTACACAGCCCGACTGAGGTTCAAATGTGAACTGTCGAGAAATGGCGAATATTAACCCAATATAAACCCAACGATAACAATAAATCGGTATTATTGATGACGTTTAAAATGTGGGGTAGAATTGATGTTTCTAACGATTCATTTGATTTGAAAAAGTTTATAAAGAAAGTTATCTTAAAATACTATAAGAATTAGATGAGGTAATAGCCATTCATATAAGTATTCATAACATATCAGATTTATCTTCAAATCTGTCATACTTACTGCTACAGCGACAGTTAAAGTGCACCTCTTCCACGGCGGATTGTATATTTTAAGCTTTTTTCTTACCTTTTTTATGTTTAATTGTAAATATATGTTTAGACTATTATTGGAACTCAATTAATTCTAATGCATGCTTGAGTACTTTGTTTTCTTCGTTAGAATCAGTTTTCGAGCATAAGATAAACACAATACTTTTTAAAATACAAAGGGCGGAGAAAAATAATTGCAAAATCAGCAAAAATTGGCGGCTCGCCCTTATATAAAAAAAAAAAAAAACCAAACAATAACACTTTGCGCCAGACAGACAGACAGTAATAATATTAGTACGGATATTATGAAACTATGGATATTTTACAAATAATAATCAAAAACTTGATATGCAGTGATTTTGTAAAAGAAAAAATATTTTGTAGTATGCGTGGTAATAATCTTTCATACCTATGGATGATAAATCAATCAAGAAAAACGAATAGCATATCAGTCACGACACGAATTTCGCGTTATGGCCTTTTTGTGATTGCCAGAACGCGTCGTGGCTGTTTCACTGTGACCACAACGCGTTGTGAGCCATTTTTTCGCTCATTGAGCGATGGTGACTGACTGACATGGTGATCTATCAACGCACAGCCCAAACCACTGGACGGATCGGGCTGAAATTTGGCATGCAGATAGATGTTATGACCTAGGCATCCGCTAAGGAAGGATTTAAGGAAGGAAGTTAAAATAGGGGATGAAAGTTTGTATATGATAATACTTCTTAACGCGAGCGAAGCCGCGGGCAGAAGCTCGTATTTAATAAAATTGGTATAATAAATTCGATTCATTTTCGTTTCTGCGAACATTTATCTCTCTAATTTTGCTATAAAACCATAAAATACTCTTTAAATTCGCATAGATCCAAATGCGCAACTTCAGGACGATAGAGGCCTGCATCTTGAATAACAATCAGGGACCGATTAGGAACTCGTAGGCGGGCGGCCCACGCCCTACACTTTACTCAGCGCTAATAAAAATAAACTCAGTGGTTTTAGTTTTTACTTAAACCTAGACATTTGCATAGGACTTAGGTCTAGATTGTGCAATGAACATGCCAATGTACTGGTTTGTGGACCGGATTGTTGTTTGTATAATTACTTCCAAGTTTACAAGTTACGAGTTATTTCAGTTTATGTTAGTCACATTCTACTTTCTGCATAGAGTTTAGATACAGATTTATTCTTTGTGAATGTGATACGTAATTTTTTACAGGGTAAAATGTATTATTATAAGAGTTAAAATGTTTTTCTTTACAGGTAGGTACCATACTCATCGCAAAAGTATGTACTTAAGTACAGATTACCTCTCAAAAATATTAATAATCCATACTAATATTATAAATGCGAAAGTGTGTCTGTCTGTCTGTCTGTATGTCTGGCTGTCTGTTACCTCTTCACGCCCAAACCCCTGAACCGATTTCGTTGAAATTTGGCATAGAGATACTTTGAGTCCCGGGAAAAGACATAGGATACTTTTTGT
The DNA here is from genome assembly GCA_905333045.1 of Lysandra bellargus. NCBI lineage: Eukaryota > Metazoa > Arthropoda > Insecta > Lepidoptera > Lycaenidae > Lysandra > Lysandra bellargus. The sequence continues at coordinate 2,088,574 of HG995333.1, forward strand.
CCCGGAAAAATGTACGGTTCCCGCGCGATAAACGAGTTTTGACGCAACGGAGTTGCGGGCGTCATCTAGTATGATATTGAATAATACGTATTTTCTATCCGTTTTTGGATTATAATAATTAATAATATTATGTCTCTTCATCTAGTAAGACGAAAAACAAGAGAGGCAACATGGCTTATAATATTAACCCTCACTAACGCAAAAGTTTTTCTAACATAGAGGATTTTGTAAAGTCACTCATCAGCACGCAATCGTGTGCATGACGGATTACTAATTAATGTACAGCCTTTGTCGAAATCGATATTTTAAAACTTCTAAATATCAATTTACGTAAACAATTTCAGTTTGGTTTTGTAAACTCGTTACCAACTTTTTGCTTGGTTTAAATTGGCTTACAAATTATATCACGTGTACGTAAAACTTGTTCCAAATTCAATTTACCATTTTGGGGAATGAAATATCAAAATAAAATTAAAAATACCTACTGTATTCTTGTGTGTAATATATATATACTCTTTTTATTTGTTATTTAATGATTTCAATAAATAAAACATCGTTATATTTAAGTTTTACAACGCTATGATGTATAATTTTATAAATTAAATATTTTTATTTAATACAACTATAAATACGTTTATCACACTTCATTTTTTTGTCCTGGAAGAGAGAGAATCTTTAAAGTGAATAAGAATGTAATTTATTTGTTTCCTTTTGTTGTCGTTAACTAGTTAGGTCAAGGAAAACACCTAATTATTGACACTTCAAGTGTTTATACTACAGAAAGTCCTGTGCATTCATAGTATTTTCAAATAAAAATCTAAATGTGCCAATATCAAGATGATTGCCAACGATCGCGATAGAGTAGTTATTTAATATGGTACTTAGTTATTATGTGTTTTAACATCTGTTTCCGTGGAATATCCGGGAACCGAGAACCCAAGGACCGGGACCCTGGGAACCGTCGACAGGCAATTATTATTTTCAATGGCCCCTTCATTTAATATTATCGGGCGAATTCTTTCGTAATAGAGCCTTGCGTTCGAATTTATTTCGCATGACAAATCTGATTGATTGAATGATAATTGGAAACCTGATACATTAACTATCAACGCCTAACGATTGATTAGAAACTAACAAATTATTTGTTGAGAAATTAAGAAACAGCGTGCTTTGTGATAATATACCAATATTATGCTTTTCGAATCGGCTGGCACAATATTATCTCAATTTTGCGCGATTTGCTGTTACGCGGTTTTTACAAGTTGCACTTACGCGGATTCGACCGCGCAGCGACGAGCATATAATATTATAGTGTTACAATAGCTTGCATGAGGACAGAGAGTAGTCCAAAAATATGTTGAAATGCTTAAAAAATACGAGTTATACTAATGCCAATCTTTACGTTGGCCCAAGATGGAGAAAATTGCCGATACAAACTTGTAGTCGTCTACGAGGACTACTTCGATTGTGCATGCGAATGTACCATCGAAGAAATTGATTCATAAACAGCTGACAGACCTACGTTATTTTGTCGGACTATGCCATTTTAATGTAGAGATCAACTACGATAACTTGGCGCGCCCCTCCAAAATTCAAAACTTTTGAAGTGCGTTGTCAAAACGTTTGAAGTGCGTTGTCTTGCGCGGTAGGCTAGTTATGATTAGTTGACCAACAAATCTTGGTAACAAGTGACATTAAGTGAAATATTACGTATACTGTGATTGGTTGAATACTTACTACAATACCCGGCAATAAATATTGCACATCGACCTTTGGAAAGAGACAAGAGCGTTATCTTTGTAGCACACACCTATTTGACATTATGTCAGTCGTTGTTCAAATTCAATAGAGTGCAGTCGCGTCTAGTTCAAAATATATATCTAGAGTTGTTAACATCCCTAAATTTGCTACAGCTGTAATTTTCCAAAAGAATTAAACAATAAATAAACATAATTGAACACGCTTTTTTATTTTATTTTACCCGAACCTAAAGCCATAACTTATAGAAAATTTGGTGTATTTTATACAAAGAATAATAAAATTGTCCAAAGAAGCAAACCATAATTGTTTTAACAGCTCCTAATATATACCGGACTTTTTGTATTTCGTGCGTAAGAGATAACGCTCTACAAAACCGAAATTAGCCGACTGTCACTTTCCAAAGGTCGATGTGCAATATTTATCGCCGGGTACTGTACATACAAACTTTTTCATAAGCATGTGACTACACACATTGAAACAGTCATTTGGAGGGGCGCGCCATATTATCGTAGTTGATCTCTAATTCGTGTTCTGTCGGCGGAGTTTGACAGACTGCGAACAAATTACGTAGGTCCGCCATGAATCAACTTCTCTGATAGTATAATGTACAATAATGGTGGAAATCCTATCTATCTTGGCTCAACGTGGTGGACCTTATAGAACATTTTGTCTAGGAAATAATGTCATACATACCTTGACATTGTATATCTTTGAGCGTCAAAATGAACGCGGCGATCGTCACGAACCGCCAGCGTCGCCGTCCCATCTTCTTCATTTATTCTCACCGTATCATCGAGATATAGAGAAAAGATTATAAGCTTTGAAAAAAATCCATATTTGGCACGATTTGGCACAGTTGTTCAGAAGCAAATCATGTTGATGTCACATCTGGAACAAAAGAAAGTCTTCGTTAATGTCAGACTCAAAAATTCGTACGATCAATCATGTTATTGTTTGCAGAAAATTCTTATATATAAAATTCTCGTGTCACAATGTTAGTCCACGAACTCCTCCGAAACGGCTTTACTGATTTCTACCAAATTTTATATGCATATTCAGTAGGTCTGAGAATCGGCTACTGGGTACTTTATATATTGATAAGTGCGTTTGTTGAATAAATAATAGTAAATTATTACAACCTGAGACTGACGGCGACCATTGTTTGGGCGACGGGATAGCGATCGACGTTGCCATGGTGACATACTTATTTAGTCACTTCAATAAAATAATATGGCAAATATATAATGGCAAAGCAACGTTTGCCGGGACAGCTAGTTATATATAAAATTCGTGATAAAAAGCTGGCTATACACAAGCCGTAGAACAATCCGAAAGGCGTGTTCATTGCTTAAATAGGATAGCCTATTTCACCTCTTTTAAATATAATAATATGGTCGGTGTTGTGTGAAGCTCGAACTAGCAAGCATAATTTATACATATATGAAGTTTGCATTTAATCTAAGATATCAATACAATATGGTTTACAGATAATGGAAACTACATTTTCCCTGGTTTACCAGGCAAACATGTAATATGACCTTCACACATATCTCCGACCATCTAGATTTACGGCATTATTCGAAGTTCAAGATCGCTAGCATGTTTTTGTTGCAAGCCCATTACCACAGATTTATGTTCCCCGTATTGTTGACTACAACTTTTCTCACATTTCATGCCTGATAACAAAACATTACATCACACATTTCTTTGTTGAGGAGAATTAATGTAATATACTGCCGAGGGTATATCAATAGGAGTAGATGAACACCTTCGTGGTCTAGTGGTATTGAGCGTGGCTCTTGACTCGGAGGTCTTGAGTTCGATTCCCGCGTTAGAAACATGTTATTTCCAAGTTTGGTTAGGACAATGCAGGCTGATCACCTTATTGTCTGACAAGTGACAAGTAAGATGATCCATGCGCCGGCTGGGCATGTAAAAGTCGGTCCTGCGCCTGATCTCTCGCCAGTCGTGTCGGTCGTCCATCCCACTGGGTTATGAGAGTAAAGGAATAGAGAGTGCTCTTGTGTACTGCACACACACTTGAGCACTATAAAATGACTCCTGCGTAGCTGGCCTGGTTTCAATGAAACCTGCCACCGTCACCGAAACCGGCGTGGGAGCTATTATTATCATTATAATAGGAGTAGATATTCTACGGATAAACAAAGCCAATGCGAATTTCTTTAGTTAATCGACTTCCAAAAAGGAGGAGGTTGTACGTTCGTTTGTTTAGCAAGTTTAAGTAGTTCTTCATATTAAGCAAGATAGTATAGTCTGCCTATTTGCCTCAATCTTGTCCACTTGACAAAATTTTAATAGAATGTAAATTGTAAAAAAAACAATAAATATTTCCAGTTTGAACTTTTATAAACAAGAAGTAGAGATCCGTGGTAGAGATTTGATAAATTACTTGTTTCGCGTTTGAATGAACTTTTCTATGATGAAAACTTGTTTCTCAAGTAACAAGGTAACCGTTTAGTGTAATTGCCAACCTTTCCTCGTACACAAAATTTACATTTCAACATTTCCTCAAGTGTCCGTAAAATTTGACTTACTTTTACTTCGCCTTCAAGTTGTCTTTTGAATTATAGCAATTATTTACCAATCTAAGAATTTGCAAAGTATCAAATTTAGTTATTTTGTAATAGCTTCATTTCGATTATATATTTTAAGCCAATTAATTCTAAAAAACATTACAAATATCTATACTTATTTACGTACAAAAAAGTATAATACTAAATAAAAGCATTTTCAACAGTCGTGATAATATCATATTCAAATTGGTGACAAGGAGTCGGTTAAGTTTGCTTAACTTCGTAACAGTTCAAAGTGTAAAGATTATGCCGGGGTTTATTGGTAAGTAGTTTCCAGATTGTTGCAACATTCTCATCGACCCAAGGAGTTGAGGATTAAGAGGACCTGTATCTACATGTTTATGACAACATTTCGTGGTTTGGTACAAAACCAAACTCCGATGCGCCTAAATACGTTTATTGCGTGGGAACCGTACATTTTTCCGCGATAAAATGTATCCTATGTCCTTTCACGGGACTCCAAATATCTACATACCAAATTATAGCAAAATTGGTTCAGCGATTTGGGCGTGAAGAGGTAACAGACTAACGCCTGTCTGTCTGTCTTCTTATTTTCGCATTTATAATATAGACTAGATGACGCCCGCAACTCCGTTGCGCCAAAACTCACTTATCGCGCGGGAACCGTAGATGTTTCCGGGACAAAAAGTATCCTATGTCCTTTCCCGGGACTCAAAGTATCTCCATGCCAAATTTCAACAAAATCGGTTCAGCAGTTTGGGCGTGAAGAGGTAGACAGACAGACAGACACATTTTCGCATTTATAATATAGAAGTATGGATTTGGTGGTTTGGTCTTAGTATCTAAGAACTATCTAGTACAGTGGCTCCCAACCTTTTCAGAGCTGTTACCCCTATGGCCTGTTAGAGAAACTGATTTACCCCCCCCCCCCCCGATTTATCTCGCTTCCCACTTGACTGCGATTTTATGAACGCGAGAGATCGCCATGCGGCGTACCTACCTACTATTATTTTATTTTAAACACAAAACATCTGGTTTACCCCCGCGGGGGTAATTACCCCCAGGTTGAGAACCACTGATCTAGTATCTGCTAGACTCTAGAGAATGTAGATAGCTACCTACATATTCACTTGCTTAGTGCTTGAATAAGTCATTAGGTCTGTCCTAACTCCTATGAGGTAGCATGCTATGACATAAGGCTGACCGCATACTTGGCTTTCTATATTGTCTCGTTATGGCCTTTTAAATATAATATTAGAACCTGGCTTATAGTTCTATACTTTTTATAACATCTAACTAAGAGGAGATAGTAAACAATTGCTAGTAATCTAAAGTAATAATAATTTAATGGATAAAGAAAGGGGGGGGGGACGGGGACGAAAGCCTGCTATTGATTCCATATAATATAACCCTACTCAAAACATTATTTCTAAGGTCGTAGGCGATGGTATTGCTTTTTACCTTTTTAACCGGCTTTAAAAAAGAAGAAGATTCTCTGTGCGGCTGTGGATTTTTTTTGTACCGAATATCAACAAAATAAAAGCAATATCGTAATGGTTTACAGATTAAAGTCTTCACTACATTACACTCGCTTTACTTTCTCTCACGTAAACATCCTACGAATAACAAAACATAACAAAACGTTGTTTACAATCTTCTTGTTTTTAACTTCTTGTATTTTGGGATACTATGGGCCTGTTTCACCGCTTTCTGATAAGGCTATCCACCACTTAACTTGACACATAGAGTATGGAGAATCTGTCAAATAAGCCTATCGGGCACCTTATCAGGAAGCGGTAAAACAGGCCCTAAATTTTGTATCGAGTGATCGACTGTACCCCTTTCAAAGCAATGTGAAATTAGTTCTTTTGGAGTGAAAACTTTTAAAGCGGCGTTGTCCATTTTTTGGATGGTTAAAAATATTTAACTCGCATCAAGACATTGAAGACCAGTAGAAATGCGAAAGTATAGACAAACTGTGGAGATAAACTTAAGGTGCCGTTCCGATCTTTTTTCGTTCCAAGAAACTCAATTAAAATGCCACTTTATGACAAACTATAGTCACAAACTGCGGAGATAAACTTAAGGTGCCGTTCCGATCTTTTTTCGTTACAAGAAACTCAATTAAAACGCTATTTTATGACAGACTATAGTCCTAAAAATTTAAATAATATCCTACTTTATGACATATACTATAGTCTGTCATAAAGCGGCATTTCAATTGAATTTTTGTCGGTCGCGATTAGCCGCGGTAAAAATCGGAACACCACCTTAAGTTTATCTCCACAGTTTGTCTGTACTTTCGCATTTCTACTGGTCGCCGTGCTAGGGCTACTGATCAAAAATGAGTAAGACAGAGCGCGATATATAGAGGAGTATAGTCTCCTACGCTGCGCCGTTGGCCTACTCTCCCTCCATCTTACGAATTCTCGTTTAGGTCATGTGTCCATTCTGTTTTACCCAAAAAACCGAAGAACGCCGAAAAAGTTTTACTTCTTATTTAGGAGGAAAGAAAGATAAATTTTATTTAGTATAACATCTTAAAAAATAATTCTTATCAGTTACTAATACTATCATATTATGTAATACCAAATTGGTTCCCACTTAGCAATGTTGCGAACGGATCCGTAACGCTTCAATAGGCACCTTACTTTCATTTAAAAACATAAAAATTATAAAAATCCTCACTATCTTTTAATGTAATATAAAGCTAAATAATAAAAAAAGACGGGTTGCACTCCGGGAGTGCCGACAGAAGTGAAAACTTGATTATTAACGTTGTGCATTATACAGCATCAGCATCACATACAGCATCTTAGATATTATAGTATTTTGATTTAGCAAACTAAAAGTTATATAACAATAGTTACTGAAAAATAGATAAAATAATATTATAATATAGAAAAGGTGCGTCATACTAAAAGCTAGGTTATTTAAAGGGCCGGCCTACCCTCGAAATTCTCATACATACGTAATACCAAAATCATTTTGTCATACGAAAATATTTAACATGTTTGAGTTATTTTTCAGTTTAAAATAGTAATTACCTAGGTTCCTGAACAAAAATTAACTTCAAAATATTTAAACTTAAAAAAAACTGTGTATAAATTTTTTTTACTAAATTTACTATTAAATATTTAAACACTAAAAAATAGAGTAAAATACTAAAAAATATATAAATAAATAGTTCATTTACTACTAAATATTTTAATGCTAAAAATATTTTTTTGAGTTGAAATATTTTGTAGTAAATTTAATATTTATTTATATATTTTTGTTGCTAAGAAACCAATTATATATTTTTTAATATTATTTAGTATCTGACAGCAAGTGATTACTGATTTGTGATGAGAAGATCGGATAATAGCTTAAAGGTTATTATTTAATTGTTTGTTTTGTAATAATATGTCAAAGTTTGCATAACGGTTTTGTGGTGTGAGTAACACTTAAGGTTACTTCGTAACATACTCGTACAATGTTCCATTATGATACAATCTTAGTGATTGACCATTTGTATTTGATGTTTGTCAATTATTACTGTTATTGCACTCAGATTTTAATAAGATCAGGTTTGACCTGCTTTTATTGATAGTTGCTAGTATAAGTCTTAAAATTTGCATTTAAAAGCCTTAAAAAATAAGGATTTTTTATTTTTTATTATAGTATCCTGCTTAATATTACAACTATACGGGGTGCTTACTGATAAGTAGTTTCAAGATTGTTGCAGTATTCTCATCCACCCAAGGAGTTAAGGATTAAGAGGACTTATTTTGGTGGTTTGGTATAAGCAACCAAACAAAACTGTAGACTTTAAGTAAAAACAACTGTCAAACTCAAACTAATATTTGCAACTGTACACTACGTTTTCAAGTACGATAGTTATTTTTACTTAGGTAATTGGGTGATTTGATATTTTAATACTTAAGCATGCAATACCTTTTATCCACTAATGATGCTTACGGTAGTTGCAAAACTTCTGAAAAATTCGGAATAGTTCCGGAATACTTCTGGGAAAGTTTCTTTATATTAGAATTATTCAAAATGAATTTAATAAAAAAAATATATGAATTTTTATTTTTGCTGAAAAATGAAAAATAAAATTTGCATCAATCGTCGATCGCCGCCGCGCATAGAGCGTCGCCCGCCGGGCGCCGGCCGCTGCCACCGCGTCGCGCGCGCCGACTGCCACGGCGAAATATTCAAAGGAAACATTCGATTGCGGGGTACGAATCTTTCCGCGGGGTGAGGGAAAACTTCTCCGGGGAGCATCTCCCTTCTGCGCCGCCGTCACCCGCTCGCACGACTCGCTCGCCCGTCGAGCGGGCGACGGCGGCCCGGAAGGGAGATGCTCCCCGGAGAAGTTTTCCCTCACCCCGCGGAAAGATTCGTACCCCGCAATCGAATGTTTTTTTGAATATTTCGCCGGAATAATTGAATAGAAATATACGTGTTTGTTTGTGGTTTGTGGCGGATGATTGAATTATTTGTTCAGTGGTACATACGTAAGTTAAATATAAATGTTTATTTATACTATATTAATATTATATTATTAAATATTATTAAATAAATAAATATTATTAAATAATAAATGCGAAAGTATGTCTGTCTGTCTGTCTCTCTGTTACCTCTTCATGCTCGAACCGCTGAACCGATTTTGCTGTACGGTTCCCGCGTTATAAAAGTCAAATATCAGCAAAATCGGTTCAGCGGTTCGAGCGTGAAGAGGCAACAGACAGACAGACGGACAGACGGACAGACAGACACACTTTCCCATATTTTATAATATTAGTATGGATGGGATTAATTAAATTAAATAGTAGTTACTATTTATTTATTGTGTTGTGTCACATTTTGTATGAGAATTGTGTATTTAACACTTTAACACAGAATCAAATATCATCGTTTGTCTATTTAAGTTAAAGATAAATAGTTTACAACTTCCAAGCGCAATTTTCCTCGTTTTTTTGACAGTTGAAATATTCCCAAAGTTTCGGAATATTTCGGAATACTTCCGAAGTATTCGACGGGAATGATTCGGAATTTTTCCCGCCAGCATCTATCAGCTTACCCATCAGTGGCGAAGCGTCCATATAACCCGATTCCCATCGGCTTCCCTTAGGGCTTAGAAAAATCGAATATATGGGCCAACGACATATTTATCTAATAAATATTTTACATACCTACTTAAAAAACTTTGAATTCACAATGTTATATGTAATAAATTTTTCTCTCACTTGAAATACATAGTTTGAATTAATAACTATCGCCTACAAATTTTAAAAGGCAATGCAATGTGCGGGCGCAGAGAATCAAATAAGCCGCAGGATTAGCGGCTTATTTCTCCATACAACGACAGTTCATAGTAAGCATCTGTCCTTTTCATTCCTGTGAACTGGTCGTCATGTTCTGTCTCGTTCTAGCACGCGCGATATATACTTGGAAATAACTCGATGCCCGACGAGTTATTACGGAGAAAGGTTAATTAGCAACGCACAAGTGCAAGCGAGATAGATGAGTCATGAAGTAAAATTGTTATGATTCGAATTTAAGAATGAATGTAGCGACATTATACTTTTGCTGGCGCGTAATACATTTTATTTTGGTAGGATTTTTTGTAATACGACTTTATTAAGAATGCCTTTAGCGGTACTAAATATGACAGGCGCGTAATACATTTTATTTTGCTGGTTTTTAGATTGACATATTAATATGGCGGATAGTGTGTTTGTAAACAACATGTCGTTTGTTTTGTTTTGTCGAATTTAAATTTTGTTTTAGCGTTAGAACTTAGAAGAGTGTCGTGAATTAAATTAATTTATATTGTGACTTGTGAATTGTGAGTCGTACGACGTAATCGTGTAGTTCGGAAAATATGGCATTAATTCAGAAAGACTGTTGTCTGACAGATTATATTTTGTTGTCGAAGGAAACTTTGTTTTCCAAACTTAGTTTTGAAAATTAAAAGCATGTCATTCAATTATAAATTACCAAAATTGGTAAGTAGATTTTTTACTCCGGCTTCCCTTCTCAAAATATTCACCCCTCGCCACTGTTACCCATTATGTCGGAAATATCAATAATTTCACCAAACTTTACGTTAATAAGTCTTCAAATTGGCACTAGTAATAAGGTAGCCATTGCACTTTCTTAACACTTTCAACCATAATATTATTGTTTGTCAAATCACCTTCTGTTTAGGAGAATATCTCACGTTGCAAACCCTGCCATGTCTCTAACAAGTAAATAAAGTGTGTTGGTTAGCGAATGGACTTTCTCGAACTAATGGCATTCAAACAGACAACTGTTTCTGAATCCATACTAATAATAAAAATGCCGAAAAGTGCCTGTCTGTCTATTACCTCTTCATGCCCAAACCACTAAATGGATTTTGCTGTTTGGTATGGAGATGGTTTGAGTTTCGGGAAAGGAGGGAGGAGGAGGAAATGCGGCCGAAATCAAAAATTGCTTTATAAGGGACAGCAGCTTTGCAACCTCGCCTGATGACAAAGTCATCCATGTCCCTTGACAATGTCATCCACGTTCCTTGACAATGTCATGCCAGTGTCAAAGGAACCTTGTAAGCGTGTATGTAACGTGCGTAGTGAAACGCGTCGTGACGTAGCAGCGCGTCACAGCTGGCATTCGAGCCGAGAAAGCGGTTCCACGCCGCTGACCGCGGAATTTCTCGATACTATAATATACGAGATTATTCTAATATACGATTAGTCTCGATGTGATCTATAGATCAAATGATTTACATTTCCTCTATAAAGACAAGAAGCTTTAATAAAATATAAAAAATTGCTGCTCTTAATATTTTGAACTTGAACCATTTTACTTGGTATTAAGCTAAGGCAGTTAAATCCCATGCTTCAACAATAAGGCCGTTATTTTTTTAAGATCTTTATTTGCGCTTTTTGTTAATACTACTATAATAGTAATTTTATCCTTATTTTGTAACTAGATGATGCCCGCAACTCTGTTGCGCCACAATTCGTTATTACGCGGGAACCACACGGGGTACATTTTCCATGCCCAGCAAAATCGGTTCAGTGGTTTAAGCGTGAAGAGGTAACAGACAGACAGAAAGACAGACAGACAAACTTTCGCATTTATAATATTAGTATGGATTTTGTAAAGTACAAACTCTGTTGAAATAGCGTTATGTGATCATTAATTGACATTTTCACCGAGTTTCAAAATATTTTACTACGTTCATTAAATTATCAGAAACCAAAGCATCTAGTATCCCAGGGTCTCATGGTCATTAATAACTTCCCTATCCTTTGAGCTTTTAATCATTAACATGACAACAGGGGTTGGCTCGTTGTCATTTCGGTCACGTGAAATTTCTTATTTATTTCACCAAAGTTGGTATATTGTAAGAAAACATCGTGGCATTTGAAGAGGGTCTACGTAATAAATGTGAGTTTTGACCTATAGCTACAGTGGGTCAAAATATAACCTGATATGACAAGACAAGCGTTATTTCGAAGTTTTTATGGACAAGGTTTCATTTTGTGGTTTAGACGATAATTCATCTTGATTACTTTATTATTACTGGATAGTCATCATTGCATACGAATTGCATATAGATCAGATGGCCCAGCAGCTAAAAAGAGTGTTAAAAGAACGAGAACTTTACGATCACCAAGCAGGCGCTGTCGCAGCCTGAAATTTTGGGGGGCTCACTCACTAGTCACTACTAATATGTATATTTTTTTTATCTGCGCCCTCGGACGGTTCTGGGTTGACAGTTACAGCTGTCTAAGGTCAGACGTACTGCGCGCTGCGGTGGTTAGGGGATAGATAGAAATTTCCTTTTATTATTTGGCAAGATTTTGAATTTTTTCTATTTGACCTTAGATTTTGGGGGGGTCATGTTCCCTGTGACGCCTGCCTTCGGACCGCGCCTGTCACCAAGTATTATTTAGCCAATGAATTATGAACACACTCTACTTAAATTGAACATCAAGGCAACTTATTAAGATATTTTAAAGCGAGGCGACGTTTAGAAAATAACGAAGTGAAAAACTTCTGAGGGCACTCCCGAAGTGCAACCTGGGGTAAGTTGCACTTCCAGAGTTCCGGAAAAACAGCAGAATTAGGCATACTTTGAACAAACTTCCTCTCCTACGCTGCATCGGCAATCTAATCTCCATCCGTCTTTGTTTTCGATCAGGTCACGTCAGTAGTGAGTAAAACATTTTTTAACAACTCCAAAAAATGATAAAGCGGTTTCCATTTCAATACCAAAAAGTTTTCACTTCAAATATGTGAGATAGAATTGAGAAACCTGCCATGGCCCATGGGGAGTATCAAATTCCCAGTTGATAAGGAGTTATCAGCAGAGCGGGACAGGTCCCCATAAATCCGACCTTCCCGCTAGATTTATTACATGTAACAATAACACGGAGTTTACTGGTCCACATGATCATAATTCACAGCTTCACGAACTTGTTGCGAACCCCTTAGGAACAGTTTATACTTTAAGTTTTAACCCCCTTACCTATTAATAGAAACAATGCGTTAGGTCCTTGTCTGCCACATTGGCAAAGAATTAAAAAGCCGGCCAAGTGCGTGTCGTGCCACGCGCAATATAGGGTTCCGTAGTATCGCTAGTTTTTGATAATTTTTGTATGGTCAATGAATGTACATTTATAACGTGTTTTACACTACTAACAACATCATCTCAGTTACGTTCAAAGGAATTTAAACGAAAAGTTCCTTTATACTTCGCCGAATATTTTTTTTTAGTTGATCGACTATAACTCCAAAACTTATGAAGTTTTCGTAGCCGTGATAGTTTTCCTTTGAAATTAAGCATATTTCCTACTCCCGTGAATTTTTTCACATTTCCAGAAGTAGCCGTTTAGCTGGTAGAAGGGGGGGACACTGGACTCTAATGATTTTTTCCACTTTAAAACTTAATATTTTACAAACGAATCCCTAAATCGGAAAATGTTGTATGAAAACTCATAATATTTTAAAAAAATCTATCCAACGACACCCCACATGATGGGCTGGACGCGAAAAAAATTTTCATCCCCACTTGATGTGTATGGAAGGTATCATAAAAAAATATTTTTTTAAGTTTTCATGTACCATTTTGTCGCCATCATTAATATGTGCATTCATGCCAAATCACAGCTTTGTAGGTCCTATAGTCTCTGAGCAAGACCGCTGACAGACAGACAGACGGACACACAGACAGACGGACAGACAGATGGACGGACAGACCGAAACTATAAGGGTTCCTTGTTGACTACGAAACCCTAAAAATGATCCAAATGATATCCGTTACGAGGTTACTAATATAGCTTTTCTGCGCCAAAATACCACAAGATTCGTACATCTTGCGATGATAAAATAACCTATTATCTTCGCTGTTGTATACTTTACATCTGTACCAAATTTTATCAAAATCGATCAGTGTCTTCGGAGCTTATTCTATAGAAATAACTTAATCCTTTATTGTGCGGTGATAATTGATATAGCATTTAAATTTGAAGCAGTATGTTATGCTTTGTTTACATTTGTATTATATTGGATTGAAACGGAATATAAACTTGAATATTGCTCATCTACGATGAAGGACTTAAGTTTTATGAAGCTAAAAGGTTTTCCGCGCTCAGCTCAAGTCGGCGTTGTGTAATATTTTCCGTCGGAACACTTCGTTGACTGCAATTTAAGTTGTTGCCTTTTTGGCTCGTTCAGTACCTATTTCCCGAAAATTGTGTTTGTTGTTTTTCATTATAAATAAATCATGTTTTGGACATTATTATATGGTATTAAGCAAAATACTTTTGTATCAGATGCATACGCAAACAAATATTGTCGAACTAAAACTAAGAAAATTAGTTAAAAACTCGCCTTTAAAAATATTTTTTTAAACTTAACATAATATTTTTTTCAAATCTAGAAAAATATTGTTTTTGAATGAAGGTGACGGTCGTGGATCGTGAGATGGGTACTTATACCGAAATATTGGTTTTAGTTTTCTGATAAATTATAATGAACCATCACCACAAATTGCAATCAAAATTTAATGATCATTCGAATTTATTTTCGCAGCCAATTATGAACTGTTAATAATTTCGATCAGCTATAAATACGCTGACCTTTGCCTTTCACATCATTATGTTTTATATTTAATTGTATTGCTGAAAATAATTTCTTTGTTTTGATAATTGATTTTCCGTCGAGTTACGACTCGATTGTTTCAAGTCTACTATGTATTCTGTTACACACAATAAATGAGAGAGATTCATATTAATATTATTAATGCAAAAGTGTGTCTATCTGTCTGTCTGTCTAAGCCGTTGAACCGATTTTGCTGAAATTTGGTATGTCGAGAAGTTTCTCGAGAAGGTTCTCTCAGAGTTCTGAGTCCTGGGAAAAGACATAGAACACAGAACACTCTTTATCCTGAAAATCCCGCGCGATGAACAAATTTTCGCGCAACGGAGGGGCGTCATCTAGTAACCATTTTTTTTATGATCATTGCTCTTTATAAAATAAGTTATAATTTTGTATTTAAGAGACAATTATAATTGAGATTTAATTTAGTTGTATTTGTAAGTTTCTATCACATTGAAGAAAACCTTTAGGTAATAAAGGAAATAAATATTTAACTGTAAGTCGGAGTAAAAGTTAACCCTGGTTTAAGTAAACATAACGTTACTTTTCTCGTTATTCGTATTTATAAAATAAAAGGCCTAAACTAGCGCAAGTGGGTACATAAAAAATAAAAATGTTATAAGCTATACACATAGATAATTATAACTTTAGCTTTTTCCTAACAAGTCAAGAAAGGAAGAAAACTGTGGACTCCACGTGGACTCAAATAGTCTAATATTATATATTCGAGCATATCGCTATGCAATACAAAATGTTTCGAATTGTAAAACTTTTTGAATTTGGAATTTATTAGCTTTTTTTGCGTCTCTTTGTTCCAGTATCGATATTGATACAGCATATTTTGTAAACATTTGTTTTACAGAGCACACAGACTGCAGAATAATATTACGGAATTTATTGCATAAAACCTGCATAAAACAATTTTTGATTCAAATCGGAACAAATATTGTGGCGCATTTGATTCCAACTGCGGACGTTTATTTTAAAGATTTTTGATTTTGCTTATAAAATATCATCATTTCCTAGATATTAACTAGATGACGCCCGCAAGTCCGTTGCGCCAAAACGTTTATCGCGCAGGAACTGTACATCTTTCCCGAATAAAAAGTATCCTATATCCTTTCCTGAGACTCAAAGTATCTCCATACCAAATTTCAGCCAGTTCGGTTAAGCGGTTTGGGTTTGAAAAGGTAACTGAGAGACACACAGACAGACACGCTTTCGCATTTATAATATTAGTAATTAAGTATGGATTATTGCAAACTTTTTATCAGTGGGTGAATATTTTAATACCAAGCCACACTCGAAGTATTTTACCATAAACATTCTTGGAATTCTCAATCGCAGACATAAATTCAGTCGAAAGTATTCTTGGTATTGTAAATATAGTGCGTTTATAGATATAATATCGCATTCGATATGCTCGGTAGCGTATTCGGGTAAGTAGACAATGCTCACAAAAAATTAATAAAACATTGGCAAAGAAGAACGATGTATTATTAATATTGAATCTATACGATTGCATTCCCCTGCTTATTGGAATTGATGTGGCTGTATTCACTAAGCGTACGATTTTATTTTCTCCGTTTATATATTATATTATATAGCTGCAAAATGTTACATGTACGGTTCCCAGGCCTGGATATATGTAAATATGTCATTAATATTCGAGTAAGTACTATCCAAATTCTTAAAAACCAGTCTTGTCTCTATCGGCAAGGCCAATTTCATTAAAAGTTTGTGTCCTTATCCTGTAGGTCTGAGAATCTGCCAACATACGCGAAATATAATAATTTTTGCAAAACAATTTTTGTTAAATATATATAGACGTAGATATGTAGTTGTTAATTAAAGTATCATTTAAAAGTTTGTCATTATACCCAGCTAATTATTTTTTGGCGCTTAGAACCTAGAAGTCGTGTTACAAATCTATTATGCCTTTAATTGCAAAACAGTATGGTCATGCAAATAACGCAAGCATAGAACAGATTTGCCTGCATTGTGTCGACACTCTCTCACGGCCGGGCATTGTGATTAACCATACGCGTTTACAATGCACCATATTTCTTGCCAATGAAAACGCATTGTGTATGTTGCTATTGACCATAATGAGAAATAGCTTTTGTGTACTTTCTATGCCACTTTGAGCTTAAGCTGCAGAAAAATATGTTTCTTTGCGCGTATATATAATAGAGATCTATACTAATGTAAAATAGAGAAAAGGTTTGTTCAATTGCATCGAAAAGGTATAATACTGTGATAATTAATATTAAGGCGAAGACAGCTGCCAATTCGACATCTTTGTGCAACAAACACGACAACGTGACAATCTATGCTTTAAAAATTTGTTTATTTGATACCTTGTACAAAAATCCATAGATTGCCAGATTTAATTTTCGGATTAGATTTTCCATAATATTTATTTTTTCCTCTAACAAACGAAAAATGTATCCACGCTACCGAGTGAACACTTCACATCTCTGTCTGGCATGAAAATCGACAGTGGTGCGAGAGTGATGCGAGATCAAGGTCATTGGCAGTTATCAGCGTCTTAAAGGCATAATCAATGGTAGGCCATTATAGGGAAGGGCACTTTATTTCAGGAACATCTACGGTTCTCAGTAGAGTTATTTTGCGTGTACAGATAACAGAGTCGCGGAAAAACTCTACCTTTAATTTTATGGAGAACCAACTTAATTCGGTTGGGCTATTTCAAAACAAATTAACAGAACACTAGACTAACATTAACTTAACTTAACTCGACCAAATAGCATAGATCCTTCACATATGAATCAATTTCCCTAAAGGTCAATTTCCCGCAAATATGTGTAATATTTGCAAATATATTATAATACTAGTTGTCCCGGTGAACTTCGTGTCACTTTAAAACCTTCCCTGGACTTCTATGAATATTTTAAGACTAAAATCAGCCCAATCCGTTCAGCCGTTTTCGAGTTTTAGCGCGACTAACACATTTGAAAATCCATTTTTATATATAAGAAGAAGAAGAAGATACGTGTAATATTTGCGGATATTATAACCTCACGTATAAGTTCTGAAGCTATCCCAAGCAGGTGTTACAGTGTTCGACATTGTTTAGCTACTAATTACTATGGAAGTGAAGGCTGCCATGATCCCAAGCGTTAAATTTAAATAAGCACATAATGTTACAACATCTGTTCACGGTTTCAAGGTAGCGTGTAACGTGCTTAACTAAGAAGGCAAGTAAACAAAACGTAAATATTATTTACTTTCATAGTAACAGTCAGGTTAACTGAGAGTGGGTTGCACCAGAGACGTGGTTAAAGTTAAAGTTATGGTCAAAGTTATGGTTATAGTTAAGGCTAACTTAACTTTGACCGCGGAATTTGACAGATGTCTGTTGCGTTTATTTTCTTGTTAAAGCTACAGTTACAGTATAAAATATAAATTATACGTAAAAATCGACAGGAAAAATAATTGTTATAACAACACTGTGATCCATTGTAAATTTTCATGAAAAAATTTCGATAAGTATAATTAAGTTTGAGCGGTTATGGTTATCGTTAAATATGGCGTCCTTAACCAAAGATTTGACATTTTGCACTGTAGTTATAGTTAAAGTTACAGTTTTAATAGATAGTCAAAGTTGTTGGTGCAAACCACACTTAGCAATTAACAGGCTCAGTCGAATTCGATCTTGCCTAAAATGAAGTTTAAAGATGCGTTAGGTAATCGAAACTATCAAAATATGCGACGTCTAAAAACGTTTGAACTCATTGAAGGTAGGTTTGAAGCTAGGCAGATAAGGGTCAATTTAGTCCAAAACGCGACGCGACGCGTAGATGCATTTTAAAATTTGTAATGGATTGACATATTTGCAAGACGTCTCACGCAGTTGAAATCTGTCAAATCCATACAAATTTAGAAACACGTCGCGTTGCGGTCTGATTTAACCCTTAGAGTTCTTACAGACGATTCCTTAGGGTTATTAGTCTAGTGTCTAGACTCTAAGAGTAGTCTTTACAAGTCTGCAGCTATAAAACACAACATTAAATTACGGTATTTGCTTATAAACAAATAGGAATGACAATTATTGGCAAATGACAACCCCCAATCTTCAAGTATTTATTTTCGCATCAATTACCATCCACGAATCACAAGGCTCCGTCTATGACATATTAATGTCATTGGCTCACGATTTCGTCACGATCCCGTCGCGATCGCGGATGGTACGACCTTTTGAGAGCCTTCTAAATAATGAAGTGTTAAAATGCGTGTCAAATTTTTGGATCGTTTCCTATGTGAGGTCAATTTAATATAATCTAAGGTCAGCTCGATTAAAACATTTTGATTGACGATAAAGATGTTTTAATTGTTATGTATTATGATATAATAAATTGATGCCCGAACGTTGTAATTAAATAACATTTTACAGAATTGATGACTCTATTGACCTAGATGAAGCTTTTGAGCGTCTGAGGTCTCAAGGTTTATTTTAATGGAGGATATTGACAAAATAATACCTCGGTTTGTTAGAACATATTGAGAACATTTAATAGATCAAAGAAACTGATTAACAGGCATAATATGGCGAAGGCGATTTTGTAGATTATATAGATAAAGCAAAACTTGACTTTGTATAACCCAACCAAATAACATAGGTATTATCTAGATCTTTAAGGCAGTAAAAAGCGGAATATTTTTCAAACTGCAATAGTAAAATACTCAGACTGACTCGAGAATGTAATTCCTTTTTAAAAGAAAACCAGAAGACTTATGGATGAAACATTTACGTACAATCTACATACTATTTGTAAGAAAAAATGAGATTTAAACACGTCCAGAAGGGTCGTAGGCGAATATCAGATAAACAAGTCTGCACCTTACAAGTTATGGCTGACATTTACTGAATATTATGTACCTTCTAGTCCAGAAATAGCAGAAATCAGAAAAACAATCATAAAAGATGCTATCAAAGTAACTAGAATTGTATTAAGTATTTAATTTATTAATATAAAATCCCTTAAGACGGCGACTAATGCAAAAAATCAAACATCGCCCTTCTCTCATCACACTCACGCCCGTCTTTCATATGCCAGGCGAAAAAGGACGACGCGGATTCATCGCCAAATTAGTTTTTTCTCAATAACTCTATAAATATACAAAATTTTAAAAATCCGCTAGGTCTATCTCTCAATTTTACACAATGTGTTGAAATATTAACTTAGTTCAATGCACGGCTATGGCAATAAATGAAAAATTCGTGAAAATTTGATGAATCTTAGTGATTTTTTTCTATCGAGAAAATTTTAAGATATCGTGTTTTTGTTCAGACTGAACTCTTGGAAATATAATGTAGTATCTAATTTTAGAAAATGAAACAATTTAGGGCTTGTTTTCAAGTTTAAAAAACGAATTATAAAATCGACAATTTTGGGTTAGTCGCCCACTTAAGATCCTATCGGGCGTATCAACTTTATAGAAGACTAACTAGATATTATTAGCGTAGAAAAAAAACAATCTGTTACAGGATTGTAGATATAGTTGCGTGTGCAAAATCAGAAATCGAATCGTATTTGATCGAAAAAAGTTGTAGAAATAAACTACAGTATCGGCTTTATTTTTTCGGAATGGATGAGATTGCAGAAGTCCTAATGACTTGGACTATCTGATTGGACTAGCAAAAAGTCTGGGATCTAAAATATTTATCTGTCTATAAAACCCCAAAGAGACGCAAGAAATCTGAATATAATATAATATGTCGTTCTATTCCACGCAGTCTTTGGAAACAGACGACATGGACTCGTTCTCTCTCGGTCTGTATGATTCAAAAACGGTGGTCTGTACCACCGTACAAACAGGGACAATTTTGTAACATCGAAGAAATTGATTCATATTCAGTTATTAGTTACGCGAACCCACGATATGTGGTCGAACTGTTAATTCAATATTAGTCCAAAGAGAATGTAAACTGTGATTAGTCGTGATCTGTTGGCTGAGTTTAACAAAACGCGACCAAATAACGTTGATCGTGATCCGCCCTCCTATGAATCAATTTTTAATCTGATAGTACATGGATGACATGTCGTAAGGCATTACTATGAAGTAGCTGTCATATAAAATGAGGATTGAGGACTTATTAATTATTATTATTCATATTTATTATTATTATTATTCTTCTTCTTCTTTTAAAATATGGCTCCTTGGTGAATCGCCAATGTCAGAGTGCGTTGACGAATACTCTGCCTTATGAGAGGTTTTGTGGAAAAACAAGGGTACGGTAATAATGAAATGCGTACGGTGTCTGTTGACAATTCCTTAACCTAAAACAAACACAAACATGAAGAGTTAGTACCACACCTTATAATTTAATTTGGTTAGTATGTATATATGTACACAAAGTTTTTACAAAGGGAGTATTTACAAAGTATAGGACGGATTTCAAATTGATAGGACGAGGGATGGTAGGGGCATATTTATTCATTTATGCAAAAATAAACGATGACATTGGCAGGAGGGCTTGAGCTGAAGACAGCTGTCTCTCAATAAAGTTTTTCAAAATGGCGGTGTTAGTTCTTAATTTAAACGCGCTTCAGCCTTATAGGACTGTATATCGGTTATTTTGAACGTGCTTTTCTTATTTTGAAGACTGTGTAGTAGTAGGACTGTATATAACGGCTATGTAACATTGCGTGTGACTGCATGTGGCGTGTCGCAGTAACAAGTATCTCTCCGATCCACTGACCACCGCAACTAGAGCGTACCCGTTTTAGCGCCTTAAGTAACACCTTAGTATAGTATTTGCTTTACTGACAAATTAATGAATAGCTATCAAATACTTTCAATCTATACAAATAGGTGGTAAAAAGATAGAGTAAGTATTCATTCCAAACTTTTTTTTCCCCAAACAAATCTACATGATATGCACTGGTCCAACAACCAAATATTTACTAAATACTAAATAATTATCTACGAGCGGTGTTGTGGCCTCCTAAAAAAGTTCTAATTTATAAAGTACATAATCATCATGAAGGTATATATATAGATAAAAAAATATAAAGTACATACTTAATGATAATATGATAACGATTATTGATTAACTCGTTGAACTATAGTATATCGCTATTACTATTTTATAGATCGCAAACGTCTAGATTGGATGATCGATTGATTCTCTATGCGTCAGATAGTGACGCATAGAGAACCATCTTTCTTACAACATAATCATATAATCTGCTTTTTGTAGCAAAATTATACATTAGATATAAGTGCACATCAAATAAATAAATAAACTTCTTTTATTTAAATTTTTACAAAACCTTCACTTTGCTTGTTTCGCTGCAAATAATTGTTTAATATTACAAAACAAGGAACAGAAATGGCCTCAAAAAAGTACAAGTGAAGCAAGGGTAAGGCCTAGTTATATCGCCTTGGATAATAACATAAATATTTAAATTTTTCACATCCGCTTCCGAAGAAACGTATAACAATATACGGATATACAGATTTTAACTAACGCTAATGATTCTAAGCTTGAACGGAATTCGTTGTTAAAAATAACATTATGTAATTAATAAAAATTATTATTGCGAATTATTATGTAACTTAAACATTTGTTTCATTTAAGTAATAATAATAATAATAAATATTCTTTATTGTGCACACAATTATAAGGAGTAAAAATACAACAATTATCAATTACTTATAACTAGTGTACCACAATGGCGGCCTTATTACTAATAAGTAATTTCTTCCAGGCAACCACGGGCAAAGGACAGTATGTTATTGAAATTAGATGATAGTAGTATAGTATTAGATGATATATTATATATATGATAAATTAGTAGATAGTATTAGATGATAGTAGAAGTATTTAATTTTCAATACAAAAAATCATAAATTGAAACTTATTAAAATCACAAACAAAGTTCACTTTAATTTTGAAATGAAAAGAAATAAAAGAAAATTCTCAAGAAAACCAAGTTACAAAAAATTAAGGATTCGATGTAAGTATCTTTGCAAGTGGCATAGGTAAAGGTTCGTGCCCTTGACATATTATTTATATGATGTAATAAATGAACGGATTTCTAAACGTGATTAGAAAATGATTTCAAGGCTTGTTAATAAATCAATAAATCGTATGCTTCTGAAACATAAATTGTAAACAATAACATAAGCGTTGAAATAAAAATAAACAACAGAAAGCTAAGATTAAAAAAATTACTCCATAACTAACAGAATTTTTTATTTTAAAAAGTAAATTTTTACTAATGTTGAATGATGATTTATATATGAACTAGTATTATTTTAGGATTATCAAAACTGTAATATTCACTAATAAGAAAATTTTATCAAAAAATAATACGTACACATGTTCTATCAAAATAGCATCACTAAATATGAAAATCATGCCCTCATCAGGAGAACCATAACGTACATTTACGGGAACGTAAACCTGGCTCAGACCGACGAATTACGTGTTAGTATTGTATATTACATTGGGGTTACAACAGCATCTATTAAGCTAAGTAACGCAACGAATATCGTTACTCAACCAGCTATTCTGTGAGGTCGGTGCGGTTCGCAACCTTGCGGCACCCCACCACTGAGTCCTTACACTTTCACCGTTTTGCCTTCCGGATTTTCGACAATATCGATATTTTGGCACATCACTAATGTGTGAAAGGTGCTATAAAATTTTATTAGCGACTAATTATAGTCGGGACATTTTAATAGGCCACATTTGACAGATCATCAAAATTGTACCAGGTAACCTTATAGCGACGTACATAAAAAATAAATATTTTCGTTTTGTTTTAACTGCACAATTGATTAACTTTTTTCAATTACGATTACATATTTATTGTAAATATGACCGATACGAATTATTTAACTATTTGCTTTTACTGATAAACAATTCTAAACTTAATAAACAAATTCTGATCTTAATAATTGCACGTCGTCACAATGTTACGTCAGCTGACGTTTTTTCTTTTTAAACTCTAGGGAAGTTACCCTAAAAATCGAAAGCGAATAAATAGTATCGATGCATTGATTACTTGTAACGAAATATCCCCATAAATTAATAACCACGTTGTGAAAAGTAACACATATTTATGTGAAATGAATAATGATAATACTACATTTAACAGTTTTTATAATTCAAGCGAATAAATGCATTTTTTTTTTGTAAATTATGTACTTGTCTTATTTTGCTCCTTAAATTTGCAAAAAAAAAAGTTATAATGGGACAGTCGAGGGGGTTTCAAACGTATAAAATTCAAATATTTTATTTCAAGTCCGTATCGATTTGTTCGTTTTGGTTGATGTTTTTACGCAGCTCACCTCACTATGGAGATTAATCTGACAGATGTCAAATGTGGCCTATTAAAATGCCCCGACTGTATGTCTTTTATTAGCTATGTCCACACTGTGCCTTTTTTGTTCAAGGGCATGCATCATAGCGCAGTCAACAGCGCACGTGCGGCATGCCCGCGACGCATGCCCTCTGACCGTAACTAAAACTTTCACTTTGTTCTCATCGCACATGTTACAATAATCTAACAAACACTGCAACTGAACAAAAACCGGCCAAGTGCGAGTCGGACTCGCCCATGAAGGGTTCCGCAGCAGCCATACGGTTAATTTCTATAAAATTTAAAGCTTTTTGATTTATTTTTATATTTTAGATTTTAGTTGATTTAATGAAAGTTAAATTAAGGTTTACCATTTATGACGTTTAAAAAAAACCACTTGTTAGATCTAGTTCAAACCAATTTTCGTTGGTAGTTTTTATAATAATGTACATCATATATTTTTTTTAGAATTATCATGCCCCTACTTTAGAAGTTAGAGGGGGACACACACACACACACACATATATTATCACTTTGGAAGAGTCTCTCTCGCAAACTATTCAGAAATTTTAGAAAAAAATGATATTAGAAACTATTTAGAAAAAAATGATATTAGAAACCTCAATATGATTTTTGAAGACCTATCCATAGATACCCTATACGCATGGGTTAGACGAAAAAAAAAAATTTTTATTTCAGTTGTACATATGGCGACCCCTAAATTTTTTAATAATGTTTCCATTTTTGTATCAAAATTTTAATGCGGTTCATAGACTACATCTACTTACCAAGTTTTATTAGTATAGCTCTTATACTTTCGGAGAAAAGTGGCTGTGACATACGGACGGACAGACAGACAGACAGACATGACGAATCTATAAGGGTTCCGTTTTTTGCCATTTTGGCTACGGAACCCTAAAAATGACAATGTTCGTTCGTTGACGCATACAATTATTGAATGCGCTAATACGAAAGTTGAATGAAAGAAGATGACGAAAATTTAAGATAAAAGTGCACAGTGTGGACATAGCTATTGATTATGACAGTTTTTTTTTAAACCAAACATATTTTCCTCAATGGTTTGGAAATGAATTAATTTGCTATTTTTTATAAATAGTGTTAATTTTATTGTAACACTATTATTAACTATTGAAATAATGAAATGGAAAGTATATTCAATTTAAACTATAACGACTTTACACAATAGAGGCGAGAAAAGTCATAAAATTAATATTTTAATGTTCATTTCATTTGCTTATCTTCATAGTATTACTTTCCTTAATTAAGCTGTGTTTGTCTGTTACATATTTTAAATCTTCACAAGCAAGTATTATTTATTCATTTTTATCGATAGTTTCTACATTCACATCACTAGCCATGGAATAATTTACGGAATTTACGTTCAAACGAACTAACTGCTGGAAACGGATTTTTTTTTCTTTTTCCGCTCCGAGCTACATCACTTTTGCTTCCGGCTGCTCGTGCAGAATCGATTGACATCGATCTGTATCGATTAACTTTTTATATTCGAATGGAAAACAGGAAGTGGACGTTACGATCGTAGTGTTGTGCAGTTTTTTTTTTCAGGTTTTCATCAGTTTAATGATACAATAATTTCTTATATTATCTCCTTAGTATTGCAATCCTAGATAATACCATAGATGTCAGTTATTGAAGTTATTATGAATTCTTGAATAAATGTTGTTATTTAAAATATGATATATGGAGCACTGAAATCTAGGTAGAGATCAAGTACGATAACTTGGCGCGCCCCTCCAAAATTCAAAACGTTTTGAAGTGCGTTGTCAAAACGTTTGAAATGCGTTGTCTTGCGCGGTAGGCTAGTTATGATTAGTTGACCAACAAATCTTGGTAATAAGTGACATTCACTGAAACATTACGTGTACTGTGAAGTGTGATTGGTTGAATACTTACTACATACAAACTCATTCATAAGAATGTGACTGCACACATTGAAACAGTCATTTGGAGGGGCGCGCCATGTTATCGTAGTTAATCTCTAGCTTATAAACAAAATTTATTTTATTTTTAATTTTTGCTAAAGCTCATAATTATTTACATAACAACATGCAAATAGGTTCCTTATAAGAAAAAATCCAACACGTTTTCAAAATAATCACATTATATTAATGTTACATTGTCTACGCTAAAAATTCACACGAACAAGATGTAAAAAATGGCAGCTGTTGATTTATTTTTAACATCGATTACAAAAACCTGATTGGCTACGTCTTTAGGTGTAAATTGTAGAATTCGCTAGCACAACGTAGATTCGTATCTGCATTAGATATTTTGAGGACACTATATTATTTAATAATTAACACCTACTTTAGGTAGACTCTTTGAATTAAGGCTCCATTCCACCGCGGCGCACGCTGTGGCCACGCGCACGCGTGGACGTGCACGGATTTATTTCTTCTTGAGTCCATTCGTGCGTAGCGTCTCCGCGGATTACAGACTGCAGTAGACACAGTCACATATATTTTCCTACAAAGCGAAGCTTGACGCACGTGCTACTTACTTGCGTAGTCTCTCCGTGCGCCGCGGTGGAATGGAGCCCTTAAGTTTACTTTATGGTTGCGTCAAAAAAATGCCTAAAACTTAGGCTGTCAGAACAAGGTTCATACAAATCTTTCCAGCAAATTAGGGTTTGCTGGAAAGTTTTGCATTTTTTTTTAATAATTCAATATCACATCGGTACATCTCTAAGACACAAAGAGCTTTGGATAAAAATGAAATAAGCTATAGCATTTCCACATCCTCGAATCTCGTTTGGTTTATGACTCATTTACTATCAAACACTAAAGTGAGAGACAGATAACCTTCGAGGTACAAGAATTGGGGTTCAGAAAGTGCACAACCAGGGAATATAGAGATGGGCCAAACTGGACACGGATGTGACCTGACAACCGGTTGTGCACACCGCGTAACAAAATACCACTTGACGACCTTCCCAAGCTGGGTTTTGCTTCAATTGTGCCAACTTTTTGTGGATATTCTGATCGCTGACGCGTAAGGGCTTATTGTATGACACATGATACTCACCAGTCCCCCGTTCCTATAGTTTAAGACTGGTTATTTTACTTGTCAGTATGTCAAATTATTTTAGGTTATAGTTTTTTAGTATGGTAAAGAGAATTTTTAATAAAAGTTGAAAATTCGTTTCTCAGAAATGGGGTACCATATTAAACAGTTTTCAGAATTTTTAATTTTTCAAACCTAAAATTTCTATAGAGATATTATTTATTATATTGTCATCAAATCGAATCTTAAATTATCATAGAATCGAATATTAAATTATCATCAAATCGCTTTACCGGCTTAAGTAAGGGCCCTTTCACACGACGTTATTTTACGCTCGTTTGTATCGAAACAAACGCAAGTTGAACGCTCAGCAAACGGAAGGAAGCCGACTGTTTTAACACGCAGAAGACAAGTGCATCAGAACGCGCGTCATCAGTGCGCAAAAATACGTCGTGCGGAAAGGCTCTAAGTGTTAAAAAATTTAAACAGAAAATATTTAACACCAATTCATTATTTCAAAATGTAACAAAATAAAAGTTCAAGTGAACAATGTGTTTCAATTTTCGGAGACAAGGTCGTTACGCTGACAGCTTGAGGCTTTCTGACTCGCGACTTGCGACTCATAAACATAATAGACGGAACGAACCAGTAGGTCGACTTCAAATAAGCTGGCAAATCGGCGCGTTGTATCACGTGGTACCACTGCATACTCATGAACGGCTCAGCAACGCGTTAACATGGCGCGCCGGAAGATTTGGCATCCTACGTCAAACGTATAAATTTTGAGAACACTATTCTAAGTCGGCCTACTGGATCGTTGTGCAACTGGAACTATATTGTGTCATAACATTCCATTTAATATATTTTACAGCAGCTGCTCTATCGAGTGTGCCTTATACATGATGTTTCAAATTCTACAACGTACATGCTACTGTGAAGTTATTTGAGAATTCAGCCGTATACGTGATCTTAATATTATATTCGTAGTACGATCGACTAAATTATGATAAAAAATTCCACAAAAGAAAATATTTTGAGCAAAATTATACGTGTGTTTATTAAAAAGTAAGTCACAATATTTTATGTATATTTATTTTTGGCTTTCTATATGTAATTGGGTTTTGTATTTGGGCAATATATTGGTCTGGCGATCTGTATCAGATGTCAATTTCCGGGAAGAAATCATTTGGGGATACATGCGACAGGAGGTCAGCACATTTGATATCCACTAAGGGTTTATAGATTGCTATGTCATTCGTGCGTATACCCTGTAAGTAGGGCATCGAGACCGGGTTTCCTCGAAACTCGAAAACCCGGGAAAACCCGGGTTTTTGGGATCACGAAAAAACCCGGGTTTAAAAAAAGGAACCCGGGTTTTTCGAGCTTTTCGGTTTTTTCGTTTTTTTGATTATTTTTAAAGGCAAAACTTAATGTAATTTATAACAAACTAACATATAAATTCTTTATCTCTATAACACTACAAGTAAAGATTTAATTATTTCTATTATGCACAATAAAACAAAATATAGTATTTTAAAGTACAAGTTTCTTTTTAGAGCATTACAGAAGTATTGACAAAAATCTTTATTAATATTTTGAACATCCTACCAAAACTATTCAATGTAAAAAAGCAAAGTCTCTTCAAGCAATCTATCCATCGCAAAAAGTTTTGAATCTCGTTTTTTTAAAGAAGGCAGGTCGCTGTAGCCCTGACGTCACTGCAACCTATAAGGATCTATTGTGACTCCTTCGCATTAGAGTATCATCCCCAACCCAATTCTGCTCATAAATTGAACGATATGGTTGGTGTTGGTGCCACGAATTTCATCTCTGGATGAGTATTCGTGGCGACCAAGCTCTGCAGTAGAACAGGACAGTCGAAGAGAAGGTGAATAGGTGTCTCATCCTCCTCCTCACAGAATCTACAAGTCGTTATGCTACAAATACCCATTCTGTTTAGGTGTTTGTTGAGCTTGCAGTGCCCAGTCGTAAGAAAGCCCGAAAAAACCCGAAAAGCCCGGGTACCCGGGTTTTCATTTAACAAAACCCGAAAACCCGGGTTTTGAAAATTGGATCCGGGTTTCGATGCCCTACCTATAAACAGACATAGCTATTCTAAAAGCAAAACAAAAATTGAAAATTGCTAACATTTTGTAATAAGCTTTACGGAAAAACTATCACGCCTATAGTTGATTTGTGCTTTAACATAGTAATTTTTATTTATATGTAGAATGTAGATGTGTTATCAGTTATCACCAGTCTGTTGGTGTGACGACGCGACGCGAACCCTCACTAAGCTCGGCTTTTAGATAATTTACTGAGTTACTAAGTTTATTAAGGATTTTGTATCACGTTTTGACATGTCAGTAGGTAATATTATTTTTATTCAACTATATACTTTTGCAAAACTAAATAATACCGAGACCTAGTAAAGACATAGTTTACAATTTGAAATATTGTTTCATTCAATGTCAAGTGTGTTAAGTCATTTATAATTAACAAATTACAATGGAGCAAGTGCGATATTTGCAACATTTTTGGGTAATCGTCATTTAGACCGTAGCGGGTAACGAGCGGTGACGTCACATCGTCCATTAGAACCACTAATTATGCTAACGCGCACAATTTACATTCACCTAACCTGCCTCAATTACGGACACGAAATTAATTCTCGCTCGCAAAAATTATAGGTAACACCCTGTATAACGCATATGACAATTTAAAAACACTCG
Source organism: Lysandra bellargus (assembly GCA_905333045.1). Taxonomy (NCBI): domain Eukaryota; kingdom Metazoa; phylum Arthropoda; class Insecta; order Lepidoptera; family Lycaenidae; genus Lysandra; species Lysandra bellargus. The sequence continues at coordinate 2,118,145 of HG995333.1, forward strand.
TATTTTTTTAACCTCACTTTTGTCATTTTATTTACATTTTTATCTTATCTCTTAAATTTTTTCAACATCTTTACAATAGTTGTACAATGTACATGTTGTAAGTTACGCTGCTATAATATTAACTCGCCAAAAGCCTTAACAGAGCCAAACGAAAAATAAGCATTTCGTCGAAAAGCCATCCAATAGCTTTGTTCACACTGTGCCTTTTTCTGTTCGTCAAGGGCATGCGTTATAGCGCAGTCAACAGCGAACGTGAGGCATGCCCGCGACGCATGCCCTCTGATCGTATCCAAAACTTTCGCTCTGTTCTTTAATGACAATGTTGGCGTTGCGTTCTTTGACGCATTCAATTATTGAACGCGCCAATACGTTGGATAAAAGAAGATGACGAAAATTGAAGACGATAGTGCACAGTGTGGACATAGCTATTTGATATCATCTAAAATCAAATATCGATGTTCAAATATTGAATGAATGTGTCAAATAAAATCTACCGGTTGGCAATTTTCACCTTCTCCGTATAAATATTCATGACAATTTCCATCCGATTGCAATAAGCTTTTCCGGTATTAGTTAGCAAATATCCGGTATTTGTTTATTTTCATGCAATATCATATTTTCGAATATTTTAAAGGGTTTTCTGAGTACATGATTAATAGTTTTTCTGTAAGTACATCATTTAGTATGTGCTATCAGAGAAATTGAGTGTTTTACTCCTTTAGCCAATAACTGCAGAATGGATTTTTATCGCAAAATATACGCAACTAGAGATACGGGCAAAAGCCAATAACCTAATATTTTAAGAGGAACCCAGTCGTCCTACTTCCCGCAATGCTTTAATAACAAATGAACCTTCGGGACACAAATATTTCCGAATGTTATTGTTAAGATATCGGAGATGTATATACTCTATTTTCCTTTGTTTGGTAAAAGTCTAACTTACAATAGTCGTATGTAAATATGTTCCTCTATAAAAATATAGTTGGACATTTCTTTTTGGTATAACCAGAAAGTGACTAATAAGATTTCCATTTAGATACATTACTGTTATGACGAACAAGTTTTCTACTGAATGATTGTCGCGTCCTTACCTGTAACAAAAAATAAGACATTAGTTAAAGTTAGACTCCAAGTTTAGCTTTTTATCATGACTAAGGGCGCGTTGAAACGTCCGCGTTTTCTGCGCGTTCGGGCTTTGTGGAAATGTATGAAAATAAGTGTAATTTAGCATAGAACCTCAGTCCTCAAATAAATTTTATAGCATTTGGGAAAACGCGTGAAACGCGCAGATAACGCGTATGTCTGAACGCACCCTAGGGCGAAATTAAGGGAAAAGTTTTCAGGGATGCGCTTTAACTCATCCAATTTTAATGAGAACGATTGATGAGTAATAATAGCCTTTATTTAAAGGATGGGGTTTGTAAGGTTTGCAGGTCTTAACTATTACCAAGCATTTAAAAAATCTTGATTGATCCTATGGGTACGGGTATATTGTCAAATGTTTAAAAATTACAGAGTATGTGCAGAATACGTAGACGGTAGAACTTATCTTCGAATGTTTCCTTGCCATATTTAATTTATTATCATACTGTCGAATGTTTGGATTTGATTAATGGGAGTATCGTTAGCTACACTTTATAGCTTCTACTTGAATTGAACTCTATAATGACGCTATAACGTCTCAGAACTTCGCCCTCATTTCCCGCTAACAGAAGCTATCACTTCGACTGAAGATCAACTTCGAAGTTTCGCTCATTAGCTCGTCGTAACTATCCACTAAATGTTATTACTTTCTGAAAAAAAGATAAAATAATGGTAACCCAATTTTGCGCACAAATGGACATGGAATTGGGGTGTCGAATTCCAGTTACCAGTTATATCAATTTACTTATTTTCCGAACATTTATGGAGGCTTCAAAAAATGTCATAGATACTTTATTTTCTTACCCTCTTAATAATAAGGGTAGTGTAGATGATTTATACAGACGCTTTAGCAAAATCGGTTCAGCGTTTTGGGCGTGTAAGGCAACGAGTAAATTGACAAACGGACAGACATACAGACGTACTTTCGCATTTATGGTGGATCCTTTATTAGCAACAGAGTGAGTCGTGAGACTATTGTTACAAGAAAGTGTATAATATTTTGTATTGCATAAGATAATTGTTTTAATTGAAGAACAAGTTACACATTATGTAACCTACAACTTAATAATGTTGACTTAATTACATTAACGCATTACAATTTATTAATTATGGCAATTACACGACAATTGGGTAATACAGTGTTAATTTCTATTGTAAATAGAACAAAAAAATCTTGAGAAAATTGAAATAATAAAAATGTAAGAAGCTCAATTTATCGAGTAGAAGCTATCCTAAGTACTAATAGAAAATCTATTCTGTCTTTTAATATATTGTGTCATTCATTACTCAAGTCATGTCAGTGCAGATTGCATTAATTCATTTATGAAGTTTCAAATGGATTGTAGTGTATTGATAAATAAAGATGGCCGCTCTACCAATCAGAGTGGGGGCTGGGAGAATATGGCCGCCAGACGTGAGAGCTGTCGTCCACTTCTTGACCAGCCACTGCCGATAGTAGAGTCAGAGTAGACAGAATGATAGAGTATGCCGACTTAGAACTGATGTAAAAAAATTAAGGTTTGACGTATTATGACAAAAGTCGTCGCTAGGGTCGTTACCTACAAATTTAGTTGTTGTTTATATTTTGGCACATGCCAAGAAAACTATCAGAATTCAATTTCAAAATCTTCTTTATTAAAATAAATTATACCAGCCAGCGCGCCAGCCTTTAACTTATCCTGGCGAAGCCCGACGAATTTGACAGATATCGAAACCCGTCCGTCTCTTTGAAGTCGAAGTACTGGTAGTTATATCTATTGTGGTAGAGTGTTCAGTGATACAGTATTCTGTGTTTAATTTACTCCTTCAACGATAATGTACAAATTGTCCATGGATCTTATACCTAAAATCGCCCTTTCCATATTAGGGTTAGGGTATTCCTTTGTTGAGTTTAATGTCAAAGTAGCAGCGCTGATAGATACATTTTTTTTTTTCAACTTTTGTGTGGGAAAATTCCTGACGCTGGGGCGCTTGCTCATACAAATCACAAAAAAATGCTCTTTCAGCTTTCAGCACAGCTACTTTCACGGTGACCTCTATAATACAAGGGACACATACACTCCAGTAATATCACTTAATTTTGTTACATTCTGTATAACAATGAAAGTTTTTTTTTTTTACTTTACAAATACGTAATCAGCGAATGACCTATTTAATCATGATAAAGCTAAGTTTAGCCTCGTACCATTCACGAATATAACATGAATGAGATTAGAGATAAGGCTCTTAAAATTTTAACAGCCAACTTCCCTGTCGCCATTTTGTTTTGTAAGCGTTGTATTTGGGTCCGTTACCGCTGCTGTTTGCCACAATGGAATGGCGGTCGTAATTTATGGTTATGAAACATAACTTGTTTTGTGTTAGTTGTGTACAGATACTTTCATGGCTGCTGGCAATTCGTCATTATCTGACTTAACGCCTTTTGTTGTATGTCGAGTAAGCGTCGTCGTGCTATATGTATATGCGCGAGGTCAAGTTTCTCGTGTGTGAAAATAAACTTGATACTTAACTCATTATTTTATATTTTACCATAGCTTAGCCTCCAATCGCTTTTCTTTTTTCAGTATTCAACTTGTTACCAGAAGCACAGATTTCTAAATAGTTAAGACCAAAAGGCTAAGCACTTGAAAGCTACGTAATTGAATCGCTATTGAACCTCTTTTTACGCGCTGCCTCTCAATCAGAAACGTTACGAATACATAGCTATAAATAGTTTCTGCTTACCTTACAGGGTACTTAGACAACTTGAATTATGGCATCGCAAGCGCCATGTCCCCTTTAGGAACGTAACGTCAAATCCCGTAAATTTTTGATCTGTAACTTCGCTATCGAAAATCGAATGTAAATCTAAGCCCAGCTCATTATTTACTGAGTCACATTGTTTTCTTCCTACTTTTTTCTAAGACATTCCTGCTGCAGAACTGGTTTGCCTTTATTAGCTAAGTTATCGGCTTATACTTTCGATTTCATTCGGCCTCGGCGCGCCCCGCCACTTACATACCGTACTTGGTCGTGATCTCCGACAAGTTTGCACACTAGTTACGTTCAATTCCTGTATTTGAAAGTATTTACTACAAAAAATACTACTGTATATTACCGTTGATTTGCTTGGCGTTCTTGTGCAGCTGTATCGAGCGTGTATGTTTTCAAAATTGTAAGATATTTCGTTATCAGTTATCAGCTGACATGAGCGGCTACGTCAGCATACCATAATAATATCAATGAATTTCTAAATCTTCTTGAACCGCTGTATCTTTGAATAAAACCACGGTAATTCCGTTGAAAGATCTAAGCATAATATTATTATATTAAGGGCAGTAGGCAGCCAGATTGTTTTATATTATGTTAAATTAGTAATCCAAAAGTTCAAGCTTGAGGCTTAAAGTTTATTGAATCTTAAAATAGCACTACGGTAAATGTGATGTAAAGAAAAGTTACGATATTATTCTACACGTAGAGAAAGAAACGTTTTAATTTCCAACAAAGTAACAAATCGAGCAAACAATAAAGAGAGCTCCTTATTGACTCGATCTTATTCGTCGGAATTTTCGAATCTCGTACGATTTCGATATTTCGCACGTGCGGCCATCTCATAAGCTATCGAGTGTCAGAAGTTGGAAGTGGGGTAGATTTGAAGGGCATCAATAATGTTCTCAGCCCCAGGAGGAACGTGATCAAGCGTGTATTGATTAAAGCTGATATTGCAATCAATTTCAACTAATGTGAAGTTGTTCCCAGGTGAGTGAAGTTAGCTACGAATTATGAAGAAAGTTTTGATGTTGGTTATTAAAAATATGTTTGTGTTTTGTTTATAGATATTCTTCTTATGTAACAAGATTTTCTGCTTCCTTAATTTGTAAGACGCAGCTAAAAGGCTTTTTAAATATAAAAATTTAATTAATTTTGTTTGCAAACTTTTGGTTTAGGTAAGTAACTACTATATTTGCATGGCTATATGATGTGACGGCTACATTCTTTTCATAACACTAAGATAATGTTCCTACATGATCGCCTACGATAAAAATATACCAAATTTATTCACTGTCCATAACAAACAGTGACCTTAGCAACAATACAGTCTATAAAAAATAAGGCCAATACCACTATACCTACTTAAATTTGTTTCGGAAATTTTATTTGCAATTATAATACTAAGGTAATTGTAATAGTAATGTAATGTAATACAAATTATAAAGCAAAGTATATTAAACAAAAAAAAAACACATTTTACTAAAATTGTATCTGTAATAGACATAATATTTCCTTTTAATATAATATCACGAACAAAAACATAACTGGTTATTAAATTAAAAATTAATTTCTAAATAACATTTAACTTAGTAACGAAAAGTTATTACTAATTTATTATGTTATAAAACCTTGTTTAAAAATGTTTTTACGAAATATTTACAAATTGATTTCAAGTATTTTCATTTGTTTTGTTAATATTGAAAATATCTGAACGTTTTTCCGAGAAAACCATTTAAAGAAACACTCTCGGTATCGACAAAGTATAAAAAGGGGAAATATACAGCCTTGATACTCGGTCTGGTCACGTGCGGCAATATTATATAAGTTTTTCAAGGATCTGCGATGATTCCACGTTCCTAGCGTTTTGATTACTGATATTCTTCGTTGTAATCGAATATTTTCTATTTACTTTATAGAAAGGAAACTTTTCGAATAAAACCGTATCATATAGATCTGCTGAATTGAATCTTCGAAGAACTCATATAAGCTGATTGCTATATCTTCTTCTACCTATATGTATAAAACTCAACTGACTGACATGGTGATCTATCAACGCACAGCCCAAACCACTGGACGGATCGGGCTGAAGTTTGGCATGCAGGTAGATGTTATGACGTAGGCATCCGCTAAGAAAGGATTTTGATAAATTCCAACCCCAAGGGGTTAAAATAGGGGATGAAAGTTTGTATATAATAATACTTCTTAACGTGAACAAAGCCACGGGCAAAAGCCTCGTACTGTAATAAAATCTAAAAACATTTTCCATTGTAAAAATGTAAAGGTTGTAGATCTCTGTCGAGAATTGAGATTCTAAGCTCGTAATAGTTACATTCAGGGTGAAAATAATATACAGCTTTTATTTCTCGGTTCGCTATTCAAAAGATTCAAATAAAAGATATAAGCGTCAAAGGAAGAAATCAGAGAGGATACAAAGAGTGATTTTTAAGGAGTGCACGCTTTTGTGCCGCGCGGCCGTGTCTAGCATTGCGATTGTGATCTTGATATGCATTTACAACAATGAATTCTAAGCATTGTAAAGAATTTCATTTGAAAAATACTTTACTTATAGCTGAAAAATATTTTCTAGCTTCGCGATTATCGTATTTTGCATTATCAGATTTAGAAAATAGAATAGGACCACAGACATAGATCAAGAATAGGACAGTGATTCGTCACTCGCGTGTCGCGTGCTTTGCTATTGGTTGTTGATGTGGCATTTCACAAAATGTTGTATTCGACTTTTAAATTTAATAAGTAGTCATTCAACTCACTCAAGTAATTTCCTAACTTCATACTCAATTTCTTTTGTAGTCTATAATCGTACTTACATTATATAAATTCACTTGCTGGTACAATCTAGATAGCGTCCATATTTTTACGTGATGTTATATTTTATTTGGATAAAAGAGATCGGGACGGAAAATTTATCGCCGTTTAAGCTTGCAACAGACCACCTGGTGTTTATTGATTATATCCCTAGAGATACAGATTGAACGTTCAATTCGAATTGAAGTGTTATATTGGAGGACAAAGTTAAACTGACGGCGCCTAATGCAGCTTACTTATAAAACTTACTTACTTAGTTTTCCCAAATAATATACCATCGAAGAAATTGATTTATATGCAGTTGGGTTGGACGGGCTCGACCAAGTCAGTGTAGTTGAAATTCTATTTGTCACCAAATTATGACAGCTATATCGTAACTTATGACCAATCTTTGAATCAAATTCTTTGATATTACAAATAATTTTCACGCGATACTTGTAGATTAAGCTTTAGGTACTTGATGACCCGTGAATTTCCTACTATAAATCAAAGATTTCCACAAATATTTCAAGACTAGAAATTAGAATCAACCAAATCAGTTTAGCCATTCTTGAGCTTTAGCGGGACTTAGAAAATAAAAATAAAACTATTTTTTTTTCTATTTTTCTATTAAAAGAAGATTATCAAGTTTTGTGACTCGTCACATGGTTTGTATTATGTAGGTAGGTGCACTTAACATGTAAACTCGAACCTGCAGTCTTTGTACAAAGGATATTGTAGTAGATAACTCAGATTTTTGAAATCCTAGTGAGGAGGAATCCTAGGAAATCGTCAGAACGTGCCAATAACTTATGTATTCTGATTAAGCCGCTCGGCCTGAGTCTAAGAGATTATTTCCTCTGCGTCGGTTTGCGACAGAATCTTTTCCGCCAGATTTGGTATAATCCTGCACAACTATTATTCTTACTAAGATAATATTTCTTTAAAAAGTTCAATTCAATTTTTTTGACATTGTTATGCAAGGAACTTAATAAGTTACGGGTAAAGTAAATAATAATAATAGGTATTTAAAACTTGCTTCTATCATATTAATTCCACGCTTCACACCACGTCAGTCTGGCCCCGTGCTAAGTACCTGAAGGACTTGCGTAATGTCAAATGTGTTACAGGTACCAGACAACGGAAATAAAAATACTCATACATAATGTATTTAAGATTTTTATTATATCATACACATCCAGACCCGGGTACATTGAAAACATTTTGTCCCGTCGCGTCGGCGGGATTCGAACCCGCGACCCCCGGCTTGAGCTGCCACACACTCAACCAATTGAGCCACGACCTGTCAAGGTTAAACTGCAGAGAATATAGAGTGTTGACTGCTGATTGCTGAGGGATCATTACTGCTTAATCTGATTGACTGATTGAGATTATACCTCTGATTAAGGTAAGCTTAGACAGCTGTTACCGAAATATGGATCGGATCTGTTGGAAATTGGGTACTAACTACACTTTACCGAACATCAGTCCCTTGGTTATTAAAAGTAAAATAACTAGTAACGATGATATAGTCGTTAGTAATACACATGGTATGTTCAGTCTTCCTTAGCAAATGCAAATATTTGGAAGGGACAAGAATTATTTCGTTCCTTGTATTAGCCTACGCTAAATTGATTTTATTTTCGGTTTTTGTGGACTGATAGGAAATACGTAGGATAATTTTGCACGCAAGAAGTCTCTGGGACAACTAGTATGTAGGTAATACAAAAAGTATAATGTTATTTAGAATATATCTTTACTTAAACGGTTTTTCTGGTTCTTACCTCTCCAAACAAACTCTATATAACAAAACGACATCGGTCGGGGTTTGCAACATTTGTAAGCCACAATTCAACGTAAGAAAACAAAATAGAACTTCAAACGTTACGTAAATTATAAAGCTCGCGTTGAATGTCAGGGCATTAGTAGCATGTACGAAAATTAAGGGTCTAAGTATTTCCTTTGATGAGACTCTCGCATATTCTTTTTGATAAATAATTACTCTCAATTACTAAGGCTCGTAGGTAATAATTTTAGAAAGCTGTATGTACTATAGCCTAGGAGCTAGCGATAGCCAGACTTTCGTCATTTAATAGAGCTGAAAATTCAGAAGGTAACTGCGCGGATACCACACTTTGACGTATGTAACCGCGACCATTATCCATAGTTGCTGGTCGTACTTATCTCTATAGGAGTCAGGTATATTATAATATAATACAAGAAAAACTTTCAGCTTTTATAAAATGATGAAAGTCTGACTGTCGCTGGCTCTTACTCTACTATAAGAAAGTGCTAGTGTGATGTGTGTACGTAACGAAATTTCGCATAAACTCATATAGCACGCAAGTATCATTTTGCCGTCATAAAACTGTCCTATAATTCCTGTGTTCTTTCCCAAGACACGAAGTAGGTATCTCTATGGTTTTTGAAACTCTATTATTAGTGCTGTATTTAAACCGTATGGTTCACTCAATAATTCATAACTGTCTTCGAAGAACATACCATAAAGAAGCCATTTCATCATGAACTTTTAACGTTATGAGAGTCAAAGATTGACCCTGAATAATTTAAATTACAAACAATTACAAGTAGAGCCACAAGTGAATAAAATGTATTGTACTGTAAAACAAATATAATAAGGGAAATTGTTACCGTTGTTTCTGTATGTAATTTGCTATGGCCTCCAATAAGGTAACATGTGCCAACACCAACGCGTTACAATCAAATGTAATTGAGGTACTAACTCGCTTTAAATTGACAATAATATCATTATTTGTGTTCCAAGTTTCCGAAAGTTGGTAATTTACTAGAAAAATAATTACGGGAACCTAACAAGCTGTGAAGCTAGTATAAAATATTTTCCAAGTACTTACACTAAAGTTTAAAGTAAATTCCATGATTTTATAAGGAAAAGTCAGCGTGCAATAATGTCTTTATTTATTTTCTAAATATTAAACGAACGAAGTTAGGAGTTGTTACTAGGTTATTGTTATGATCACTAAATAGGTTCAACTACACCCACCTTGCGGTAGCTCGGTAAAAATTTCTACAGGTCTTGAAAAAAGTAGCCTTCGCCATTGCAAGGCAGATCCTATTAAAAAGTTGATTGTTTATGGGTAGAGTTTCCGTGGTTCCGGCATTCCTGCGCGGTCATGCGGCGTGGGGCGGCGTGTGGTTGCATTCCATACGTCTCTGACGCGACGCCACGCAAATCATTTTCACAATACTCATTATAGCCTTGCATGCAGTCTGCAGATAACATTATGATTTTGTGAGAGACAGTTCATATTGAGATTACGAGTTAGGAAGATAAATGGAAAAATATTAAAACAAAAATAGATTAAAAAAACTGTAAAGGTTTTTGTAAGTTTCTCTTCGGAAATAAATATGCCCTAAAAATTTTAATAACGGCAAAATGTAGAAACTTTCTAAACCCCAACACTAAACAACAAAATAATTATTAGTGTGATAAGTCATAACTCATAATGATAGTTATCACTTATCAGGTATCAGTTATCACACATAAAATTAACTTACGAAAAAATTTGGAAATATCCATAAATTTTTTAAGACTTTTTCGGCAACAACAGTAGCAGAATGCTGATTACCTACCTACTCGAGAGGAAGGTATACAAATCCAGGACAAAGGCAGGAGTAGAATCAATATTCAATGGCTTTTACAAGGAAAAATACGCTCTGAAATCGTTCCCCCGTCAAATTTAAATATACGAAAATCGAATTACTCCCGTACGCCAAGTCAAAGATATACCAAATGATGATGGGCATTTTGGTATATAGTCTCAACAGAGATAAAATATAATATACCATTCGATAGCTCTTAGTGAGTAGGTAAAAAAGTTATATGGTGCCCGGCTGGGCACCATATAACTTTTTTACCCCCACTATAATATTAAATTTACCATATATTTTTTTATGGAGCCCCTAATAACTGTACATTTTTAAATAATGAACAGTCAATGTACAAGATGTGCATTCGTGCCGAATTACAGCTTTGTAGATCCTATAGTCTCTGAGAAAAACCGCGTATGGACAGACGGACGGATGGACAGACGGACGGATAAACGGACAGACGGACATATGGATGGACAGACTGAAACTATAATATAATAGTTCCTTGTTGACTACGGAACCCTAAAAATAAACCTGCTATAATGTAACGTGATGTTCAGCATGAAATGTACAAGCGCTGATGTCACTTTTAACGTGGCTTTACTCAAAAAGTACAACGAATCTTGACAAGCGCCCTATTGGTCATTAATGTACCTACATGGGTATTCATACTTTCAAAAAATATACAATTAATTGTTGTTGAGCCCTATACCAGAGCCCATACATTTTTGCCCATCATCATTTAATAATCCAAGGGGAAGTAAAACAAATAGAATGGTTGTCGAAATTCTGCAATTTAGCACGTGTTATGTAAATAAACAGTAGGTATAGCCAAAACAGTAAAGTTTAAATATCTCTTCATTCATACATCGGATCTTTTAAAAATAGTAAAATGCCTTGTCTGACAATATATCTAAACCTTATGGACAAAAAAATATCAATTTCATGCAGACCAACTAAATTAAAATTTATAGCCCGAACCCAACTAAAGAACCACTCCCTTTAGCAAGGTAAATTGTGATTTATAATATTCAGATTCATAAAAGATTAGAAATAAAAAAGCTCTTACAAAATAAAGGCTTAAGTGCTCTACCTGCTCACATGTTTTTAAATCCGGTTAAATCATCTTAAAAAATATTTTTATCTATATACATAAAAATCAAACGTGACTGACTGACATGGTGATCTATCAACGCACAGCCCAAACCACTGGACCGATCGGGCTGAAATTTGGCGTGCAGGTAGATCTTATGAGATAGGCATCCGCTAAGAAAGGATTTTGATTAATTCTACCTCCAAGGGGTTAAAATAGGGGATGAAAGTTTGTATATAATAATACTTCTTAACGCGAGCGAAGCCGCGGGCAAAGGCTCGTATAATATACACACACTGGCAAAATTAACGGAACATAGGTAAAAAGGGCCATAACTTAAATTCAAGAGGGTCGGGCTGTGTGAAATCCTTTTTTATAGTTTCTAAGCTCATTTAAGAAATTAAATATTGAACAAAACTGGCAAGTTGACAGATTTTTATTGCAATTATGCCCTACTAAGTGTTTTTCGATGATTGATGTTGTAAGTGTTTCTGATAAGAATGGCGTTTTTAGCGGGGTGCAAGGTATGCCAGCTCATTTGATTGTTTGGTTTTTGGAAGAACATATTGCTTAGATACAAAATTAGTGATTTTCCAGCATCTACGACAGCTAAAGCTGTAACCACGATAGAGAAAGGTCACACCTACCGTTCGGTCAGTCAGACCTTAGGTGTGTCGGCTTCCGTGATCCATCGTAACTTTCAACGCTACAGAGAGACTGGATCTTACGTTCGGAGACGAGAACAAGGCAGATATCGTGTAGCGATGGTTCAGGATGACCGTTTTGTAAGGGTACAAGCCTTAAGAAATCAACCTCAAACTGCTTTTCAGAGACGAAACCTGTCGGAACAGGTCCGAAATGTACGTCTAAGTGATTGTACAGTAAGAAGAAGACTCAAAGAAGTTAAACTCAAAGGTGCCAGCAAGGGCACCAAAACTTGAGACAGGACAGCAAAGAGCCAGGCTAAGGTTTGCGCGTGAACATCAAAATTTGACAAATGAGTGCAATCGTGTGCTGTAAAGTGATGGGAACAAATTATGTGTAAATTTTGTTGACAGGCGATAAAGAATGTGGATAAATCGTAAGGAACGCTATAGACCATCAAACTTAACGGAAACAGTGGCCTATCATGCAGGCTTTGTAATGGTTTGGGGTGGCATATGATTTGGAGCCCGCACAGATGATTGTTAATGGTGGTTGTTAATGATGGAACTTTGACAGTACAGGGCTATAGCACAGACATCCTAGAGCTGCATGTTGTGCCTTTTACACAGTTTTAGGCAGTAGCTTCAATTTTATGCCCGTCCATAGAGTAAAAAAATCGGGCATTATTACCTAAATGATGCTGGCGTAGCCCAGGTGGAGAGGTCAGCATGGTCTACGGATGTGGATCCGATTGAGGACGTGTGGCACATCAATGGGTGAACGGTACGAGTTAAAACTCCAGCTCCAAAATGTGTTCAGGAGCTCGAGTTGGCGCTACTGGAGGAGTAGAAGAATATCCCACAGGAAATTATTGACAATCAAAATGCAAGCATGGAATGGCGTATTCAGACTCTCTTGAGATCCATAGAAGGCATTACACACTTTTATCATGGCATTTCTGAAGTAAAAATGAAGAATTTAACTTAAAAACTTACTACTGAAGTTTTAAAGATTTTTCTTAATTTTTGATTTTTGCAGATTTTTTCTATTTTACACGTTTTTATGCCCTAAATGTATATAAGTTTTATTTTTTAATCATCAATTATTAAATTAATAAATAAATATATATAAAAAACAGCGAATAATTTACAAGAAAAAAATTGTTATGTTCCTCTAATTTTGCCGGTGTGTTTATATAAGTAAGGTTAATTAATATTATTTATAAAAATCTTTTTAAAGAAAGTATTCGAATCTTTAAAATTCTGGTATCAAGGCCTTAATTTGCGACTAACACAATACGGTAATTTTGTAAAAAAATTACCGGATTCAGTGCGCGTATAAAAATTTGTCATGTCAACAACATTCAGAATATGTGTACTGTGTAAATTTTTTTACAAAATTATAGAATTGTAGTGTTGGCTGCCTTTCTTTACAGGCAGTTCACAGTTGGCTGCAAGTTTGCTTAATTTCGGAGTTTATTCAAATCCCGCACGTCCGACCGCAGTTGGAAACTTCTTAAGTACTTGATATGCATTTTATTTACTTGACCCACTTAAGACGAGTTTCGCGAGTCCAGCATACCGACTTTACATCAACCAAAATTGTGCATAACATCTTATAATATTCAATAATAAAATATTATAAGCATAATAAGAGCATGTAAATAGTGTATTTGAAATATTTTGTAGAACTGTTTAGACTTTAGAAGATAATAAAAAGCAAAAAATTAGACATAAAACCTTATAATAGGTACTAGGACCAATATTACGTCCATGTTGAAAAGTATTATTAGGTACTGAAACACAAATTAATTCAATAGTTTAGTAGAACTTCATTGCATACCTACAATTGCGAAGAAAGTATGCACTACGCACAATGCAACTTTCTAGACTGACAGGGGGCGCCATTGTTGTGTCACAAAATATATTGCATTAGGTGTCCAACCCTTAAATTATCAAAACTCAAAAAAAAAAACGTTATAATGATGTTAGAAAGTTGAAAATCGAAAGGTTGGTAAAAAAATATATATGAATACACTATAGCAATGTTTTTTCCAGAATAAAGCTTGATTTTTATAATTATTTTGGATATAACGAATAGAAAATATTTAACACCACTTCAATATAAAGTACTCCGTGCAAATTGACAATAAACCTTTGATTGGCGACAAATTATAATTAATCAATTAATAATCGTTGATTCGACACGCAACTCGAAAGGTCGTATCAAATTTCATTATAATTACAAATTACTTCTATGAAACTAAGCGTAAACAGTTTTTTTTTTGGATACTACATAAAGTAACAAGTGGTTAAAGAACTTCTAAATTACAAGTCTTGTGCGAAAATTTATTATCAATGGAAACTACATTTTTCCGAGATGAAAAGTATCCTATGTCGTTTCTAGCGCCTTGAAGTATCTCTATATTAAAATGTTATCTCTATAATTATGAGTCTATACTCAGCAAATCGAATCAACGGTTTGGGCGTGAAGAAACAACAGACAGACACACTTTGCATTTATAATATTATTAGAAGCTAATTAGATAGGTACTACTAATATAAAGGTAAACATTTTCAAAATGATATTTGAAAATATTTAACGTTACTTAAACAATTAGACCTGTCATGTAGTTACATAGACTCAGTAACATAGACAAAGCATTAAGCCGCAAAGTAGAAAAAGCCAGGTCTAAGCTCTGTGGTTTCCATTGTGTACCTTTCTACCCTTTGATCATGAAATTAATAAAGAGTTAAGATGTTTTACAAAATGTTTAATGTTTCGTTACTAAAAGAGTAGATGTAAAGCTACCGTTTTTTAAATTTTATGTAAATTTTTCCTCAATTAACAAAAGTAATTCTGCCTTTTAGGGTTCCGTACCCAAAGGGTAAAAACGGGACCCTATTACTAAGACTCTGATGTCTGTTCGACTGTCTGTCTTTCTCCAGGCTGTATCACAAGAATTGCTATAGCTAGATACATTTTTTTTATTAAATAAGGGGGCAAACGAGCAAACGGGTCACCGGATGGTAAGCAACTACCATCGCCTATGGACACTCACAACATCAGAAGAGCTGCAGGCGCGTTGCCGGCCTTTTAAGAAGGAATACGCTCTCTTCTTGTAGGTTTGCAGGTCGTATAGGTCCGGAAATACTGCTAGTGACAGTTCGTTCCAGAGTTTTACTGTGCGCGGCAGAAAGTTACGCGAAAAACACTAATTGATTAATTTTATTATACAATTAATCAATAATTAGTGTTACGTATAGCACGAAAACCTGCCAAGTTCAAATTAGAAGTATTATGGATCAGGCTGTTGATGAAGATGATTACGATCGATGAAGTGCATCTAAACTTGGCATTTGATTGGATTTCAGCTCTTTTTAGGCCAAAAATTAGCCGATAGAAACTTGGTCCCATTTTTACAGGTATGTTTTTGGTGGGATTAGTTCTCACTTCTCTCCAATACTTTAATCGCGCTATCGCTTATCAAAGCGTCTTTGTACACTTGCTGTCGTTCCCGAAGTACTAATTTACAAATCAAACATGATCGTCCAACATGTAATTAATTTTTTTGAGGGATAATGTTTTTATCCTTGTTTCTTAATTTTAATTTGTTTAATACTTTTATACTATATATATATATATATATATATATATATATATATATATGATACACGTATTTAATACACATCCATGACCCAGGAACTTTATAAACTTTTTGTTCCATCGGCGGGACTCGAACCCGCAACCTCCGGCTTGAGCTACCAATGCGCTCACCACTGCGCCACGGAGGTCGTCAAATTATAGAGCTACTAGATGATGCCCGCAACTCCGTTGCGCCAAAATTCGTTTATCGCGCGGCAACCGTACATTTTTCCGGGATAAAAAGTATCCTATGTCCTTTCCCGAGACTCAAAGTATCTCCATTCCAAATTTCAGAAAAATCGGTTCAGCGGTTTAAGCTTGAAGAGGTAACAGACAGACAGACAGACACACTTTCGCATTTATAATATTAGTATGGATAGATACTTGACTACTTGTTGAAATATCGTTAGGGATTATAATATATATAATTATATAAAAGGCTTTGTCCTGAATGATATGAAAATGGAATCACGCCACGGCCTAAACCAGTGATGTTGTAGTTTTGTTACACCCTGTATAAGATTATTATTTTATGAGGAAATTATGTCTTGACTCTTGACTGACCTGACTAGCTGAAAAAAAAGTAAGTAGCATTCTAAAAACTCAAACTCAAACTCAAAATTTTTTATTCAGAATAAACTTTTGCAAATATTTTCTGAAAGTCTGCATGATGCCTACCACCGGTTCGGGAACTCTAAATTAGAAATTCAAATTTTATGCACAGTGAAACTCATTTTGCAATCTTCATACTTTATTTTTGTGATTTGCGATAACTTTCATATTTTAGTTTGTGTTATTTAATTATTCTGAGTGTAGATATTATTTTAATTCCTTTATCAATTTAAAAATATATTTTTGTGTACTTAATTATTAGGTATTAGTTAAACTGTGTAGGATTTGAGTTTTTGTATTCAATTTGTCAATTTAAGTACTTATCTGGTTCTGATATAGATTTTTAGTTTTGTAGGTTAACGGAGTATTAAACATGTATAATATTATAAGGTAAGAAAGTTGTTTTTTGGCTACGGTTTACAAACCTTCTCCAGCAAGTTGCCGAAATGACTGCCGGCGCCGTATCAAGCGCATCATTTTTATTTCATTTCATTATTAATGAAAGGACTTAACAGAAGGCCTACTTAAAAAGGTCTACCTAAGAAAGGGGGGCTCGGGGGGCGCAGCCCCCGCCAAAACAAAAACAAACACAATCAAGAAATTCCAAAAGTAGGTTAGGTTAGGTTAGAACTTAGACCACAACACAGAGGGAGCCGAGCGAGCGCAGCGAGCGTGCTGCGGCAGCATCCAGCGACCGTTACAAAAGAAAGGGGGGGGCTCGGGAGCGCAGCCCCCCGCAAAAATAAAAACAAACACAATACAGAAAGTCCAAAAGTTGGTTGGGTTAGACTGTGCTTCGGCAGCAGCCAGCGACCGTCATAAAACACGCTATGCAAATTGCCGAGAGTAAAATAGCCTCAGAATCCCGAAAATTTCAAAGGTGAGTAGCTCCAACACTGGGGGGCTTCTCAGTGTGGATTTGGTATGGGGGGTGTTTCCCCTCCTCTCCCCTCCCCCCTCCCCCCCGCTCCCCATCAATTTTGGGGTAGGTTTCCGAACCTTTACCGTTTTTAGGGTTCCGTACCTCAAAAGGAAAAAACGGAACCCTTATAGGATCACTTTGTTGTCCGTCTGTCCGTCCGTCCGTCTGTCAAGACCCTTTTTCTCAGGAACGCGTGGAGGTATGAAGATGAAATTTATATCAATTACTCAGGTCTACTGTCCCTTGAAGCTGTGAAAAAATCAAACTTCTAAGCCAACGCAATCAAAAGATACAGCCGTTTATGCCGCAAATTTTCGACACTTGCAAGGGAATCAAAACCTACAGGGTGCTTCCCGTGAACTCAGAATCTTGAAATTTGGTACGAAGCAACGTCTTATAGCATAGATAAAGGAAAAATTACGAAAACCATAAATTTTTAGTTACATCACATAATATATATTTTTTTAATAATTTTAAACTTACTACCCATTTCCTCATAAACGCGTAGAGGTATTAAATTGAAATTCATATCAAATACTCAGGTCTATAATACCTTTAAGCTGTAACAAAATCAAACTTCTATGTCAACGCAATCAAAAGAAACAGCAATTTAAGCTGCATATTTTGAAACTCGCAAGTACTCGCAAGGGAATCAAAACCTAAAGGGTACTTCCAGTCGACCTAGAATCTTGAAATTTGGCATGAAGCAACGTTTTATAGCACACATAAAGGAAAAATTCCGAAAACCTTAAATTTTTAGTTACATTACAAAATATATAAACGATAAAGAGATCTTTGTCTTAAATTTATGCTCCTCCATCTTTCCCCATTGTAATGTTATGAATTTCATTTTGCAATAAAAATACCATAGTTATGACTCGATTGTCGTAATGAACGAACTTTGTAAACCTTGCAGGTTTGTACGGAACCCTCGGTGCGCGAGTCCGACTCGCACTTGGCCGGTTTTTTTAGTTATTATTTGTTTTAGTGTATACATTATCTATAGGTATCAATCTATCTATATCTATACATATAACATATTATAATAAAATTGTAGAGGTAAAATTTTTATACATCTATAATATACATCTTCTATCTATACATATTATAAAACAAAGTCGCTTTTTTCCCTCATGTCCATTTGTTTCCTTTAATCTTTAAAAGTACGCAACGGATTTTGATGATTCTTTCTGTGTTAGATAGCCCATTTATCGAGGAAGGTAATAGGCTATATTTTATCACGCTAAGACTAACAGGAGAATTTGGAAAAAAAGGGCTTATCTCTTGAACTACTGGAGCAATTTTTATGTTATTTGGCACAGAATATAAGAAGTAGATTACGTGAAGGATCATAGGCTCTCGATTTTAATCATATTTTATTCAGTGGCTATATATTTTATACCCGTGCGACGCCGGGGCGGGTCGCTAGTTATTTACAATTATTTACGCCTATTAATAATTGTCCTATATACTTTTTTTATTCAAAAGGTTTAGAACCTACTTTCATACCCACTGATACAAGTGTAATAAAAAAATTTAATGATGCACTGAAATTATAAGTTAAGCCAACGTTATCTTTCAAATTATCATTCTAATAGCTCATAATCAGACAAGTTACTTAAAATAGAGTAATATAGCACAGATAACAATAATTTAAATTAAAAGAATTTGGGTGAAAGTGAATAAACGAGTTAGAAAATGAGCCCCGATGATTTGCATTAGAAATCTGAGTCAGGTGGCACTTTCTCACGCGTAGGCCGCTTCGGCAATACTTGCTGAGACCGTCGTCAATAAGACATTTCAATAGTCAAGTTGCATTCGATGGTTAGAAGTTATATCGTATCGTACATAATGTTTTATACGATACGATATAACTTCTAACCATTAACTATATAATAGTTCATAATTAAGAATTACTCATTGTTTTATTCCTAAAGCCAACATTTACCAGTTGACAGTAGTAAAACCTAGCATATACATACCGAATTTTAATGGTAAATGTTCGAAAAAATCGTCGTATTATTAGAAATACTTACATTACCTACTCGTGTTGGTAAATCCTAAGATTTACACATAGATCTTAAGATTTACCGAAGTTCGAGCTCTTACAGTAACATATATATTAAATATCAGTGATTTGTCATCGAGCTTCGCTAAGTTTATTTATTTATTTAGAAAATTAGGGGGTAAACAAGCAAGGGAGTCACCTGATGGAAAGCAACTACCGTCGCATATGGACACTCGCAACAACAAAAGAGTTAGGTGCGTTGCCGGCCTTTTAAAGGGAATACGCTGTCTTCTTGAAGATTTGCAGGTCGTATTGGACCGGAAATACTGCGGGCGACAGTTTATGTCAAATATATTTTAATTTTTAAAGTTGACATAATCCAACCAAAATATGAGGTAGGTCCGTCGACTGCCTATTTCTTCGATGCTACTAATTAATCACTTCCCAAAATTACCTCTATGAGGAGGTCTTTCTATAGATAATTATTGTATATTCAAATATTACGTGAACTTAATCAAGACTTACGAAACATTTTCGGTGAGTATTTCTGGAGAAATTTTGATAACTATTAACTAGATATATTTACTCAGACGAAATTTAGATCTTATCGAGGTACGTTCAAAAGGTTATTCTCAACAAAAATAAAAGGTATTCCGTTTGTTATTATAATTTTATTTTCGGAACGAGATTTAAGAACAATATCACAGTGAAATGTTATTTTTGTTCTAACCATTGAGCAGTATTTTCGTTATAAAATCGCAAACATAAAATAGGTCTTGGAGTAGGTAGTTTTACATAATTAAATGCGATACGCCGAGGAGAATTAAAAAGTTAAGTCCTCTGCATCTCCCAAATGAATGGGCCGGGAGTGGCGTTTATTGCCTTATCTGGAGGCGGCATTATATCTTGGACGAAAAACTCCTAGTGCCTTTGAACCTTGGCAGAGCGCCTTGAAACATCGCCAATACCGCGCCGGGCGGTAGAACTTCAAATTTGAAAAGTTCATATCGTATAAAGGCATTTTGCTCTGTTGGAAAGTTTGAATTTGGAAGTTTACGGTCGTGAGATGAAAGCCGACCGAAGCCGGTAGACCGTACACGATGACCTTTTCTTGTTTTTTTTATTGTCCGATTTTGATTCGAATCGCAACTGCACTGACTTCCTTCAAAGCTACTTAATACGGAAATCCATACTAATATTATATATGCGAAAGTGTGTCTGTCTACGCGTGTTATCTCTTCACGCTCAAACCTCTGAACCGATTTTGCTTGAATTTGGTTATTATAATACTTTCTATCCCGGAAAAATGTACGGTTCCCGCGCGATAAACGAATTTTGGCACAACGGAGTTGCGAGCGTCATTTAGTACGTAATAAATAACATTAAATATGATGTAACTAAATATGTTTTATGTTTTTTTAAGCTTAATATATGAGCAGATGACTTCAACATTAAGTAACCAGCTCGCGGTGACTTTTGAATGTTCACAACGGTGGATGACATCACTGGGCCAAGTGAATTACAATATTCGGGTAAAGCCTTGAACTGGGAAAAAATGTCGAATGAATCGCGCGCCCTCAATAATCAAATACCAGCGGTTTCTAAGAGATCAAAACAATCTTAATCCCTTATATTACTCGAGAATGTTAAAAATAATATTTAAAATGCAAGTGGATAAAGTAGCCAGTAGGTAAGTAACAATTTGTTAGTTTTTTGCATAAATGAAGGCATTATAATATTATTTATTTTTAGCCATTATTACAAGGCATACCACTACTAAAATACCACCATACTATGTTAGGAGGCATTATAGGACCGGGACAATTATTTCAATTTTAAAATATAAAAAGTAATCGCCCTCATGTTATAAAATGTAATATGTAGTTATCCACTTCATCCGACATCCACTTACGTGTGTAAATAGAAAATCCACACGACTTTTACTGTGAAGTATGAATGTCTAAAGTGCGTCTGTCTGTTACGATACCATAATAAACTGGATTTAATCGTATGGTTTGATACTTTTGAGGAAAAAGTGTAACGATGGTTACCGGAGACAATGTTTCTTAGCTATAATTTAATGAAGAGTTAGACAGAAAGTTTAAGTAGTTTATCTCAAACGCTTCATTAAATTAAAGTTAATAAACATTAAAAATTATTAACTGTCTCAGCGGCCTGTTGACTATTCCATGAAAAAGCATACAATATCTGCCTTATTAATAAAAATCATCTATTCCGAAGATAATCTGTTGTTACTCTTGGACTAGTTAATCCCAGTGTAACAGAGTATTAACGAAGTAGTAAGACTGGTATTAATAAACATGGAGTAACCTTGGACTAACAATACATTCCTTACACCGAGATTAGTGTTAATGTTATGGCAACCCAGTCAATTTAAAAGTAAAAAGAGTGAGTTAATGAATGAACTCGTGAAGCTGTCTGTCAAATTAATGACAGTTCAATGACAGTTGACTTTTCTTTTCGCGCCTGTCTGTGTCATTAATGTCATCTGAGAAAATAAATTATTGTATTACAAATTTTTGTCCGAACTCCGAAGATAATAAATCCGATATTTAAAACCTAAACTTGTTACTTGTTACTTAAAGTGAAAAAATGAGCCAAAAGCGCAATCGTGCCGTTAACTGGGATGAAGCAGAAAAGGCAAGTAATTCTCATATTTATTGTGAAAAGACCACGCATGTTGTGTAGTATTTTATTTGTGTATTTGCGGTTCTCTGAATTTTAATATTTTCTTATTGTTCCAGCAATTATTCAGGACAGTCCTGAAAGAGTACTCGCAAATTATAGAAAATAAAAACCTCGACTCAAATACAAATAAAAATAAAAGTAAAGCTTGGGAGGAACTCCACAAGAAGTAAGTTTATATTTTAAAGTTTATATTGTAGTTGTAGTAGCTTTAGTAGTAATATTCATAGTTTTATGAATGCAGACTGGACAAGTTATTTTTTTTTTTTTACAATCTTCGACAGCTGTACAAAATTTCACTTGCTATTGTTTTATTTGAACCATAACTTGCATACTAATTTTACACTTTTACTTAGGTTTAATGAGTTAAATAGTCGGCCAAGAGATCTTAGCCAGCTAAAAATTCAATGGAAAGCCATGAAAATTTATGCAAGAAAAGTATGCAGCACATTCAAAAAAGAAATTAATAAAACTGGCGGAGGTACAAGGCCAACAACTCCTGAAAATAATTGGATGGAAATTAAAGATTTGTTAAATCCTGCAGAATTACTGCGGGATCATAATATTTATGATTCCGATGGAACCATGATAGGTGATATAAACAATGTATCAAATCAGGAGCTAGATGTGAGTATCTCACAATAAATTTACTTTTGAACTACTTATTTATACTATAATTTATAGTACTTACTTCCATTTTGTAAATACTTGTATCAAATTATGGTTTGTATACTTTTTCAGAACATTTATATAGAAGCTATTGAAGATGTTGATACTCAAGTGGATTTCAAGGAATTAAGTCCTTTAGTGGTGAGCTTACATATATTACTTTACTTATGTACCATCAGAGAAGTTGATTCCTATGCTTCCTCAATGGTACCTACCTATAGTTTATAACTTTATACATGCTATGGTAATTTTCTCTGAATATTTAAATTGCTTATTTCACATTAAAAATTGAAAGTTTTATTAGCATACTTGATATGGAAAAATTAAACTTCATATTTTTACAGATCTCTGAAAATGATAGAACCATGGAAACTCCAAAAACAGACAGTATTGGCATAAATCCAGCAAATAATGTAAGTAGATGTTTATAATTTCTGTAAACTTGTAGTAGAAATGTTTTTATTGATTTATTTATATGCAGATTATCAATGTTTTTTTTTTCTCATTTGTAGGTGCCGAAACGGAAAATAATTTTTAACAATGTTGTGGGTAATAGTTCAAAACTCAGAAAGGTAATATTATCCTTCAGGTTTATTGGACAACTTTCCCAAACAGCCAATCCACCAGTTTGATTTCCCTGATCACAAACTTCACAGTTTATAATACTATGCCTAAATAATACTTATCCTGCTACAATGGAAATGTTCTCTCAATATTTTAATTGCTCTTTTAACAAAGAAAAATGAAAGTTTTAATACTTTATATTTTTACAGATCTCTGAAGATGAAATAACCGTGGTAACTCCAAAAACAAAAAGTATTGGCATGAATCCAGCAAAGAATGTAAGTATAAATACAATTACTATGAACTTGTAGTTGAAATGTTCCCTCAGGTTCATTTTGCCAACTTTCCCATTTAGTCTACTGTGTCAATAGGACAACAGGCCCATTTTAAACTTTATATTTTTACAGATCTCTGAAGAGGAAATAATCGTGGTAACCCCAAAAACAAAATGTATCGGCATGAATCCAACAAAGAATGTAAGTATATATTTATAATCTAAAGGGAAATGTTTTCATTGATTTATTTCTATGCAGCCTACGAATAATAAAACCAAGAAACGTAACTCCCATACTAATACAGTTTTAAATTTGGTTCCATTCGAACTGTCATGTAACGTCAGCCTTTATACTGCTCAAGGTCACCAAATGTATGAAAAGTGAACCTAAGGTACACTTTTTTGACAAGTATTTTGGAGCATGTTTTTTGACGCAGTTACTCTTCCTAAGTTTTTTATTATTCGTAGTATGCAGCGTATTGAATGTTTTTTTTTCTCATTTGCAGGTGCCAAAACGGAAAACAATTTTAAATAATGTTGTGGGTAATGGTTCAAAACCCAAAAAGGTAATATTAATACTTATGCTGCTATGTCACTACTAACCAACAATATATTTAATTATTTATTGTATACAGGACAGAGAAGAATATGTGAGCCGCATGTTAAGCCATAGCAAACTTTTAAAAGATGAGGAACATATGAGGCATATGGAAATGGCTGAAGAAGAACACAAAATCAAAATGGAGATACTTAAAGAGAAATTAAATGCAGCAATACTCGAAAAAGAAATAAATCAAGAGAAATTTAAAGCAGCACTGCTGGAAAGAGAAATTTTAGAATTAAAGAAAGGATGTAAGGCTTCATGCAATAATTCACATCAGCCTAACATTCGAAAATAATGTAAGGTTGTATTATATTATGTGAAAATTTGTATGTGAGTTACGGTTCAATAAATTGTTATACATTTTTTAACGTTCTATAAATAAAACCTATTGTCAACTTAAATGTTTTTATTTATGTAGTTCTACAGAAATAGGGTAAATTAAATGCAGCAATACTAGAAAGAGAAATAAATCAAGAAAAATTAAAATTCTTAAAAAACTTAAAATTCCTCAAAAATTCTCATTGATAAATGCTGCACGGGCAGCATTGCCTCTGTGGGAACTGCTTATAATCCATCTCACTGGAACTTCATCATCACCACCTTCTTCTTCTTCATAAAAATCTTGTGTGTGCATTGCAATATTATGCAAAACTGCCAATGCAACAATGTAGAGCTTTGTATTTTCCAATTTTGTAGTAAATCCCCGCAGTAGACACCGAAACCTTTGCTTCCATACCCCGAAACACCTTTCCACTGTGTTACGGGTTCTTATGTGTGCTCGGTTATACATTTCCTCTTTCTGTGTAGTTGGATTTAGAACTGGAGTAAATAAATAAGGACTGCAAGCATAACCTGCATCACCTAAAAGTCTTCCTTTAAATTCCAACTGTTCAAATCTTTGCTTCAAATGGCATTCATTAAATATTCTCGAGTCATGTGTACTGCCTCGCCAATGTGCCACTATGTCCATTATTTCTAAGTTTGCATTTGATACTACCTGGAACAATGTAAATTCAAATTCAAACACTTTATTTGCAAACCAAGTAAGTATACAAACAATTGTTACACAATATAATATTTTGAATAGTGTCAATGAAAGGCTACCTACCGTTAAGTATTATTACTATACTTTACTAAATAACTTACTTGCACATTGATAGAACTGTATCCCTTCCTGTTTATGTAGTATTGCGCTACATCTCCACCAACCTTCGGTATTCTTACATGAGTGCAATCAATGGCTCCTATTACTTGTCGAAATCCACACAGAGCATAAAATCCAGCAATCACTTCATTTTGTTTCGCTTCACATTGAGGCATTTTAATCCAATGAGCCCTATGCGCCACTATTGCTAAGGCTACTTGCTTACAAATTAATGATATTGCTGGCTGGCTCATGCCACCAAGATCTCCTGCATCGTCTTGAATCTGTCAACATAAAATTAGGCAGATTTAAAAAAAGAAAGTAGGTAAAAATTTATATAATATGACTAGGTACTTAATTACAATGATAAGATTAGAATTAATTTCTCCATATTTTAAAATTTTGAATAAATAGGCAACTTATAGAATCAGTTTTACCTCTCCACGGGCCCATGTTCTAATTGCTGCCAATACTTTAAGGTGAGGTGGTATAAAGCCACCTCTTGTATCGCCAGCTAGATCACCTTTCACCATATCAATAATTATTACAGCAGTATGCTTAAAAAACCTGTATTTTTTTTTAAATGCGCCTTCTTCAAGTTCTTCCAGTGGATTTTTACGTGTTTTGTAATGCTTCACGCTCCTCGTCAATGGCATGTTTTCAACCTCATAAATGTCCTCTATCACCCTCAAATCTTCAGTAAAATAGTCACTATCCATCTTTCCGCTAACAAAATTGAAAATCAAAGCAGAAAAAAATATGAGTTTTGTAGGTTATGTCTTATGATGCCGTCAAAATTCAATTGTCAAAATACGCCTTTGTTCTATGCTTGTCCTTCACTACTTCGCTTCTTAAACTAGGTAGTGTCAAGGATTAACTTTTATTCCGAGAGTAGATACGGATTAGTTTACTCCTTCCTTACTCCATGTTTATTAATACTGAATTTAATTACTCTTACCTTAAGCCTAGGAGTAAAGTTATTCTTGCTCTAGTCTGTGTTTATTAATAAGGCTGTATGAGTCTTAAACAAAAGCAATCAGCTAATAGGTACATTAAAATGAATGAGCCTACGTCCCATTGCGTAACAGTGTTTGTCATTAACATTATGTCATAACAAACCAGTGAACTGGTGGTGCTAGCACAATAGACAGAACAAACCAGTAGGCTGACTTCAAACAAGCTGACAAATCGGCGCGGGTGCAACCGCTGCAATCAATGGACGGCTGAGTAACGCAGTCACGGCGTGCGCCGGCCGATATGACATGCTATAGATCTACCAGGATCTGATGGCGAATTTGGATAGCAGATTTTCAAAAAATATCCTAGATCATGCTATAAATTTTTAAATTTTCATGTTTCACACACATAATCAGTCGCTATAAGGAAAAAATGGATCAAAATGTTTTATTCCAATTACCCCGATATTGCTAGAGTCAATTTCTTTTCTCAGCTTTTTACCATCAGATCCTGGTAGACCTAATCATAGTAACTTACGAGTAATCTCTGATACTATGCAATATGTAAAACTTTCGAGAACACCTCAAAGTCGACCTGCTGGTTCGTTCTGTCTATTGTGGTGATAGTATTGATTGTGATTTGTAGCGCATAGACAACGAGAACAGTCTTACGAAATTAGTCGAGTCGAGACATTTTGAGCTGAACACTTTAAATATTTAGAGGCATGTAATGGCTTTGAAACCGATCGAGCAGATTTGCCCATCATACATAAGTAAATTAAATAATGATGAACAGAAGTCAGAAAGACTTATTGATTACAGAATATGCATACTGTGCTAAAGATTTGTTTCAAATCCTACCTTTATTAGCATCGAGCTAAAAATTAAAATAGGCATTGTAGTATTTATCGATTTTGTAGCTATTTTCAGTTCGTATTTTGACATCTATATCCCACCAAAATATGAAATGTAAAAGGAGCCAAGCAAAATATTGCATAGCTATTCAATTGCCAAGCCACTATAATAATTATAAAATAAAGAAATCTATTGATACATTTACTGAATGTTGATTTAAATTACAAAATAAGTTGAAGGCTCGGCTTGAATGTGATCTGAAAACTTTTTACGACAGAACTATTGAATTGAATAGCTATGCAATATTTTGCTTGGCCCTTTTACATTTCATGTTTTGGTGGGATTTTATTTCTTTTTTGAAGGTTTTTTTCTTTTCTTTTCAGGTCACGTTATAATCTTTCTGTACTTAGCTTGGCACCCATTCCCTATCTCCTTTAATATATTTTTTCTTTGAGGCTTCGTTAGTTCTATAGGTGGACAACTTAACGTAAATACTTCTGATTTCTGAGTCGATTATTATGTTCATAATATATGATTGACTCTTAAGCTAATACTTGAAGGTGATCATTTTTAGCATTACCGTTGAATACATAGCAGCACTGTTGTAAGCGTCTCGACGTTCTTCGCAGGAAAGAAGCACACCTTATTTCATGCGATAACTTAAAACTCCCATATTATATCGAGCAAGTAAAGAGTTTATACCTCAGTACTGATTAGTGATTAGTGATTACATTTATAATATTTAAATCGAATTTAACTATTATTTCATTATTAACGTTGTTAATATTATTTTTTATTTAATTAATACCATTTCATTAAGTTCATAACTAACTTAAAGCCTTTTGTACGTCAAACAAATATGCAGTCGAAACTCGTAATGTTCTTGCAAAGTTACAAAACTTTGCAAGAACATTACGAGTAAAAAATATTTTATATAAAAGTCAAAAATATTTTATTTTATTTAAGTAAACTATTATTATTATATTATTTTTCAATTTCGGTTTTTAGGTTTCCCTGCCCAAAGGATGAAAACGGGGCCCTATTATTAATAAGTCTTCGCTGTCTGTCCGTCGTACATCCATATGTCACCACTCACCAGGCTGGATCTCGAGAACCGCAATAGCCAGATAGTTGCGATTTTCACAAATTATGTATTTCTGGTGTCGTTATAAAAGCTAATAGTGTAATCAAAATAAAATAATTTATTAAAGGGGCGCCTCATACAACAAACACGATTTTTTTCCCTATTTTTGCTCTATGTCCATAATGGTAAGACTACGGTTTTCGAAAATTTCAGGAAACGCTCAATTTTACGTTAACTTTAATAATTAATAATAAAAATTAAATAAACTTATTATTAAAAGGGGGGCTCCCATACAAATTTACGGTACGGAACCCTATGCACGCCAGTCCAACTCGCACTTGGCCGGTTTCATAATTTTTCCTTTCATTGTGAATAAAGACCTATCCGGGTACCAAATTTCAAGGTCTTCTAAGTCTGCTAGAAGTACCATAGAATTTTGATGATCTGTCAATCAGTGACAAAACGTAGTAACTTTGACCATTCGTAACTATTAAACTATTTATCAAAATTTCATGTAATTTGGAGGTTAAGCTAGTTTTAATACTTCCTCCTAGTGACCGAAATTTTAAATCCCTAGCTTTGTTAACATCGAAGATAAAGGGGGTGTGAAATAGCCGCGAACCGCTTCGAGAAAAGTATGGTACGGCCGTGCCTTTGCTAAAAAGCTTGGCTGGTGTACTGCCGTGCCCCCAGAACGGCCGTGCCTTTGCTAAAAAGCTTGGCTGGGGCACTGCCGTGCCCCCAGATATATAAATAAACTATGTACTACCAGGGAAGTTGATTCATAGGCAGATGTGAGATGACGCACCTACGTAATTTGGTGGCTTAGTGTCAAACTCAGCCGCCCTGCCTGCCTAGCATACGCCAACGAGATATCTCACTCTCGAGATAATTAAAAACTGCTCGTCTCATAATGACAAAATCTCGACATTATTTGGACAAAACTCCATAAAATCTGTTATTTCGATGATAGATCTACACGAGAAAAAATGTTTGTCATGCTAGGGTCAATAGAGATGAAGATACAAGCCATCAAACGTCGAGAAACATGTAGAATGAGATATCTCGTTGGCGTATGCTAGGCAGGCAGATTACGATATTATGTCCATCAATTACTCTCTATGAATCAATCTCTTCGATGGTACATATTAAAATGTATTTTTAAGCAGTCTTGTCTGAACCAGGAAATTAAGGCTGCATTTATTGTCTTCTAGGTAAGTAACTAATCGTTATCTTTACATAATCCAGAGCGGGTCTAGAAAGTCAGAAAAGAAATTGTGAAATAGGCCGCCATTTTTGGGTCAGACAATCAATGGAAGACATAATTAATAACATTCAAAGCACATTTCTATTCACTCAAAGTGGTGTCACGTAACGAGGAACCGTAACGCATACGTGAGCAGAAACCGTTAATATTGTGGTCAAAATTCTGTTTTGACGCTTGCTGATGTGTTGAGTGTTTGCTTAGGGTTAGGTAAGATTAATTTCCCTTGATGTCTTCGGAAAGTGACTATCTAGTATCAATTATACTTCCATACATACTAATATTATAAATGCAAAAGTGTGTATTTCCATCTGTTTGTTACCTTTCGATGAAAGGTATGGAGAATCATTGAGACATGGGAAAGGACATGGGATATTTTTTATTCTGGAAAAATGTTCCGTTCCTGCGCGTATAATTTTGGAGCAACGGAGTTGCGGCCGTCTAGCTCCACGTATCTGTATCAAGTACATAGTAGGTACATGTAAGTATTAGATTATTGTATTCAATTGTTTAAGCAGAGGAATTCACACATTTTTTTGTTTTAAAATTTTCATAGTTTACTAAAACTAGTAAAAGGCTACCTAAGCTTTAACAAGACCTATCACAAACAAGGTTGTAGAGTATTCTAGAAGATATGCGCATCCAACTTGTATTTCGGTCAGTATCCCCACCACACGTCTCGCCTTGATGTACCGAGTACGCCATTAAATTACATAAATCTAGATTTACTTAGTACTTAGATGACGCTTGCAACTCCGTTACGCCAAAATTCGACTATCGCGCTGGAACCGTACATTTTTTCCGCATAGAAATATTCTTTCTATGTTCTTTCGCGGGACTCAAAGCATCTCCATTCTCCATACCTATCAGCAAAATCGGTTCACTGGCTTATCCTTATGTAACCGCGCGGTAACATACGGAGAGACAGAGAGACAGACAGACAAACAGACGGACAGACAGACACACTTTCGCATTTTTTATTTATTTATAATATTAGTATGGATTATTAGTATGGGTATTGCATAAAATTTTACAAAAATTATGGGCGATTTTTTGTGTACATTGGACCTATTCTAGTAAAGACTGACGGGCCTTTGAGATATATTTGTCTTTTAATGATGTCAAATTAAATTTCTTCAATATTAAACTTCACAAAAGATAAAGTTAGAATTTTCTCGAAATCAGTCGTCTAGAACTCCAGACTCTAGCCGATCGAAGAGTATAATACTTTCTCGTTTTTGCTTTGTTGTTAAAAATAACATTTCATCGTTATTAATAGATTTGATTGATAAAATGTCTTCTAATCGTATAACTCTCATAGAAGTTTTTGGTAACTCTACGTTAAAAAATAGTAGAGAATATAGAGTTAAGACTTGAACAAAGTTTTCCATAGTTATAAAAAAGCGAAAAATATAGAGCGATAATGTAACATTAAATTTCAATGCTTTTAAATAAAAAAAAGCCATAAATTCCATAGATTATAGAATTATTAAGGCAATAATAAGGGGTTCTATATTTAAAAATCAGCACAGAATATAAAATGCACCGGTATATACATTCCGCGAGGAGAATTTCCAATTTGGAATTTGGGAGCATTCCTATTTGTTGCACGTAGCCCGTGAGAAGGTTGCGCAAGAGTCGAAAACCCCAGCCGGATGAACAAACGACCTCAAATGAGGTCTCTGACTCATTTTTATATATGCCAAAATGGCTTCCCATTACGACATAGCTTAGTTTTTTTATAATCTATTTTTAGTCTAGTTTTTTGGAAATAAAATATTTAAAAAATTGCAACTATCAAATCCTTTTAACTAATACAAAAACATTTGATATGAAGTTTTAAGATTTTTTTCCTTAGCTTATTTTTCTCTTTTATAATTCTACGGATGTATTACGTATCTATAGAATTTTATAATAAGATAATTTAACATTCCGCCTCCAAGCCGGACCTTGCGATTATTATCTATTACACAATTAATAAAAGTTTTATTAATGTTTCATAATGAAGGTGAGTCTTGTTTATATTTTTTTCATAACTTGGAAAGTTTCTTCTTATTCGTGAGTTATGAACCTGGTGCTAAAATAATATCAGTAGAAGGTACGTTAAGTACTGACGCTCTCCATTCTGCCAAGGATCGCCATTTGCTACAGATGGCGTAATGTGTGAGGAACACGATGCGAGGAGGAGGAGGAGGGGAAGCTACGTGTTAAAAGCAAATAATAAGTAATATCTTTCAGCTTCTACCAATGATATATTATATAAAAATAAGTAGAATATCATTGGCTTCTACGCTGAATAATATTTATTACTGAAGCTTGCGACTGAAAAAACAACGAATCTACCTCAAAACTTATTGCTTGAAAAAAAAAAACATTCTTCAAAGGTTGCTCTACATTATATCGTATCATTGTCTATGTTCTATTTTTCTCCGCACAGCGCAACCTCTGTGGTGAATGTAAGGCCAGGTGTTTAGTCACGAAGTACCAAAGGTCGCTAAGCCTACGTGTGTACCACAGTAGATCTGTTAATATACATAATAGGCTAATAAAGTTGCGTAGAAAGAAAATCTGTGCTTTCCGTATCGGATAAAATGATGAGTGATTTTAGACCAGAAGTTCTAATGAAGTAGTATATGTGTGTAATGACTAATGAGTAACTTAGTCTATTACATACTTAAAATATACCTTTCTATTTTAATGTTTTATTTTTTATATTCTTTAAACCAAAATACAGAAAAAAGTAAGTTCTATAGTTGTGTTTCTTAATATAGTAAAATATCTCAAGAGCATTTAGAGAATGTGATATTTCGATAATAATATCGTAACCCTTTACCCTTCAACATACTGTATCGTATTTATTTAGGGGAGAGGCTAAATAATTTACTTTGAGCGTGGTCTCAAACATAGTTTGGAAAATTACCCTAAAGGTGAATAGCTGCCTATTAAATTTCAATATTATTCCAATAAATAAAGCCCAGTTATATAACGCGTTCACTGTGATATATAGGGCACTTAATAACAGACGTCCTAATTGTGGTCCTTCGGCGATAATAGATAGATGCAATAAACAGAAGACGAAATGGTCAAATCGAATACACTTTGTTGTATATATACACTTTTATCTAACTTATAAGTTACTAGATGACGTCCGTAACTTCGTCTATCACGCAGGAATCGCTCATTATTTCTAAACAAAAAGTATCCTATGTCCGTTCCCGGGACTCAAAGTATCTCCATACTAAATTTCAGCATAATCGGTTCAGCGGTTTTGGCGTCAAGAGGTAATAGGCAGACATACTTTCGCAGTTATGTTATCAGTATGGATGAAAACTTTACCAAAGTTATTTATTATTTGCGAAATGTACATTGATAGCATTGAGCTTTATATATATTATAAATATTCGAATGGAGTATACGTTAAATATTATTCCCCAATAATCAAGATTTATTTTATTGTTTTTTTTTATCGCTTATCAAGTTTCAAATGTACATTTTCATGAAGATTCATCTTTACTATTTTTTTAATCGTTAGTCTTTCAGGTCTACCTTTCCATAAAAATCATACAAAAGCAGAAAATGTCCAAATTTTAATCCACCATACAGTCCATAGTTATAATGACGCCCATTTGTAACAGCAGTACAGAACCTGCTTACTTTTCCCAATGAAATCGGGCATGTTTTTCCCAAGATCGACTATTTTCCAAGGTGTAGGGTGATTTGCGAATAATGTTCGACCCGTATTCTATTTTCTTATTGATTTTACTTAACTTAAATCTGAGTCTGCCTCTCAATTTAAATTGTTATTAGGCATGTTTTTTTTCTGTTTTTTAACCTTGACAGGTCTCATTAATTTCATGAAAAACTTGTGTATCAACGTTGGCACGACTTGTGCTAAAATAAAACGTAACAAAAGCAGGCCGAGCCATTGTTCATACGAAATTCCTCGTTAAAATACCGCTAGTCAACAAGTTACCCGAAAACACCGTCATATAACGATGGTATTTTAGGGTTAATGCTATTGTGCTCGCTAAGCCCGAGCCTGTAGGCCTACTACGAAACTGTTTTGAGACTCAAACAATCGGACGAGAATGCCGCGTCCTGCTCTAACAACGTCATTTCACGTTTGTTAGAGTAGGACGCGGAATTCTCGTCCGATTATTTGAGTCTCAAAACAGTTTCATGGTACATGGACAGAATCAATAAATGAATACGGGGATAAAGGGGGTAACTAACGTTTTATAATATATACGGGCTATTACTAATTTTTTCCCTTCTAATTTGGACTAACCTTCCAACTTACCTATTTCAATCATCTGGCTTTACATAGCATCCACTTTTTTCATTTCAAATCATTTACCCATTCCTAAAATTTCCATTTACGTAAAAAATTAAATTTTCAAATTTTTTGTTACCCACTTCACCCAATTACGTCTTAAAATATGAAAGCACATAAAAAGGGGATTTCATAACAAAGGGACACCGGTCGAACTTCGTACGCTTTGGGTCGTTTACGTTTTCGGTTCGGAATAAAAAACTGTTTGGTTCCGGATTTTTTTCGTAGCCCAAGGACAGAGGCTACGAATGCTACGAGAAATGTTGCTGAATCGATATACAGGATGCAATTAAACCTTCCTGCCAAATTTTTCCCAGGGCTTGGGTATCATTAGGAGAATCCATTTAACCAAAAAAATTGGGTGTTATTTTTTTGTTAATGACATATTTTATCCCATTTAAAATCGTTGCAGAATGCTCACTCGCGGCGGTGGGTATGATCGGGGGTGACGCGGGGCGAGGCGCGCGCGCGGGGGCACGTCACGCGCGGGCGACGCGTAGTGTCCATTAATTGTAGTGTTTCTTAGGATAACTTTCGGAGGCTATTTCTCAACAATTTAGTACAGAGTGATTATAAAAAAAAATACGTGTATTTTTATTTTTATCAAGGATCAATATATCAAAATTTGGCAGGAAGGTTTAATTGCACCCTATATAAGTAAATGGTGGCACCTACTTGCCATACAAAAACCTTAAAATTGATTTAGCTATGATTAACATTTCAATCAGTTTTCTAATCGTAAGGACGTCTCACATACAAAAAATAATTTGCAATAGACATAAGTAATAAGAATACGTATACATTTTACAAATTTCATTCATTGTGTACTCAAGCGTTAAAAAGCCATCCATAAATCTCAAAATGTATTAATTGAATCAAA
Organism: Lysandra bellargus; assembly: GCA_905333045.1. Lineage (NCBI taxonomy): Eukaryota > Metazoa > Arthropoda > Insecta > Lepidoptera > Lycaenidae > Lysandra > Lysandra bellargus. The sequence goes on from HG995333.1 coordinate 2,152,732, forward strand.
AAATGTCCTGTATCAAAATTGACCTGTATTAAAAAATGTACGCGGAAGGCTTGCAAGCGTGGGCGAAGTGCGTGCTTTCCGCAATTTTTTTGGATTAATTAATTATTTAATATGCTTTGCAATATACGTACTCCATAATATTGATGATACAGGTTTTAATTGATTTCTATGGTCTAAGCCAAGCCCTGAGGCTGGTCACATTTTATACAAATTTTGACCTTTAATATAATGTTTGGTAGCTCGGCTCGCATCGTTTTTTCGAAAATAATAATAAAGACCCCATTTCAAGTTGGGATATTAATAACCACGACTCTTACCAGGACTACGTTGAGTTGTCTACAGACAAACACGTTCGTAATCGCCTATATATTTTGGACTAATGCAGGGAGTCTACATATTATTATAGTCCATAACATGAGACAAAACTTCATAATAATAATTATTTTTAACAAAAAATTAAAACCGACTTCCAAGGTAAAAACAATATTAATAGCATCCTTATAATATGAACTAAAAAGTATTAAATAATTTTTCCTATCTAATATGTAGTGCCTTTTCCCGAATTCGGCTAAACTTCAACTATTTCTGTACTCAATCTTCATCATTTTGAAGTCGGTACCAGATATAGCTGAATCTTTATTTCTTTGACAGAAAATTTGAAACTTTTGGAACTGGCACCGACTTCAAAATTATGAAGATTGAGTACAGAAATAGTTGAAGTTTAGCCGAATTCGGGAAAAGGCACTACATATTAGATAGGAAAAATTATTTAATACTTTTTAGTTCATATTATAAGGATGCTATTAATATTGTTTTTACCTTGGAAGTCGGTTTTAATTTTTTGTTAAAAATAATAATTTCACTCTTTTTAGTTACCTAGTAGGTAAACTGTTAGTGCCAATTCAAATTGTATAAAAAATAGTTTCATATTGTCTTCACTAGATGTCACTGAGGCGCTCCTGTGTCGCGCTATCGCTTGTACGTAGAAGTTTTATATAGGTAGTTGTAACTTGTAACAAATTTTTGTTGTGTTGTTGAAAGTTTGTAAGCAACTGACGTCTGACAACTCAACAGTGAGCTTGGTGTGAGCAGTGAGCATTGAATTGACAACATAAATCATAATATTGAGTGGTAATTGATCTCGTATAATTGTTATTAAAGGTGAACGCAGATTTGGCCACACCGCACGCACCGCAGTCGCCGCATTCGCAATTCTTCATATTATTATGAAGTTGCGAAGACTGCGGCGCGGGTAGGTAGGTATGCGAGCTTGCCTATAACTTCATATAAAGAATTCCGAATGCGGCGACTGCGGTGCGTGCGGTGCGGCCAAATCTGCGTTCACCTTAAGAGCCCGGGTTACCCTCGAAATTCTCATACATACGTAATACCAAAATCATTTTGTCGTACGAAAATATTTAACATGTTTGAGTTATTTTTCAGCTTAAAATAGTAATTACCTAGGTTCCTGAACAAAAATTAACTTCAAAATATTTAAACACTAAAAAAATTTTTTTTGTGTAAAATTTTTTTTTACTAAATTTACTACTAAATATTTAAACACTAAAAAATAGAGTAAAACTCTAAAAAATATATTCAAAAATAGTAAATTTACTACAAAATATTTCAACTCTAAAAAATATTTTTTAGTATTAAAATATTTTGTAGTAAATTTACTAATTATTTATAATTTTTTTAGTGTTTTACTCTATTTTTTAGTGTTTAAATATTTAGTAGTAAATTTAGTAAAAAAAATTTATACACAAAAAAATTTTTTTTAGTGTTTAAATATTTTGAAGTTAATTTTTGTTCAGGAACCTAGGTAATTACTATTTTATGCTGAAAAATAACTCAAACATGTTAAATATTTTCGTACGACAAAATTATTTTGGTATTACGTATGTATGAGAATTTCGAGGGTTACCCGGGCTCTTAAGTTGACCTCCGTCATAGTCCGCGAATTTATAAGTGGTCGTCGGTGGTACTGCGTATATTCTACGTATCTTATTACAATTTGTTAAGACTGATATGAGTCATACGGCATACCCCAAGGCCCAAATATCAGGTAGATAGATAAATTTAAACAATACATTTAAAAAGATCTAAGTGAACACGTGCTGCAAAATGCTCGCAGCGTGGCATCACAATAGACATAACTGCCAGTACTTCGACTGCTATGAGACTGACGAGTATTAATATCTGTCGTTTCTTTCGTGTTTCGCCAGGATAAGTTAAAGGCTGGCGCACTGGCTGGTATAATTTTTTTTTTAAATAAGATTTTGAAATTGAATTCTGACAGTTTTCTTTGCATGTGCCAAAATATAAACAACTAAATTTGTAGGTTACGACCCTAGCGATGACTTTTGTCATAATACGTCAAACTTAAAAAAAATACATCAGTTCTAAGTCGGCATACTCTATCATTCTGTCTACTCTGGCGGCATGCCGCATGCCCTGACATTCCAGTTAGAACTTGAATACGATGTTTACGTACGCGTCGCCGCGCGCCGCCGCGCGCCGTCGCGCGCCGCGCGGCGACGCCGTTGCCTCTGCGGCGCCGACCGCCGTGTATATTAAACAGCCTATAATAATTGGTGTTGTTATGTACATAATTATTATTATTGTATCCATACCTATGCCTTGTACTATTATCTATTTTGTGCCATGAGACATTGGTGACCTTAACACGACGTGGTAATGATGATGATGACGATGATGATGATGATGAATTTGAATTGCATGGTAGGCTGGTAGCATATGCTTTCTGTTCTTAAAACAACGCCGAAACTCCCAAACGTGTATCTATAAAGAGTCAGGAGTTCTCTCAGCATCTTCGAAACCATGGTATACCTTGACCCAATATTTGACTTTTTGGTAGCATATTCTTAGTACACTTCACATAAAACCAAAATCACCATATGTTTCCATATAAATTTCGAGGAGTTCCCTCGATTACTCCTGGATCCCATCATCAGGTCACCACTTTTGTGAACATGGTACCAAATTGGAGTGAAACCTAATACAACAAAACAAAAATTTCGAAAATCGGTTCACAACGGTGGAGTAATCGTTGAACATACAAAAATAAAAAAAAAAAATAAAAAAAATATCCACAGCCGAACATATAACCTCCTCGTTTTTTGGAAGTCGGTTAAAAAGTATATAATGTCAAAAATAGTGTTCAATATTATGGACTAACCTAGTTAGTTTAGAGCATAGTAATCATAACGTACATTTGTAACAGCAATATAGATATCGCTCTCTACTTTTCCAAATGAAATCTATGTTTCTCCAAGGCCGACAATTTTCCAACGTGTATGGTGTTTTTGCAAAACATTTTTCACTCGTATTTTTTATCTTGGAGGTTCCGTCTTATTTAAATCTGTGTTTAAAGAATTGTTTACTCTTATTACATTAAAAGATATGTTGGTCTATAATAATCAATATAATATTTATAAAGAGATACAACTGAAAAATATTCGGTTAAAAATATTTCGTACAGAAGTGCACTCAGCTGATTCTCAGGGAAAATTGTATTTAAAATTGAAATGTTAAATTCTAATACAATTTAACTCTAGTATAGCGTATAGAGAAGTATAGAGCTGTATACAAATGTAGAGTTTTTATGTTATATTGTATAAAACTCTATAAATAGCTTAATATGTATTAAAAATAATCTGTTTTACGTTTTGTGGAGAAAGTTTTTAAGTTAATTATTATGTAATGTAGAGCCATAGTATAGGTGTGTTATGGGAAGGATTCATATCGCATATTATGTTTTTATAGTCTGTTGTCATAACGTGAAAGTTTTAACTGTGGCATGGCCATATTTATACGTGAAATCTTTTGAGTAAAGGCTGGTTGAGTTAATTATGTTTTGTAACGACTATGTACAATATTTTTTTTTAAATATTGAAAATCATAATGTACAAATAAACCTAATATAAATTAGATGAATTCTCTCAAAAAATATTCGACCCTAACTTTGGTAAAATGGGGAATTTTTCGCTTGTTTTATTTCATAATTAACTGTCACTTACCAAAAAGCTTCGGTGACAAATCCAATTCGGGATGATACACAAACACAGAAAGTCGGCACCGGTCACAGGGTCGCGATACAGGGGTCAAACGGACACTGAGGCACTGAGCACTGTCAATGTATTCGATACGTGTGTGGTAATGTTAGCGAAATATTATCAGGCTGGCATATGTTCGCAGCGATGTATAATGCGACGACGAACGAACCGCTCCCGACCGACGCACGCTCCGCACTGCCGCTCGTAACACCGAAAGGTCGTTCATTCCCCACATTCTCTTTCCGCGCAAGCCTCCTATGTAGAAAAGAGATGACCGATACCTCGATATTACATTCAATAAAACAGACAGGGACGGACATAATTGGCTAGAAGGAAAACCCGAATTCGAGACTTGATAGTTTCGACTTAAGATCGCGCTTTGCCTCTGAATTTTTAACATACGAGTTGCAGAATGTGCGAAAACGGATATGTCGCAAACCGATTGTTATTTGTCTAACAATCATGTAAAAATCGCGACACTCGACAATGTGTTTCGTTTTCTCATTGATCAAATTCAATGCGAGTTACCCATTATTAATAGTTTTTACTTTCAATGGAACGGTGATTGTATTGATGTAATACTTTGCCGGTGAACAGTTTTTGCTCTAACTGTTTTGTTTATGATTTTCACCTTCATTACCATTTCCTGTTGAAAAGATTGCCATAATTACCTATAAGTTATAACGATAGTTCCTTCCGAGTAACCCAATACTCCTGTCATGTGCTATCAGAAAAAGAGATTCATTAGCAGTTGACGAAGCCACATTATTTGGTCAGATTAAGTCAAGTCCAGCCGATATCTCACACCTTCCGTTTACACATAATCTAATAAAAAATAACGTTGTTCCGCAACCTGCCTATCAAATAATTTCCCTCATAGTACCTAGACTAGGGAATGTTTGCTTAGGATCAATCTTGATGGAGTTATGTAAAAAGGAACCACTAAGGTCGCGACTTGCAATCTCTTAGACAGCGACTCGAGGGTCCAATACAAGTGACCTTGAAGGAAATGAGATACGCGATGGCTCTGTTGGAAAAATGAACCGAAAAACTTTATTGATCTTATTTACGGAGTACTAGTTTGATCAAATAAATTAATTATCGATAATAATAAATGAAACTCGTATTTGCTTATATCGCGGCTTTTGTCATATTATATGATTTACACAAAAAGAAAAATCAGGTGAAGGTGCTGATGAAACAAGTAGCTTTAATATGCAAGTATTATAAGAACAATAAAGGCACCCTACTTATTCAACCAGATAGGGAATGCAACTTGGATAACATAATTCTAATAAGAGTTATTCGTGCTATATAGCCATTTATTTTTCCCCTTAACCGAAAGCTTCTTTCTTAACTCTCAGGGCTCATTATATATCAATGTAACGTAAAAATTACCCATTTAAAACTGAGGTTTAATTTATACACATTGAATTGACGCACTTGCCGCATGTGATGTTGTTGCAATTTTGGCTCATTTAAAAACGCATCGCATCCCTTCGTCATGTTTCAATGTGAAATAACTCTACGTCTTAACTCTTTACTCTTACTCAGAGAAGTTCAACAGCGATGACGTATTAAATAATGATAATATCGACGATCCAGACTCATCGGTTACTATTTTCCGCATCAGAAAAAATCATAGGTCACACATGAATCATTTTTTACTTTAAACGGTGATCTTTGACTCTATAACCATTCTGTCCTTCGTTTGTTAAGACCGATTTGGTCGAATATTGAATGTCTATTAAACCTGTTTCACGAGGAAAACAATACCTGGCTCTACAGCTTAATGGTATTAGCACGTGATTATAGCATTTATGTAACAAATAGGATATAGCAATATTATTGGCAATTTTGAGGTGAGGTTAGGTTAGGTTTAATTGCACATAATACGTAGTTCCCCTCCTCCTATCTTCTTCTGATTAATTTCTTTGCAGGTCCCAAGACAGCTTTAGCATGTCACTCGGGCTCCCTGAGATGACATCAAAGGGTATTCGTGTTGGAAACTGCTGTCACTCCTGGCGACACAGGAAATACAGCGGTGGGAATGTGTTGTGGGTTAAAGCCCGTTAAAAAATAGGTACTTCCCGGGATACATTTCGAACCTAGTTCCTTGAAGAGAGCTGGGAGAGTAGCGAAAGTTGTTCTTTTTATTTAACTAGATGACTTGGTGCACTTCGCATCATTTCCTTCTTAATATAAACCATCACTGGTCATCCACGAATATTTTAAAACTAAAATTAGCCAACGATTTGGCTAATTTTAGTCTTGTCCAGGTGTTCTCGAGTTTCAGCGAGACTAACAAAATTTAAAATTCATTTTTATTTAAGTACTTATATATAGAATTAGAGTTTCATGAAAATAATAATGATAATTAAGGAATTAAATATAGACCGGGAGATGGTGACACATAATCTAATTACGTAAAGCTATAATAATAATAATTAAGGAACGAAATAATAAAATTCAACAAGGCAAAGGAAAAATTTACTAATAAAAAGAAAACAGAATGATCAGAAAAGTAGTTTATTTTTTCTTAAAAAAAAAACTACTTTTAAAAGCATGGAAATGTAAAATCTTAAAACCGGCCAAGTGCGAGTTGGACTCGCCACTGAAGGGTTCCGCAGCAGCAATAAGGTTTATTTCTATAAAACTAAAAGGTTTTTTAAATATATTTTTATATTATTTTAGTTGATTTAATGAAAGTTAAATTAAGGCTTACCATTTATGACGTATAAAAAAACTACTTGATAGATCTCATTCAAACCAATTTTCATTGGTAGTTTTTATAGTAATATACATCATATATTTTTTTTAGAATTATTATGCCCCTACTTTAGAAGTCAGAGGAGGGACACACGTTTTACCACTTTGGAAGTCTCTCTCGCAAACTAATCAGATTAGAAAAAAAATGATATTAGAAACCTCAATATAATTTTTGAAGACCTATCCATAGATACCCTATACTCGTAGGTTTGACGAAAAAAAATTTTTTTTGTTTCAGTTGTACCTATGGGGACCCCTAAAATTTTTAATATTTTTTCCATTTTTGTATTTGTTCAATAGTATAGCTCTTATAGTTTCGGAGGGACGGACGGACGGACGGACGGACGGACGGACGGACGGACGGACGGACGGACGGACGGACGGACGGACGGACGGACGGACGGACGGACGGACGGACGGACAGACGGACAGACGGACAGACGGACAGACGGACAGACGGACAGACGGACAGACGGACAGACGGACAGACGGACAGACGGACAGACGGACAGACAGACAGACAGACAGACATGACGAATAAGGGTTCTGTTTTTTGCCATTTTGGCTGCGGAACCCTAACAAGGAATATTTTACTTTAAAAGTGTAATATTTAAGAGGCTTGCAAGTAATTGTAAATACGCTATTATATTGAGAGCTGAACATTATGTATTGTGCAATATTGTTTTGATGTATTGTTTTGTAGAGGAACTCTACAATTGCAATTATAGAGTTTCTTATTAATAACATTAGTTCTAGAAAATAATAATTGTTTCAATCATCGAGGTAATTGATTGAGTGTTCTTTTCACATTAGTCATAAATCATATTAGATCTTACAACAGCTCTAGATTAATGGTTACCTATAATTAAGAATATTCAAGTAACTAAAGCCGAAAATTAATCAATTCATACATACATTCATTCTTAGTTTGTTTCACCTACTACATAGCTACAACTATGTAACTTCTAGTACCTGCTTGTACAGTTGCGAGCCTGCTCGAGAAAAAGTATTTTAAAAAATATTGTCCGCTCATTAAAAGCTTTTAATTCAATATCTGCTATTTTTATCATTATTTTTTGTAGAGTCTGACTATAGCTCGGATTTAAGACTGAAACTGAAGCCGATTATTCTATTAAAACTACATTCTTCAATCATACATTACTACTGTTATACTCGTTCTAATAAAGTGTGCTCAGGTCGTTAAAGATATAAAAAATCCGTGCAATAAAGCCAACTGTTTCATTAACTAGAAAGGCTTAATTAAAAAAATGCTACTTTATTTAGTGGTTGAATTAATTTATAATGTCAACACGGAGAAGCACTCTCGAGGAGCCAACAATTTATAGTAACTTCGTAGTCTCTACTTTATTTTTTCATTAATTAGTCGCTACAATTGACTTTAACTTTTTCTAGAAAGTACTAACTAGGCCATAAATTATTCTTATATTCTAAGTGATTTAGTTTATGTAAGAATCATCATTATCAACTTGCATTCCTGTCTGCTTAGGTCAAGTAAGAAACAAAGATGATAGAAATGATGGTAAAAGATACGCTTCTTTGCGTGTAAGAGATATCTTTTTTACGTGTTTGGTCAACTCGCAATCTATAGATAAAGTAAAGAAAATCGCAAGTACTAAAACTCCCAAATCGACATTAAAACTTAAGCACTAGAAAGTTATTGGTTACACGGTATAAGTGATTTTATGTCCTAACTTTTATCGTGTTTTAATTGCTTTTACTCTTACTAATACTTTAATGACTCTTGGCAGTAGGTAAAAGATACTTAAGTAGGAAGTCTCAGACTTAATTTCTTAGAGCATTCAAAGAGAAAATAGAACACAATAATTTCTACTCTAAAGGTATCTATAAGGACTCTTCGAGCATCGCGGCAACCGACTGCGACCGACAATCATTCAAATAAAATGCCACTTTACGAGAACGTAGGCATTCATTTTCTAGCGACCCATGTCCCATGTCGCCGCTGCTTTGTAGTAGCGTAGAGCAAAACGATTAACTCTATAGACTCAGGTCATAAAGTGAAATTTTATTTGAATGTTTATCAGTCGGATGCGTCTTGCCGCGAGAATCGGAAAGTCACCTTAAGAGCGAGGTTATGCTGCTCCAATTGCGGCGTCATTGCGATAATCTGACGCGGTGTTTTGACGTAACGACTAGGTATGTGTTGGACGACAGCTGCAGCGGAACACGTCTTGCAATGACAGTATGACAGGTTTCTATGAAAGAAATTCCTTTCGTGATTAGAGACATAAAGTTCTCATACAAAAAAAAAAAAAACAACACATGCGACTTGGCGTCTGTTTAGCTGCTTTCAGTTGGGTTACTGCTACATTTACAGCAGATAAGGTCACCGACTTTGTCATCGTTGATCGTTGATCGTCATCGTCGCCTCAACAACGCAACACACAGTAGAGTACGGCCTCGCTATTTTAAGCTATATTTTTCATTGACTCATATTTAATAATGATCAAAGAGCTATAACTCGCCCAGGGTTAAAATCACTAGAATTTAAATGGTTCGATGTCGACTGTCCATCACAGTCGAGAGTCATCGGATCGGAATTAAATTATTTCGATTAATGTGCCATTGATCCGTGGATTCCGGATCTGTGTTCTGCAAAATAAATTAGTCACACAATTTTCGATACAAATTAAGTCCAATTCTGGTTATAATGAGAGCAATAAGCTATTGTTTCAGTTTTAATGAGCACGCCTTCCTGTAAACCTCGTTCGTTTTATGTTTAAATTTTATTCTTTTATGTTGTTATAATATTATGTATTTCGTGATTCACATAGTTACAATCCGTCTATCCCGCCACTTTAGTCAGAGTACTTAGTAAAATTGCATTCGATAATCTCGACAGCGACGTTCATATAATTATTATCGCTACGATATTATGTATTCTATAATATCTTTGATTCCTAGCTTAGTTGTCGAAATTATTTATGAAGTTTTAAACTATAACTCGAGATAAAAAAATTGATGATAAAAACTCTGCTTTGGAAATAAACTCTCGTTTTAAGAGATGAAACTAGGTTGAATTGTCGTATTCAAAATGGTTTCAATAAAGATAAGGCGAGCTTAACGGGGTGCAAAAACTCGAGATTTAACCGCTGAAGTGAGCTGCAAAATGGAAAATGCTCGCAAAACCGACTTCTGAGTTGAGAACCTAAGATGCATAGAAACTTACTTTACTACTTAATTAATGAGAAGCTTAAAAACGTAAATTTTTCAACGATTCATCAATTATATTTATTTCTTCCTAATGGCCTAACACGCGGGTGATAACACGCATGCTAACGCCCCCGCGTGGATTGGGTTAGAGTTCGGAACACGTAATATTATGTTTGTTTGACGTATATATACTTTTTTCTTCGTTATAGGTCAGCTTTCAAAACCAATTAGCTTTTAAAAAACTTTCGAAATCGGTCTACCTGTTTAGATGATACAATTCCATGGATACAGACACACAGACAAACAGTCAGACACCCGTCACTCCTTTTTCGTCGGGACTTAAAAAAATAGTAAGAATAATATCGTATAACTTTTCTAGTAAGTATACAAAATAGTTAAGCGGTACTCAAACTACCACGCTTCCTTTTGAAACCTCTCAATTACTTGTAAGAGCACCGACCAACATATTGGAATGTTCCCAAACTTTTGATCCCCTGTTATCTTAACATGTAGCCTTAACTTGCAGTTTATCACAATATGAACAGCATATAGTAGACCATTTTCATACTAGACCGGTCGAACGGGCCCACGCACACATTAGCGTAGTACCTTAGTAAAATCTGAAAATATTTAAACTGATTCACGCTATCACTCAGTATGTGAGCCGCCGAATGTGAGCGAACGTTACGCAGTTTATTGTATTTCCATACATATTCACTCTTTCGTTCACACCTATGACCTAACCGACAATACGCTATTGCGCTAGGCGTAGGCGTATTTTCACGTTCACACTGGGGCCCACAGTGAGCCCGCTCACATTCGGCGGCTGACAGTCGGTTTGGTTTGAACATGGCCATAAACTTGACTTTAGTTATGCTTTTATATGAGTGAATTTTATATCAGAACGAGCGGTTTGGCTGCTACACCACAAGTTCACAAGCAATTGTATGTAACGATTTATTCAGGTACCTGGGCGACTGCGCCGCTATTTACATGCAATTTTTGCTTCTTGTCTCGTGGTATAACGGACAAAACGCTAGTTCGCGTAGACGCATATAAATCGAGCCTTACTGTATGATATTTATTCTATACTCTTATCGACATAAGATATCTCCGGAAGGGTTTACGGGTGGCGAGAAAAAACTATGTGAGATTACTATCTTTGAACATTTCCGCTTCTCATTTCGGTCAAATGAGCGATTTTCATTCGTATTCGAATTTGGCTACCTTAGGTAGCCTCAACCTTTATTATAAGTAGTTTATATAATATTGATTAGCGATTTTGATTAGCCTAAGATTAAAAAGTTAACTAATCAACTTCACCACTGTAAAGTCTAAAAAACCTCTGAAACTGGGCATCAGCAAAATTATGTACAAAAAACGGTTCGTGCGTAATATAAGTATTTTTTAACATCAAAAGAGATTGTCCGTAATTTTTTTATTTGGTCTAATTTTTGGCTAACAGCAAACCCCAAATGTCATTGTTTGAGCATAATGGTTCCGTAGGACCGCGGAATTTGATCGTGGCGTTATAAATGCTCGTATCGGCCGCAGAATTTTATTGTTTCCGGGCCAGGGATTCCAAACATTCGCTATCGAACGCATATAGCCTCTATAAAGCCTTTGATTTTATTCCGTTTGTCTTTTGACTTGGAATTTAAATGCCCCGATTCGGAAACAAGCTTGGCCAATGTTTGTTGTAGATTTGCTTTTAGTTCTTAAGCTTTAAAATGTTGACCTTATTCAGAATATACTACTGAAAATGTTAACCGCAGTAATTCACATTACACGTGGGAGAGCCATGCTTCGGCACGAATGGGCCGGCTCGACCGGAGAAATACCACGTTCTCACAGAAAACCGACGTGAAACAGCGCTTGCGCTGTGTTCGCCGAGTGAGTGAGTTTACTGGAGGCTTAATCCCCTACTCTATTCCCTTCCCTACCCTCCCCTATTCCCTTTCCTTCCCATCCCTACCCTCCCCTATTACCCTATTCCCTCTTAATAGGCCGGCAACGCACCTGCAGCTCTTCTGATGCTGCGGGTGTCCATGGGCGACGGACGTTGCTTTCCATCAGGCGACCCGTTTGCTCGTTTGCCCCCTTATTTCATTTAAAAAAAATCTTGTTTATCTATGAGACAGATTCACATCTGACATCTTATCTCATTTGTTAAAAATCGGACCAGCAGTTAAGCCGCTTCGAGGGCACATACATACATACAAAGAGTGGAAAAATCGGTTTGAGACAGCTTTATCAGTATAGTCTTTATTATTAAATAATTCTTCCTATCCTTCCTCAGCCCTTATTAATTAATGATGATGATGCTGCTTATTGGAACATAATACTTATACAATTGTGCAAGACTAGAAGTTAGTCCAGCGAGATAACCTGTCTGGACAGCTTGTTGTGTGCAACTTAAGCTGAATAATTACTCTGTACATATTTTAACCTAGTCTAGAAGCAAAAGAACACAGTAAATATTAAAGGTGCAAGCTGAAACCGAGCGACACGCGACAACAGCAGACGACGTGTCGCCGTGACACTATACTGGTTTATATTATGTATTCCTATGAAATACCCTCCGCAGCAAGCGACACGAAGCTAGCGACACTAAAGGTGTCGGTTAGCAGCCGGCGACATGAAGCAATAGTAGACGACGTATCGCAGCGACAGGTTTGTATGTATTTCTGTGAAATACTTTCCTCTCCGACGGCTTCCAACTTGTACCTTAAGGGCACGAACAGATGTGCGCGTGTTCTACGCGTGCTCTGCGCGTGTTCTGCCATAGCGTTTGAGAAAAGACGCGCTCAGCACGCGCCAAATCCGCACTGAATCCGCGCGCGTGCCGCGTGCGTTTTTTCCCAAGCGCACCAAGCAGACTACGCGCAGAGCACGCGTAGAACACGCGCACATCTGAACGTGCCCTATAGGTACTTGTCTCGTATTTCTATGAATAAGTGTCGCTAGCTTCGTGTCGCTAGTTGCGCAGGGTATTTCATAAAATACCTATGTTACCGCTAATGTGCGTAAACCAGTTAGACTGCAGATTAACAAGGTATTCTACTGATTATCTGGGTGAGTCAGTTAAAGTGCAAAAAGTTTATTCTCTTCTTACATTAACGAGATAATCTACAGAATACCTAGGTAATCTGCGGACTAACGACCATGCATGCGGTAAATTGCATAAAATCTGTTCTTGTTTGAATAAATATTTAGTTGTATGGAATTATTTTCGGCGCCGCGCCAGTTGCCGAAATTGCTGCCGGCGCCTATTCGGAAAACATCGTTTGTCAAATGACAGAAAAATGATCAAAAACATCAGTCTTACTGAACTACTTAGCCACGGATACCGAAGTGGGGGGCTCGGGGGGCGCAGCCCCCCACCAAAACAAAAACAAACACAATCCAGAAAGTCCGAAGGTAGGTTAAGTTAGGTTGGAACTTAGACCACAACACCCATAAATAGGGTCACCCGTCAACTGATAATTGAAGCTAGTAGTGCCATATTGAGGGTCATTGGTATCTAGGTATGACTGATGATGGATCAGAAGATCTGAGGTTGAACTTCTAGAGTGCAATTCCTAAGCGCAGCCCCCTACCAAAACAAAAACAAACACAATCCAGAAAGTCCAACAGTAGGTTAGGTTAGGTTAGAACTTATTCCACAAGACAAAGGGAGCCGAGCGAGCCGACCGTCATAAATTGTCTTCCGCAATTTAGCGATGTACTATTCGTTACTATGCCAACCAAGAAACTTAAAAAACACTGGAAAATGCACTCCAAACAAATCTTTGAAGACCAAAAATTTGACCTTGGGTGACGTCACTTATGTATTTTGTCTCACTCTTTGAGGTGACCATGATTGATCTATACTTAGGATATTCCCAAGTAAGAAGAAAATGATGACGTATAGATTATTTTAAAAACATAATTATTTATTTCTAAAAAATTAGGGGGCAAACGAGCAAACGGGTAACCTGATGGAAAGCAACAGTTGCCCATGGACACTCGCAACATAAGAAGAGTGCGTTGCCGTATGAGAATACTTTTTTATTTATATTAAAAAAAAACTGTGGTTCTCAATTCACGACCTATATAATAATACTGTAGAAATAAGTATGTACAATGGAAATATTATGATTTTAAAAAATTTAGCAAGGGGTGGTAGTTGGTACTAGTCTACAATCTACGTCGATATATTATAAGGCATAAGCTATTTATGTGTGGTTAGATTTTTTTCTGTCTGTAATCTGTATGTTTGTTGTTATTTGAGTTTAGCGTTATTATAATATTATAAATCTGAGCTCGCTTAATGTTTTGTTATCCTCGTTAAACTTTTAATAAATACATGTCGTCGTTAAGTTAATGGGCAATAGAGGGGGTCAGACTTTTAAATATGACTGAACGACGTCGTCGCGGGTACAGCTAGTAATAAATAAAAACGCACATGCATTTAATATTCTATTTATTTACATTGAAAATTAAAATATAAACATCATTAATTTACATTCACAAGGTCAATCTCGTATTTATAGTTGCTTCTCACTGCCAAACCTCCTGAAAGTTTAATACTTTAGGCTTCATTTTAAATTGCACATTAAAATCTTTCAGGCGGGGTCGTTTTATCGGTGGTCCATATTGAGCATCCACCTGTTGGATAACGGTAATGCATACATTATTATAATAATATAACAAACATAACATTCGTAACATTTATTATTATTTTACATTTATCTGACTTTTCCTTTTGATTATTCAATTATTATTCTTATAATCTTGTAAAGCTTGAAGAAAATAATATGTAATCAGAGGCAAAACTTCACACCTACTACAGTATAATATGGGTCCATCTGAGAATAAATGGACATAATGGACACCCTACATGCGAAAACCATTTTATCGAAACTATATGAAAGCGGTTCGTATTTATTATTTATATAGTTTTATTATCAGTATACAACACTAAAATCAAACAAAATCAATGTTTTCTTACGATTCAAATGTAAAAACATGGTAAAAACTGACTTTTATTAGGAAAATAGTTAACAGCTTAAAAATACACTCACCTGTGGAACTTGATTTAAGAATTGGGTTTCCAAAAACTTCTGCAATTTTGCACAACACAATGCATATTTTAAATTCCGATTTATCCTAATACAAACGATTATTTCAGAAAGTAAACATTCGAAGCGAGAGAACTTTTTTGACATATCGGCCATATTGGCAGCATTTGACAGATAGGTAAATGACAGTCAGAGTGTTGCTAATAAAATAAAGTAGAGCAACTACAAGAATTAGGCAAAATATACTGAATTATACTAAAAATATCACGTGATTTTACTAATGTGGTTTAAAGAATTGTATTCACGTGTACTTCAAAATAAATTGTAAGTTCAATGATCTGCTTATTAATGCCGATAATACTCATTTAATTAAGTTTTACAGTTCTTAAAATTTGGATGAGGTACTTTTCGTTTTACCATGGCAACTTTATGTAATGTGTGAGAGAGAAAAAATACATAACTAAAGGTCAATAAACTTGTCTTAAAAAAATGTTCTAAGTGCAGGATCCAGTGATATATTTAAGATTCTTGATGCAAACTAACTAGGTGAAGTGCGAATATAAGCTTTTTTGATTTAAATTTCACACTTTAACGTATGGTTTATGGACATCTGCAGTTTACCTCGTTAATGTGCATATTATCGTATTCCGCATTAGTGTCGCGATGACACGTCACTTTGGCTTTCTTCACGTAAAAACTCACTAAAATTTTACTACTGTAGGGCGATCTCGAAGATTTTAGATGATCAGTGATATTAGATAATAACTTTAATTTTATGAATATTTTCACACAAACTCGAAATATTAATAGATAAATCATAAACTCTTCATGAAATTAAAGTTAACTGCCTAATCATTAAAAGTCTGCGAGTGCAGCCGAAAGGTCTAATAAAAATAAGAAAACTTTAGAAACCTACATATTATTTCTTTCATTCTAAAAACGAAGTTACAAGCTATTACAACTTATAATCTATCTTATATCTTTAAACGAGCAATTCTTGTATATAATTGGAATTTTGGAATCGGCTCCAACGATTTTTATGAAATTTAGTATATAGGGGGTTTCAGGGGCAATAAATCGATCTAGCTAGGAATCATTTTTAGAAAATGTCATTTTATTCGTGTGTTATTGAATACCGAGCAAAGTTCGGTCAATCAGGTAGTACCTACTTATAATAAAATCGTAGAGGTAAGATTTTTGTTCATTGAAAATAAACTTGAAAAAACGAGTCAGGGGCACGTTACGATGCATCCACATTTGTATCATTTGCGCGATCAGATCTCCGATCAGATCTCCGTCGCGATCATCGCGCCGTATCAAGTATGCGTATCATAGTGTGGACGCCTATTAGATCATTCTGCCGATCATGCGCGTATTTGATACGACACGTATCAGATACGCGGTTAATAGTGATCCGGGCGTATCATGATACGCGTATTATTTTGACACGCTTCGATGATACGCGACGGAGATCTGATCGGAGATCTGATCGCGCAAATGATACAAATGTGGATGCACCGTTAGCATGTTAGAGGAGTAGTAGAACATATTTTAACTGTTTTTGAAAATTTTGTTTTTCTGTCTGTTTATCTGTTTGTACAGGCTAATCTCTGAATCCACTGGGCCGATTTCAATGAAACTTAACATGGTGATACCTTACATCCTTGGTCAACATCTTAGATACCTACTTTTTTAAACCGACTTCCAAAAAAGGAGGAGTTAATGTTTACTTTGCTGTTTGTGGTCAGATTTTCAAAAAGTGGAAGTGGTTCAAGTTTCCTGGGTCTTTCATGTAAATTATTAATTAATAGATCGAAATAAAATAGTCGTAGATGGGAGTTCAATTTTCTAAACTCCATTTTAATAACATACATTCACGTGGACGAAGTTGCGGGCAACAGCTAGTATTTTAATATAATTTAAAAATTTACGTAGATTTTTTTTTGCTATCGTTATAAATATGTTTCGCTAGCAACCAGTTGACAATATTCAGTTAGACCAGCACGAGTCGGCGCATGAGTACCGGAAACTATTCCACCTCAATTTTTTTATGCGATCCTCTTCAAATTGCCCTCCTGATGATATAAATGCATGTTGCCATGGTGCAACCCGGTGCCATATTGTTTAAACAAACATTGTTTAAGCAATTGCAAGGCATTGTTATTTTTTATATTCTTTATTAAAATACCAATAAAAAATGTCCTATGACTTTTCACGATAAAGTTAATATTTTTAAAGATATGAATTTTAGTTCGAAAAATCTCAAATTTGGGTACTTTTGACCCATGAAAAATATATTTAAAAAAAAATATAATGTCTAAGTTATATTATATTTTTTTTAATTCTCTATACAATAGTTAATAATATCGTTAATAGAGATTAAAAAATCATTGTTTATATCTTTTTTTATCTTAGCAAAAGTAGACAAAAAATTGTGTTTTTTGTATGGGAGCCCCCCCTTAAACATTTACTTTATTTTGTGTGAATCAATAATGGTAACAGCTAGGCACTTGAAAATTTCACAAAATCCATAATTATATTTGTTTTTTAATAATTAATAATAAAATTAAAATAAAGTAAATGCTTAAGGGCCCTTAAACATTTACTTTATTTTACCAAAACCAAAAACACAATTTTTGTTTACTTTTGCTAAGCTAAAAAAAGATATAAACAATGATTTTTTTTTTAAATCTCTACTAACGATATTATTAACTATTGTATAGAGAATTTAAAAATATATATTACTAAGACATTAATATTTTTTTAATATATTTTTCATAGGTCGAATGTACCCAAATTTGAGATTTTTTGAACCTTTAAAAATTCATATCTTTAAAAATATTAACTTTATCGTAAAAAGTCATAGGACTTTTTTATTGGTATTTCAATAAAAAATATAAAAAAAAACTGTCCGGTTGAAAAATAACAATTCCTTGCAATTGTTTAAACAATGTTTGTTTAAACAATATGGCACCGGGTTGCACCATGGCAATATGCATTTATATCATCAGGAGAGCAATTTGAAGAGGATCGCATAAAAAAATTGAGGTGGAACAGTTTCCGGTACTCATGCGCCGACTCGTGCTAGTCTAGGTCTTATGTTGGACATTTTTAAACAGGTCAACGGCACGGGAATTAGGATGACTAAAGATTATTAAACTTTGAATAGATGTTTGTCAACTTAGTAATATAATTGGGAAATCTAATAATAATTAATTATGGGTTAACATGGCCATATTTCCTTAATGAGTCAGCTCGAAGGGACACCAAGGCCTTGTAGATTTTTGGCGTCATGTTGTTTTGCCAGATAGTAGTTTCCGGAACAATTTAATATTTATTTTATTTACAATATACTATTAAATACAGTCTATTATCTTCGCCTTGCCCCATCGGCGTATACATAATATACTTACGTAAGTCGTAACTTAAGGCCGTCTCCCGAGCAAACGACCTTGGCCATACATTTGCCGCGTTGCCGAGATCGCACCAATACCCTATTTTTTTACTTAACTTAGTTCAATAAAAAAATTTAAAACGGGGAATATGTAGTTTATGATATTGTCGACCTATTGGCGTGTGTTTCAAATAAAAGTAATTTGTAAATACTAAGGAGATGTTGAATGTATGTTTGAATTTTAATAAATTGGCTTTACTTTGGAAGCTGATATCATGAGTATAATAAACGAAAATAGAAAATTTAAAACGTGGTAAGGATTGTTGAGATACTGAAGATTATTGCTGTATTTTTATTATAACTTTGTAGTTTTCAAATTATGAGTTTATAAGGCTCTAAATACGGTAAATTACGGAATCTCCGTAGGGAAGGATACTAACTCTGATTTACTAAATTCAGTACAAAATCCAGTAATTGATTAACTAATTTTATATTACTATGCATAAACCGTAGCACTAATAGATAAGCTAATCCGTAGTAGCAAGGAGTCCAAAGTTTGAAGCAGTTGAGCTGAGATTTTGACTCAGTTCTGATTATTCAAGAATAAACTATCAGAAATGCAGGGTGAATATTGATTAACTGAAACTTTGTATAAATGAATACTCTCCTGAATATCCTCTTTGGAAAAAAGTCAGCTCAAAACGCGTCAGTAGCTTACTACTTTTAAATAAGTATATATATATATATATATATATATATATATATATATATATATATATATATATATATTTTTCGTTTTGTATATGTCTGGGGAGTGGGGAATATAAACAATGATTTTTTAATCTCTATTAACGATATTATTAACTATTGTATAGAGAATTAAAAAAAATATAATATAACTTAGACATTATATTTTTTTTTAAATATATTTTTCATGGGTCAAAAGTACCCAAATTTGAGATTTTTCGAACTAAAATTCATATCTTTAAAAATATTAACTTTATCGTAAAAAGTCATAGGACTTTTTTATTGGTATTTCAATAAAGAATATAAAAAAAAACTGTCCGGTTGAAAAATAACAATTCCTTGCAATTGTTTAAACAATGTTTGTTTAAACAATATGGCACCGGGTTGCACCATGGCAATATGCATTTATATCATCAGGAGAGCAATTTGAAGAGGATCGCATAAAAAAATTGAGGTGGAACAGTTTCCGGTACTCATGCGCCGACTCGTGCTAGTCTAGGTCTTATGTTGGACATTTTTAAACAGGTCAACGGCACGGGAATTAGGATGACTAAAGATTATTAAACTTTGAATAGATGTTTGTCAACTTAGTAATATAATTGGGAAATCTAATAATAATTAATTATGGGTTAACATGGCCATATTTCCTTAATGAGTCAGCTCGAAGGGACACCAAGGCCTTGTAGATTTTTGGCGTCATGTTGTTTTGCCAGATAGTAGTTTCCGGAACAATTTAATATTTATTTTATTTACAATATACTATTAAATACAGTCTATTATCTTCGCCTTGCCCCATCGGCGTATACATAATATACTTACGTAAGTCGTAACTTAAGGCCGTCTCCCGAGCAAACGACCTTGGCCATACATTTGCCGCGTTGCCGAGATCGCACCAATACCCTATTTTTTTACTTAACTTAGTTCAATAAAAAAATTTAAAACGGGGAATATGTAGTTTATGATATTGTCGACCTATTGGCGTGTGTTTCAAATAAAAGTAATTTGTAAATACTAAGGAGATGTTGAATGTATGTTTGAATTTTAATAAATTGGCTTTACTTTGGAAGCTGATATCATGAGTATAATAAACGAAAATAGAAAATTTAAAACGTGGTAAGGATTGTTGAGATACTGAAGATTATTGCTGTATTTTTATTATAACTTTGTAGTTTTCAAATTATGAGTTTATAAGGCTCTAAATACGGTAAATTACGGAATCTCCGTAGGGAAGGATACTAACTCTGATTTACTAAATTCAGTACAAAATCCAGTAATTGATTAACTAATTTTATATTACTATGCATAAACCGTAGCACTAATAGATAAGCTAATCCGTAGTAGCAAGGAGTCCAAAGTTTGAAGCAGTTGAGCTGAGATTTTGACTCAGTTCTGATTATTCAAGAATAAACTATCAGAAATGCAGGGTGAATATTGATTAACTGAAACTTTGTATAAATGAATACTCTCCTGAATATCCTCTTTGGAAAAAAGTCAGCTCAAAACGCGTCAGTAGCTTACTACTTTTAAATAAGTATATATATATATATATATATATATATATATATATATATATATATATATATATATATATATATTTCGTTTTGTATATGTCTGGGGAGTGGGGAATTTTGTTTACAGTAGACTGAGTTTATACATCTAGTTTAAAGTAAGAAAAATCCGCGGAAAATGTACCAGAGTCAATTGAAAATTGCAAGTTATGGGCTTAAAATATAGAGTTTAAAATAATTAACAAACGAGTGAGAATTTTCACATATAAATTTTACTATGTTAATTAACATTCTCGCTAGATCCTTCTTCTTTATAGCTCGAATACTTCTAATGAGGTCGTTGCCCAAAAACACAATTTTATAAATAAGACAACTACATTTTGCTCTGATAAAACCGGTCCGCGTTTTGGCGTTGCCTACCCACGTACGCAAGTTTTGGAAATGTACCATCGAAGAAATTGATTCCTAGGAAGTTGACGGACCTACGTCATGTGGTCGACTTATGTCAATTCAATGAGGGTCAATTCAGACCACATCGCGACGAGGCGAGGCGCGGTGCGGGCTGCAGCAGAGTAGACAGAATGATAGAACGCAGATTTGGCCGCACCGCACGCACCGCAGTCGCCGCATTCGGAATTCTTCATATAAAGAATGTAGAAGTTCCGAAGACTGCGGCGCGGGTAGGTATGCGAGCTTGCCTATAACTTCATATAAAGAATTCCGAATGCGGCGACTGCGGTGCGTGCGGTGCGGCCAAATCTGCGTTCACCTTTAGAACTGATGTAAAAAATTTAAGTTTGACGTATTATGACAAAAGTCGTCGCTAGGGTCGTTACCTACAAATTTAGTTGTTTATATTTTGGCACATGCAAAGAAAACTGTCAGAATTCAATTTCAAAATCTTCTTTTTAAAAATAAATTATACCAGCCAGCGAGCCAGCCTTTAACTTATCCTGGCGAAACCCGACGAATTTGACAGATATTGAAACCCGCCGTCTCTTTGAAGTCGAAGTACTGGTAGTTATGTCTATTGTGGCTGCAGCATAAATTTGTTTGGATTTGACAGATTTCAATTGCATGAGACGTCTTGCGAATCTGTCAAATCCATATTTTTGTATGTATGCATCTACGCGTCGCGTTGCGGTCTGAATCAACCCTTAGCTGTGATCATTCGGCAGTTCGGATGGGTTTAACGTAACGCGACCAAGGTCCTTCATCTATCTAAGGAATCAAATTCTCTGATAGTATAATATATTTGATGAACTACTACTATAATTTGAACTGCTGTATTATACTAGAATAGATCTAATAACTGATTAGAATAATATTAGAAGAAAGCAAGATCATAATCTAGCAATCCTAAAATGATATTGGCTATATTATGCCAGAGATTAGACGGTAAATAAAACTAATGATAAAATAACTATTAAAAGTTTATGTTTTAACTTAGTTTTGTTTTTTTGTCACTTTATGCAAAATACGCTATATTTTATTGCGACTCCGGTCTGTAGAGGTAACTGAGGTCATTCCTGTATTAACATAACAAGTTAGTTTCTACGTATCCTAATAAAAATATCATTTAAAATATTATTACAAAACAAACATTTTACCATATAAATATATATATGATTTAATCATTACGTATTCATATTTTATATTCGTTTTGCCCTGTTTCATCTATCGCGCAGGAGAAAACATATTTCAGAGAGAGATAACGCGCGCAGAGGTAACTTACGGACAGATATACATACAATATAATATGTACACAGTATTATATACAGGATGTAACAAAAATAAGTGATCATACTTTAGGGTGTGTCCTTGTTCCTTGTAGAGAGTTCACTGTGAAAGTAGCAGCGCTGACAGACGAATTTTTTTTTTCTTTTGTATGGGCAAAAGCCCGAGCATCACGAATTTCCCCATACAAAAGTGAAAAAAATATGTTGGTCTAGAAAAATAAAAAAAGGGTCCACGTCTCTACCATAAGATTTCGATCATACTCGTATAATGCTTTCAAGAACTCCATATTTCTCGTATGTTCCAGATAATAAGTCAACTGCGGACCATGTCATTTCTATTATTATTTAATTTATGGCCAAAAAACCGGGGGAGTTTCGGCCATTTATATTCGGCCGCGATAATGAAATACCACATTTTGTTGGTCCCCTCTACGGGTACGTGCTCTGACTCCAGACAAAAACACTCATGAGATAATGCAAACAGCCCATATATTTTTAATAAAAAGCCTTGACCTATTAGGGCTAAGTTTCATATATTTTTCATAAAAATATTTTTTTAATAGACTAGAATTTAAAGCTGCAAAATGTGTATTATTTCGTTTGAAAAGGATTATAACAAATAGCTTTAATATTTTTTATCAGCAATAGCTTGTAAATGTTTTTGCTCTTCTGTATCGTCAGTGACTGACATATAGAACGCTATTTCTTCAGGAAAGATCTTAAGAGCCCGGGTAACCCTCGAAATTCTCATACATACGTTATACCAAAATCATTTTCTCATACGAAAATATTTAACATGTTTGAGTTATTTTTCAGCTTAAAATAGTAATTACCTAGGTTCCTGTACAAAAAAAAAAAACAAAAAAATATATAAATACATAGTAAATTTACTACAAAATATTTAAATGCTAAAAAATATCTTTTAGAGTATGAGAAAATGATTTTGGTATTACGTATGTATGTGAATTTCGAGGGTTACCCGGGCTCTTAAGAGGGGGACCTATGACAGAAAAAAATCGGTTTTTACCCGCGCACTTCATACCCCCCGCACTCGCCCAACGCATTCAAAATGTCATCGCGGCTATAAATTTGTGTAATTACTCTCGTAACCACTTTTTGTACGAACGTAGTATAACCAAATATATCACATAAAATTTTGAGAAGTTCGAGTCACATTTTCCGTCTGTACTTTGAGAATCAAATTAATACTATTTAACCGACTTCAAAAAAATGAGGTTATCAATTCGACGCGTATGTATGTAATATTTCCAGAACTGTCCAGTTTTTGTATATGTTAATCTATAGCAGCTTCTGAACAAATGTCCAAATTTATATGTATGTATGTATGTATGTATGTATGTATGTGTGTATGTATGTATGTATGTATGTATGTATGTATGTATGTTTTTATGTTTGTGCACGCATATCTCTGGAACTACAAGCCCGATTTAAGTGATTCTTTTTTGTTCAACTTACCTACCTACTAGGTATTGTTCAACTTAGGGAATGCTGCAAGTTTCATCAAAATCGGTTCAGTAGTAGGGAATTTTAATTACGTACTTAATTACGTACAACTTGAAGTCGGTTTTATCTTTTTAAAATACTATTATTGCCTTATACACTAGTAACACTTTATGATATGTATATTTATCGAAATCGAATAGGCTCTGATACTACTGGATCGATTCTGGTTTAAGAATTCCTAAGCTGTTATAGTAGTTACAAAAATAAATATAATAGTCGTGTTCGTTGAGTCTTTCAAACTGCGCATGCGCGGCCTTTTTGAGTGTCAGTGTGAATGTCTTATTCTAAAATACCCATCAATTCCTGTCAGATTTTCTAAAATTCTAGTATTTAAATTAGAACAAAAGATTACTTGAAATTATCTACAGGGTGTAACAAAAACAAGTGATAATACTTTAGGGTGTGTACGTGTTCCCTGTTGAGAGTTCACTGTGAAAGTAGCAGCGCTGAAAGACCAAAATTTTTTTTTCACTTTTGTATGGGCAAGGGCCCGAGCGTCACGAGTTTCCCCATACAAAAGTGAAAAAAAAATTGGTTTTTCAGCGCTGCTACTTTTACAGTGAACTCTTTACAGGGAACACATACACACCCTAAAGTATTATCACTTTTTTGTATTATATTATATATCACCCTGTATAATATACCCATATATCTATACTTATAATAAAATCGTAGAGGTAAAATTTTTGTACATTGAAAATAAACTTGAAAAAACGAGTCAGGGGCATGTTAGAAGAGTAGTAGAACACGTCATTTTAACTGTTTTTGAAATTTTTGTTTCTCTGTCTGTTTGTCTGTTTGTCTGTTTGTACAGGCTAATCTCTAAATCCGCTGGACCAATTTCAATAAAATTTGGCATGGTGATTCTTATATCCCTGGTATAGGATACTTTTTTTAACCGACTTCCAAAAAAGAGGAGTTGATGTTAACTTTACTGTTTGTGGTCAGATTTTCAAAATTATTTTTTCGTTGTATTGATTGTTAACCCGAATTTGATACCATGTTTACAAAATATGTGACTTGATAATGATTTCGGAATCAGGAGGTATCGACGGAACTCCTTTACAATAAAAACATTACAGCTGTGATTTTCACTTCTTTTGAGTATAATTATTGACATAACATGCCACCAAAAAGTAAGATTTGCACATATCCCAGGACATATCCGGACATATCAGGACATATCCCAGGGTATAGGGCTTCCGAAGGTTCCGTTGCTGAACGGAACTCCTGATTCCTTATAAGAATATAATATAGTATTATTATGTAGGGGGTTCAGCGTTGTTTAAAATACTGGAAGCGCATGCCACTATTGACTATGTCAATTATATTAATCACCATGATCACCACTATCATTACACCATCCATAACCACAATATGATGCGTTTATTGATTTTTTCAGGGTTCCATACCCAAAGGCTAAAACGGGACCCTATTACTAAAACTTCATTGTCCGTGCATCTGTCCGTCTGTCTGTATATTTCCAGGGCTTAGGTATCATTAGGAGAGACCATTTAACCAAAAAAAATTGGGTGTTATATTTTTTTTTTTATTGACATATTTTATCCCATTTAAAATCGTTGCAGAAGGGTCATATACGGCGCGGGGGAATGATCGGGGGTAACGCGGGGACAGGCCCGCGCGTGGGGTCACGTCACGCGCGGGCGACGCGTCGTGTCCATTAATTGTAGTGTTTTTTAGGATAACTTTCGGAAGTTATTTCTCAACATTTTAGTACAGAGTGATTAGAAAAGAAAAAATATGTGTATTTTTATTTTTAACAAGGATCAATATATCAAAATTTGGCAGGAAGGTTTAATTGCACCGTGTATAACAACAAATACTAAAAACAAAATAATATTAATATTTAAGGGTGGGTTCCCATACAACAAACGTGATTTTTTTCCTTTTTTGCTCCATATCAATATAATGGCATCAGGTAGGCACTTGAAATTTTAACAATGGCCTTAGATATATTATGTGTACTTACTTTAATAATAAATAATAATAATAATATTTAAATAAAATTTAATTTTATTGGGGGCCATACAAAAAACATAATCTTTGAATTATTTTTGCACTATGTATAACGGTACGGAACCCTTCGTGCGCGAGTCCGACTCGCACTTGGCCGAGCACATACGTAGAATATGTACTCGACCGAAGGTAGTATGTTTTAATAAACCACTCATCATGTTCTCTGGGAGAGTTTTTTCTGCCATGACGAAAGAAATACAATGCTAGACAACCTACAGTGTAAATCTGATGTCGGATACTACGGTGATATCGTGGACAGAGCAGAGCGCTATAGGAACTTCCGTGCCTTCAAGCGTTTTTGTCACAATTATTATTGGCAACAGTCTAAACTCTAACACAACAAATTCCAATATTAATTTAGCTATAGCTAAGTAGTCACAATTATTATTATTATAGTTTATATTCGTGGTGCTTCCCCTAAGTTATTTGACATTCAGTCACTGCAACTTCTTGCTGTCTCCGCTTTCAATAGAAAGAGGAATTATTACAATTCTTTAAGCTTCTATTATCTTTTAATTAATTTCGTTGAGGGTCTCAAACCAGTTTGAGCATGTCCCTCTGACTCCCTGAGATCATATCAAAGGGTTTTCGTGGTTGGATACCGCTATCGATCCTGGGATACAGGAGATACAGTGGTGGGAATGTGTGGTGGCCGGTGGGCCAACACCTATAAAGAAATTACCCTTTGGGTAAGTAAACAACTTCAAGCGTTATTTTATTCTAGTTAGGAATCTGAGAGTAAGTGGTATGTTAAAGAGGGATAGATGCCTACATTAAATCCCGTCTTCTGAAGTGTATGCTCTATCTCCATCACATGTTCCTTTCCCCTGTCCTGTGGCTCCATCCCCTGTCAACGCCAAGCGGTCTACGAAGAAAGGTTTTTTTAAAACGATAAGTATCTGTGGTTCAAGTTTCCTGGGTCTTTGATGTAAATAAAAAAAATCATGTGTAATTAATATAGATCCAAATAAAATAGTCGTAGATAGCGGTTCCATTTTCTAAATCTCGATTATAATAACATACATTCACGCGGACGAATTTGCTGGCAACAGCCAGTACATAATATAATAAAACTGTCGAAATTAAAATTCTGTACATTAAAGATATTCAAAAAATAATAAGCGGGGGTGTCACTACAATTTTCTGATCTCAAGTACATAATACGGACGCTCGTACAGTGAAGGAAAACATCGTGAGGAAACCGCACATAGTTGGTCCCAGACGTATTGACTAGTTCTTTCCTCTGGACTAGGCTGACTATGTTGCGACTTGCGAGAATGCCTATGTGCTTGGGCAATTAAAAAATACACGGACATTAAAAAAAATCTTGTCCCAGGCACTACAGTATTTAAGGAGTGGCTACTTCGCTCTGAAAATACTGTATAAATCATCCACAATGGATGGAAAGGCCTATAAGTTTGTGCGTTATAAGATGATATGGGTGACAGTTCTCATATTCCTTGCTATGGATTTTTTTACAAGAAAACAAAAAAATAACAAAATGTAATAAATTATATTCCATCTACAAAAACAAATGTTTCCTATAACTGTAAATGAATAAAAATGAAAAGTTGCTAAATGCTAACTTATTAATATAAAATTATAAATATTAACAGTGAAATAGGAGCATGAAATTATTGATACCAAAATATTTGAAAAATGTCAGATGCATGAAACGGAACTTATGCCGATAGAGATTGACACTGTTGAATCGAAATCAAATCGATAAAAAGGGCGGCCATCTTAATCGCTGGCACCACTCTGAAACATCAGTACGAAATCGATAATTTCGATTGCGATTTCTTTACGAAGTGATTCGATATTTTTAAATTATCGATTAAAATTTTTACGTAACTTCCCTACAATTGTCAATTATAATGTGTCACCTATATCATCTTAAAACGCACAAACTATAGTTTTATTATTATATCGGAAATAAAAATATCCGAAAGTTTTTTTTTTTGTTATTTATAACTTTAAAAATAAGCTAAAATTCTTTCATTTACGCTCTTTCAAATAGATTCTTAGATATTTTCAGATATTTCATAAAATACAAATATCCTAAGACCGTCTTCATTTGTGTATTTGAAAAAATCGGCCACAAGCTTATAGCAAGGCAATGATTGGAGTTAGATACAAAGTTTGAAAGACAAAATCGAAGTAAATTTAAGTAGCTTTCTTAAAGTTCTTTACGACTTACTACTTTAAAAAGCTAAAAACTTAAAACCAGGAACTTTTGGCCTTAATTAGAAACTTGTAACTAGCTAGATTTATTTCTATATAAAGTACTTTTATTCATAATTCGCCTAAAATTAATGTATTTTTCTACTCAATCTTCACACTTTGTAGGCGGTACCAGCCAACTTAACAAACCTGCGACGAAAAATGGTATCCGGTTGACACTTGAAAATGTTCAGCATGTTGGTAAGATTCTGGTTCGACACCAAAGCAATGTGCAAAACGAGAAATCACCACTAGAATTGTGATGGTCACACTTTGAAGTTTGGTGGTCTAATTGCCGGTAATGAGAAAACTTTTACCGGGATGAAAATTAAAATCGCGAGAGGCTGTACAAAATGCCTTAGAAGTGTAGTCTGCCATCCAGCTGATATTATCAATAAGGGCATCTATACACTGCCACTGCGTTGGCGAAGGTACATTGATTGCAGGGGTGATTACTTTGTTAAACAGAAATAAGTAAGTTCGAAATAATCAGCCAAGAGTGAGTCAAACTCGCGCACGAAGGGTTCCGTACTGTAAAAAGCCCAAAAATTTTTGTGTGGGATCTCCTTTAAATATTTATTTTATTTTAATCCATTATTAAAGTACAATTTACAAATATAATTAAGGACTTTGTAAAAATTTCAAGTGCCTTGTTATATCCATTATTGATATCGAGCAAAAATATTTTTAAAAAATCAGGTTTTTTGTATGGGAAAATAATTTAATATTAATTTTATTTTCTTTTTAGTATTTGTTGCTATAGCGGCAACAGATATACACATTCTGTGAAAATTTTAGAAGTCTAGCTAATGCCGTTCTTGAAATACAGCCTGGAGACAGACCGACAGACAGACAGACATTGAAGTTTTAGATAGGGTCCCGTTTTTACTCTTTGGGTACGGAACCCTAAAAAGAACATTTTTCAAACAAAACGGCAATATCATAGGTATAAAAGACCTTAATAATATATTATGTAGTATATTATTATGTACTCTTCTAAATCCTTTCATAAATGTGCCGTCACCTTTGTTATTAATAGGTATATTTTATTATCAAGCGAATGGTCAAAGTACTGAATTTTGCATTTAATATTATAATGGTGTACTGATAATTTAATCTTATCATTTCAAACCGTAGCGTTGTTCCAAAGAAATTTATTCGATATTTCCATAGTATCGATTACGACATTCATTGAAACGAAATCGATTTTCAAATCGCTGTCATACACTAGTTTTTGTCAAAACTATATCGATTTAAAGCCGATTTATTTTTTCAATCTCTATTGCCTCGACCGCTGATTCGTCGAACGTCATGAAGCTTTGAGCCATGAGACGATACCATTGGACGATACACGCAGATCGTCCAATCACGCACGAAGCACTACGCATGTGCGGTTGCAACATATGAGTTTGACAAATTATTTGTCACGATAATATTATCATGTTTGTAAACAAATATACATATTTTACATTAAATTAAAAAGCCTTTACAATTGTTCATCGCCTCCCGTTTTCTCCTGTAAAGGTTACTTTTAGTGTGTTTATTTATTATTTGTTTATTTCCAATGGTTTCGATTAAATATTTACTCAATCCGGAGTAAAGGCAAAGGAAGTAGGTCCTCTCCTCTGGCGCGCGCGGACGCGACTGTTGGCGACTGAGAGGTGAGACAAATCTGGCGGTGAAGCGCTAATGTGTTTTTTTTTTAAATATCTTAAAAAATATAGAGAATATTAAAAATCCGCTAGAACGAACCCTCGACGATAGAATTTTATATAATGTGTAAAAATATTAACTCAGTTTACTGCATGGTTTAGGAAATGTAGGAAAAATTCGTCAAAGTTAGATGCATCTTTGTGATTTTTTTCTATCTAGAAAATTTCACGATATCGTGTTTTCGCTTAGATTGCATACTAGGAAATATAATGTAGTATATCTATGTTTAGAAAATTTAACGATTTGGGGCTTATTATCAAGTACAAAAATGATTTATAAAATCGACAATTTAGGGTTAGTCGCCTTCTTAATATTGTTCTAATAGAACTTTAGGAAAATTCATTTTCATTAATTTTGCCGAAAATATATTATTGTTGATTTTCATTTGATCTGGTGAATGAAAAACTTTTGAAATAACAATTTACATAACCGTAATACACGTTGATCAGAAACCCCCACGAGTTTTCTCATAATATTTTATGAAATGTTGATTGCTGAAATACATATGCATTTTTAAAAAGAGATCGCAGTTCCGGCGGACTGCGGGCTATAAATAATTTTTCATGTTAATAACTTTTAATCCAAAAGTTGAACTCGATGCAGTTTCAAAATCGTAAATAGCTGGTATTTTGTCGCGAAAATTCTGTAAAAAAATTAGCTCTACATTAATATTTTTGAATCTCTAGTTTAAAAGTGAGTAATTGTTCTCGGGAATGAGAGTGATTTGTTTGTTTCGTGAAGAGAACTAGTTACATAACATTATAATAGTGTACTTGTCGTCACTTTCATTCAAAAGCAACACCTTATTAGTATATAGGTGATATCACAGATAACTAATGAAAGTCCTTAATAATGTACCCATAAAAACTAACTTTTAGTATAGTGGGCATCTACGTAAGCATTTACGGTTTCTTGTTCCCGAAGTTTCGGGTACTTTCCGCGTAGCTAATAGACTGTAACTGCTTAGAACAGTAGACAAGATTTAGTTAAACCAAACATTATTTAGATTTTAGGTGTGACTTTTCGATTTTTCAAATCGTTCCATATAACATGCGCTTAACTGGTAATTAATTTTGATTCGATTTGCCAACGAAATTCCATTAACTAGGTTCCCGGTAATTACTCGAACATCGGCGAAGCCCGCCCGAGCGCCTATTTTAAGCGCCGATATAATATTTCGCTTATAGTATGGGAGGTAGCAACGTTTGAAAAAAAAGTATAAATCAGGTCGGCTGATTTTGTGATATTATGTCGTCATTCTTGCTCTTCTGGTTACAGTCTAGGTGGTCTGGCTGCCGGTACTCGTTGCTTTCATTAGTGTGCAACTTTTTTGTCCAGGTTATAATCCTGGATTTATAATAAAAATCATTTTAGTATACATACTGTATACTAAAATGATTTTTAATGATTTGAAGTGATTTTAAAATCATTTTAATGAGCAAGGAGTGCTTAATACAAACGTAATAATTATGACAATAATAATAATAATTGTTAAAGCCTGGTCTTTAACATGACAAGAGCCAGAAGCAAGAGATAGCCATTTCTTTTTATCAGGCGCTTCTTATATTAATAGCATCACCTGGATAAATGAATGCGCAAATAGTAGGGGAGGTCGCGCTCAGTTTAAAAAGTCATTTCATACCGAGCGAAAATCGTTACAATAATAGTATTCCACTAATACATAACAGCTTTGATCGTCAGCCACTTCATAATGGGTGGAATAAAAATTGAGAGCATCTCAAAGTTGTTGTTGGGAATCGTATCGAATTGACATTAAAAAGATCCCAATTCGCACCCAATAAAGGTTTATATTATCTAGATTAAGTATACACGTTTAGGTTCGGTAGGTGTTTTATTAGTTTTAGTATATAACAACAGATGGTGCTTTTAAAGTAAAATGTATATAATTCTTCTTCACAAATATTGACTATCGAATTAATTACTTAAAATTGCTATGTGAGATAATTTTATGGTTAATTCAAACAAAAATCGCCGTCAGCTGAATGTTTGCAGGTGGAAATGTCGTCTACGCGACGCCTTAGGATACATTGAGCGCGAAGTAGGGCTATATTGGTCATAACTTATATCGCTGGCTGACGATTTTTCCACCATCGTATCAGCGACTGACGGTTTTCTTTATTATTTACAAAGTAGAAACATTCACATGTATAAATTTTGTACGGTATAAAATGACTTTATATTCAAAAAATTTTTACATGTTCAGTAACGCGACTGACGTTGAATCTGCAATACGGCTGACGGTGATTTTTTGGTTAAACATGACCTCAATAATCATCCAACAAAATTTCATTCGGTATAAAATCACTTTTCGCAACTATTTTTTTTACAACTTTGAAATACTCTCAGTTAACATTCCACCAGGGGTGCGGCGACTGACGCTGATTGTATTGATTGATAAATATTAGGCTACCGCTAGACAAAAATTTGGTCGGTATGAAATGACTTAGTAAACGCTAGCTGTTACAGATTGGCACAATATATATTTTTGAGGTTTTATATTATTAGTGTCAATTGCCGAAAAAGTTAATATTGAACATAATTGGAACGACAAGAAAAATGTTGGAGAAAACCACGTGTCTGAATGTAATATTGGTTTTGAACCTGAAATAAATAAGAATAATTATTATATATTGTGTTTATTCTCAACACTAGCACTACCTACTATAGTGAACGCACCCACTACCGGCACCCAGACCGCCCGGACTCTAACCAGAAGAGCAAGAATGACGACATACTTATCACAAAATCAGCCGACCTGAAATACTTTCTCGAAAACGTTGCTACCTCCTATACTATTATAAGTCACACGACTTAATAAATAATAATTAATTAAATTCAAAACAGAATTGGCCCTGTGACGTCAATCGGATGTAATTACGTAAATTACTAATTAACTTTAGTTAAATGTCAATTATTTAGCTAAATCTAAATAAATAGCAATCAATTTTGCTTTAAACTTAACAAACAAAATAATAATATTATGATATCTAGAAAATAATTTATAAAAGTACAATAGGCTTGTAAGTTATAGCTCTTACAAACAAAATTAAGCATGAAATTAGTAGGAAGAGAATCTACCTACTTCAGAATCAGAAAAAAAATTACAAGATTGTGTACGAGTCACGACACATTAATTGACCGCGGAATCCTGAAATGATATTTTTGTGATTTCATTTTCAGGGCCTTTCACACTCAATTTTCCCGTTGTCCCTGCGATATCATTTCGTATCTATCCTAAATTATTTCATCGTAGTCGATGTTATCTGATTAAGGGCCGGGACATAAAAACACGACACGACATCGTACGACGTCGTACGACGTCGCGTCGTAGAAACTCAGGTAGAAATTCAAAGATTAGTTGCTATGACGCGACGTCGTACGACGTTGTGTCGTGTTTTTGTGTCCCGGCCCTAAGGGCGAATTCGACTCGAATACGAAGATAAAGTTAATAAACTTATTTGGAAAGGTTGAAAGATATTTCCTACTTTTTAGGTTTTGTCTACATCTTTATTGCGCCGAAATTATAGTCCTTGGAATCGTGCATTTTTTGTGGTAAAACTACCTTATTCCCTATGTCCCACAAAAGACAGGACTCAAAGTAATTCTATGGAGTTTCAGCAAAATCGGATCGGCGATTTAAGCATGCAAAGGACATGAAGTAAAAATTTAAACTTAGTGTTACGTAGACCTATTGCTTGTTAGTGTATGGAAAGTTATAATACATATTTCTTACATTCAATGTAGTTTTAATCATAATAATTGCATTAATAAAAGTGTTAGCATTGTACAGAGAAAATAGTTTGGTCAAATAGTTGACACAGCTCACTGCAAACTTCAGTTTCCAGCAGTACTCGGTCAACACTGTCTCAGTAAAGAGGTTTCCGACTTCAAACGCTTTACACTGATACTCCTGTAGAAGTATCACAAAGTTTTAATACATTATTTTTCACTAATTGGGCAAGTTACGTAAAACAATAAAAGTCGGAAAATATTCAATGCTCCAAGAGAATTAATTGAAAGGGTTACATGAAAACAAAAAGTTTGGAGAGGGCGATTCAAGGCGAAAGGCAATTTCGTTGCATAAAAAAATAAACACGAGATATTTTAACTTTCTTCGAAAATAGAACGTTGAATTCGACTTTCAAATATTCTTGACTCCTTTTCCCATTACGCGACTTAATCTTGAGGCTTATTTTGAAATATTTTATATTACTTTTATATTTCACTGTTATTAGAATTTATTTTTTGTTTAAAATCTTCGTAAGCTTGTAATCGATGGTAGGCACCAGCTGTAGTATCAACATTCTGAAAGCATTTTTTTAAATCTATTCAGAAATAAAACAATTTTTATTTTACGTATTTATTTTACTTGCCCTCGTGTATAAAACAATTACTTTCTTGGAAACCATTCATTCTGGGATAATATCTGTGAGTCATAATATCTTGTATCTAACATAAATCTTTCGGCCGAACAACGCCGCCATCTTGTAAATGGAAATTGCATGCTTATAAAATGTAATGAAAATCGGTCCAGCCGTTTTGGAGGTAACAAGTTAACAACGAACACCGCGACACAAAAATTTCACATAATATAAAATAATCTAGGAACCGAAGCAAGACCCGGCAAAGTTGTTTTGCCATAAACATTAAGTATTTCTATACTGCACTCGGTGAAACATGGCGGTAGCGGTCATTGACTCCCTGTCAAAAACTTGTCATTTTCTATACAAAGCCGCGATTGACACCAACTGACACTTTGATTGCGGTTTATATAGAAAATGACAAGTTTTTGACAGGGAGTCAATGACCGCTACCGCAATGTTTCGCCGAGTACAGTATAGTATCAATATAAAAAGTACATAAAAACCTACTCTCAAGCCAATCGAATGTACGAATATAAAATTTCATTAAACACGGTTGAGCCGTTTTGAAGTAAATCACGCACAAATAAACGAGAATTTTATAATATACATATTAGATATTAGATTTTTTTAATATTTTCTAAATATTTGTGCGCATACAGATTACAGAATAATAATATGAGCATTCGCATTATGTCTGACAATGGAGCGTTGTGGCTGAGCATCAGTTTACCGCTACACATCAATCACCGCCTTTCATCAAACTTCCATGACACCTGCGCCGCGCTGCGCCGCCGCGCGGTCCGTCACTTCCAAACTCTATATCAAAAGTTTCAAACTCGCGATTCATACCACATATACGGTGCCTTTACACGCATTGTATTGTTGTTTTCCTAAAAACAAAATATGGCATTTTATTGTGCATATTTTGTATTCCGTCTTTTTAGCCCTTGAGCCATATGAAATGCATAATAATATGCATATTTCGGCACATTGATGGTACATATGATATCTAATTATCACTAACTATAGTTGAGACTTGAGTGTGTTGTTAACATTTTATGTAAGCATTTATTTTTTATGTTTAAAGAGAGCCATCGATCATCAAAATTTGGCCAAAAACGGTCAAAAGGGGACAAAAATATACGTAATGGTTAAACTCACATAACGCTTTACCGCTTCCGATTACAATAAAGAGCTTTATTATAACAATTTCACAGATAATATAAAATCTTTTGTATTACAGATAACCGTATAAAAGTAAATGTTTCGTATGAAAGTGCATCATCACACGGTACATGTAAGCGCGGCGCATATTGTTTTTGTGCACAAATGGATGAGAGTAATTGCACTTTACAATTTGTTGAATATGTATTAAGTACTACGCTTCAATTTATATTGTGATTACAAAAATGTCTTGTTTACCGAACTGCTCTGTGTCTGTATTTCTTTATTGCGCGGTTACTTGAGTAATGTAACGAATTTGCTACGAATAATAAAAACTAAGGAAGAGTAACTCCGTCAAAAAACATGCTCCAAAATACTTGTCAAAAAAGTGTACCTAAGTAGGTTCACTTTTCATACATTTGCAATATTTAGGTGACCTTGAGCGGTATAAAGGCTGACGTTACATGACAGTTCGAATGGAACCAAATTTAAAACTGTTAATACAGTATGGGAGTTAAGTTTCCTTAGGTTTTATTATTCGTAGCAAATTTGTATTGCTTTTGGCAGAAAAAAATAGGGAGTAATAGATGAAAATAAAACAATTTGCCAATCCTCTTTTTCCATCCATATTACCTTACATAATATTGGTTATATTTTTTTAGTCAGTAAAATTGAGTAAAATATGAATGACAGAATATATAAATGACAGTGAAACATAAAATTTCCTACAACCATTAATATTATTTCTAATATACCAAATTATTAAGATGCAACAGCAAATCCAGAAAATTGATGACACAAAAACACGACGACGAAATGATGTAAAAAGTTTTTAATTTGATCATTAACCGGATTTTGCGGGCTTCGGCAGAAGGTCGACTTTTATCTCCCTCTCTCTAAGCAACATAGAGGAATCTCGTTCAATGACAGCTCTCGTCTTGCCCGGGGAATCCCCTAATTACCGGGGCTTATTGTGGCAAAAACTTCAATCCGATCTCGCCATTCTATCTGATTTAAATGTTGCAATTTGACGTCGCCTTAATTAAGTCTTGTTAGGTTTCTTAATTATCCAATAAAATTCACCTATGACATTAAAATGTGATGTCATCACATCAAACTTAACAGTTAACTCTTATTATATATTAAATACGAAAGTGTGGTTGTTACTTTTTCACGCAAAAACTGCTGAAGGAATTTATAGAAAATACAAGTTAGTAATTTGGAGCATGGACATCTAGACCTGTGGACATGGGCTTCTCCCATATTGCAGTAATGTAATGTATCTAGATTTGAGCACAGTGGAGTCGCAAGTAAATGCTACAACTTTAATAAATGTTGGCGTAAAAAAGTATATTTTTGTAAAGTTAGGTTAAATCTTGAAGTAAGTCATAATTAAGTATAATAACCAATTCTAATAGTCCTTTAAAACGCTTAAACATTTCGTCAGTTTCTCGATTGGCTGTTTGGCACAATTATATTGTAATATTACTTGGTAAATAAATGCTCGACGATATAAATTAAATTGTTAATTATTACGAAACTTCGCAATTTAAATAAGGATTTAGGACACGAGCCACTTAAATTGTGCCTAAATTATATAAAATTCATATTAATTATTGTAAAACCTAGAATCTAAATCGACTGGTTAGGTTGCCTAATCGGATATGGATAATTTGGGAATTTATAAGATAACAGTTTACAAGTGAGTATTAAAGTTTAAAATTTAATATCAAATCAATTTTAATCTGCAATTAACAATTACACATTTACAAATTACACAATTACAAATTAACAATTAGTAATTTACTTACAGTGAAGCGTGATATCCGACCAAATTTACCTAGTCATAATACCTTCCGGCAGTCGTTTTGGGCCAAATTCGTCTGCAAATTCTATAAAAAGTATTTTTTAAAAATAAAAAAAATATCCACAACCAAACAACGGCTTTTTGGAGACCTCATTCCGAAAGACGGTAGTTGAGTGAGAATAGAAATTATAATATACAAAGTACAATAATTATTTACAGTACTTTAAATACACTACTATGAGAGACTTAATACTTGGAGACTTAAGTCCCTCATACAGGTGGTCATAATGTCATGGTGATATGACAATATGATTATCATATCCCCACTAATATTATAAAAGTGAAAGTGTGTATGTCTGT
Organism: Lysandra bellargus; assembly: GCA_905333045.1. Classification (NCBI taxonomy): domain Eukaryota; kingdom Metazoa; phylum Arthropoda; class Insecta; order Lepidoptera; family Lycaenidae; genus Lysandra; species Lysandra bellargus. The sequence goes on from HG995333.1 coordinate 2,190,433, forward strand.
TAGTTACCTCGCCACGCCCAAACCGCTAAACCGTTTTTTAATAATATTATGTGACTGTATGCACTAGTATGAAATTCAATAAAGACATTAGACAGCATGATATCTACAAATAACCCAGACTAGCGCTAATAGTGCCAGAGTCAGCTTCGTAAACTACTATAATTGGACTTTTAAAATTACTCGAGAAATTCCCAGCACACCTTTTGTAAGTTAACAGAATTTGACGGTAAACTCTCTAAGGGGCTAACATGTGTTAAACATAACTTTTCGTCTTCAAGCACAGTTTAAAGTTAAGGAAACATACGCGAACTACGTGACATCGACATGAGTGTAGGGGAGGAAAGGTCCAGAAAAACGCCGCGCAGACCGCGGTTACGCCAGGGATAGCCCCACGGTTTTATTGTCACGTAGTCAAAACTCAACATCTAGAAAAAACTCGTAGTGGTAGGTAATTATTTTAAGAGAACGGGCGGAGGAAAGCCCATTAATACTTGCGTACAAATCATTTAGGTAATAATTTTCAGTATGGTAATTGTGGGGGTGAAAATGCCAAAAACGTGTCACGTAATTTGGGTGCGTTTCCCAATATGTGTTCGGCTTCTTTTGGTTAGCATGTTAAACGCCCCGTAAACGTACTTCGCTAGTCCAGGATTAATTATTCAGGGTTAAGTCCTTACTTTAAAGTTTAACATTTAAACGCGGTCTAAAGTTTATTGTGTACAGAACCACGTTGTGTCTCAGCCCTCAGGGACCTTCGATTTTCTTTGGAAATAAGTAATGACAAACGAAAAGTATGAGTTACGACTGTTGCTAAAATACATTAAAATATAAGGTGGGAGCCGATCGATCCGGTTAGACTGATCGCAGGCCAACCTAACCGGACTCGTTCATACATTCAGAAATTCATAAAAAGTGACCAGTCAGTAATAGGCCTACTACGAAACTGTAGAGTTGCGAGTTTCTTACGCCGGTTCTTCTCGCCGGGTTAGTTCCCGAACCGGTGGTAGACATCATGTAGACTTTCAGAAAATATTTGCAAAAATTTATTCTGAATAAAAAAATTTGAGTTGAGTTGAGTTGAGTTGAGTAGGCCTAGTACTACGAAACCGTTTTGACACTCAATCGGACGAGAATGCCGCGTCCTGCTCTAACAACGTCATTTCACGTTTGTTAGAGTAGGAGACGGCATGCTGCAGGATGCAGGATGCTGGATGTAGGATGCAGGATTCTGGATCCAGCATCCTGCATCCAACATCCTGCATCCTGCATCCAGCATCCTGCATCCAGCATCCTGAATCCAGCATCCTGCATCCAGCATCCTACACCCAGCATCCTGCATCCAGCATCCTGCATCCAGCATCCTGCATGCAGCATCCTGCATCCAACATCCTGCAGCCTGCATCCAGCATCCTGCATGCAGTATCCTGCATGCAGTATCCTGCATCCAGCATCCTGCATCCTGCATACAGCATCCTGCATCCAGCATCCTGCATCCAGCATCCTGCATCCAGCATCCTGCATCCAGCATCCTGCATCCAGCATCCTGCATCCTACCTCCAGCATCCTGTATCCTGCAGCCTGCATCCTACATCCAGCATCCTGCATCCATCATCCTGCATCCTGCATCCAGCATCCTGCATCCTGCATCCATCATCCTGCATCCAGCATCCTGCATCAAGCATCCTGCATCCTGCAGCCTGCATCTAGCATCCTGCATCCACCATCCTGCATTATGCATCCTGCATCCTGCTCCTGCTCCTGGATGCAGGATGCTGGATGCAGGCTGTAGGATGCAGGATGCAAGATGCAAGATGCAGGATGCTAGATGCAGGCTGCAGGATGCAGGATGCTAGATGCAGGCTGCAGGATGCAGGATGCTGGATGCAGGATGCAGGATGATGGATATAGGATGCTAGATGCAGGCTGCAGGATGCAGGATGCTGGATGCAGGATGCAGGATCAGGCATTTTTAATTTTGGTGAAGCTGTCAAGCTTGGTGATCATTTACCATTTTTTTTTACTTTTGTATGGAGAAAATCGTTACACTGGGGCGCTTGCCCATACAAAAGTGAAAAAAATTTACTCATTCAGCGCTGCTACTTTTACAGTAAATTCAATTATCACTTAGTTTTGTTACACTTTATATATCGTTATCCTTGTTCCCATATTTAATTAAGTAGTAATAATAATAATTATAAACATGCAGAGTCTTTTGTAATAAATAACAAATATGAGTGAAATTATTTTCATTTGCTATGCACTCCTTCTACTTACAAAATGATTAAAAAATAGTCTTGTCAATACCACGTGAACAATTGATGTGGGGGGGGGGGAGTGTCTTGGCATATACAACGCGTGGTCACCAGAGGGCGGGGACTCCAAAAATTTTAAAAAGTAGGACACGTAGTATGGGTATGCTTCCTTAGTCTTAACGTGATAAAATATAGCCTATAGCCTTCCTCGATAAATGGGCTATCTAACACTGAAAGAATCATCAAAATCCGTCGCGTAGTTTTAAAGATTAAAGGGAACAAAGGGACATGAGTGAAAAAAAGCGACTTTGTTTTATAATATGTATAGATATATAATAAAGATAATATACAAGAATTGCTCGTTTAAAGATATGAGATACGTGTGAAAGTGTGTCTGTCTCTTACTCTTTACGCTTAAAATACTGAAAAGATTTTGATGCAACTTTACAGTTACTTTGGGTATGTAACTAGGAAAGTATGTAAGATAGTTTGGTATCTGGGGAGTTTGAAAAAAATAATGCAGGATGCAGGATGCAGGATGCTGGATGCAGGCTGCAGGATTCCGGATGCAGGATGCTGGATGCAGGCTGCAGAATGCTGGATGCAGGATTCAGGATGGTGGATGCAGGATGCTGTATGCAGGATGCTGGATGCAGGATGCAGGATGCTGGACGCAGGCTGCTGGACGCAGGTTGCTGGATGCAGGATGCTGGACGCAGGCTGCTGGACGCAGGCTGCTGGACGCAGGATGCAGGACGCTGGATGCAGGCTGCAAGCTGCAGGATGAAGGATGCAGGATGTTGGATGCTGGATACAGGCTGCAGGATGCAGGATGGTGGATGCAGGATGCTGGATGCAGGATGCAGGATGATGGATGCAGGATGCTGGATGCAGGATGCAGGATGCTGGATGCAGGATAAGGCATTCAGAATTTTGGAGAAGCTGTCAAGCTTGGTGATCGGTCAAATAGCTAGTAATAATTATACTAATATGGAATATGGATGGATTTTCTAAACGAGATAGAATTTTCCGTCGTATTGTAATAAAACTGATAAAGGGGCGGTTTGATGAATTTGTTTTGGGCGTTCCGATACGCGTATCGATCTGGCCGCAGGTGCACCCGATCGCCAAATTCAATTCACCCAAACTTCGGGTGAATGTTAATCATAAAATCCGAATGGATCATTTGTAATTTGGAAGTCTTGGAGTAATGAGTACCGGGTGTGTTTACAAGGATTATTGCCAGAACATGGCCAAGTTCTCAAACGTCTCTTACAGCCGCAGTTAATCATAACTTACGGACTTATGAGTGGTTTTGACCATTAATTATTACGATACAGGTCAGAAATTTTTACTATATATAATACTAGCTGTCCCGGCAAACGTTTCTTTGCCATATTATATTAGGTAAGTATATCGCCCGTATTATTTTATTGAATTAGTGACTAAAATATAAGTATGTCACCATGGCAACGTCCATCGCTATCCCGTGACCCGCGTCGCATAAACAATGGTCGCTCTTTATAGACAAATAATTTGCAATAAAATTGCGACTATAATTTGAGATTTAAACTATCCTATCTCTCAAGTTGGATCGAACTGCACATGGTGTGCGAATTTTATTATATTCGGTTAAGTGGTTTAGGAGTCCATTGAGGACAAACATTGTGACACGAGATTTATATATATTAAGATATATTGCGTGCGAGTATTGCGCCTATACTATAAAACGTTTGTCTCCAAAATTTCAGGCTGGGACTGCGCCATAGGGCTCCTGCACCAAACTGCAAATTCGCATCGCATCTTAGGTTTTATTATGAGATTTGTCGCAGATATTTGAGATGCGATGCGACAACGTGTGTGATAGTTAAGTAGGAAATCATTAAGTGTATCCCGGTGGTGTTATAATTATTAGAGCCCTTCCAATCTCTTGTAAATGATAACTTAATTTAGGGATATTATGTATTAATAGAGTAAGTACTAACAACAGCCGAGGAATGTGTAATTCAGCTCAGATAATCTATTAGGAATATTTAGTCTCGAAATCTAATATTTAGACATAGTCATAGCAATTTCCCACCAGCCCATGCTCACAGGACCCGAGTTCCAACTACCGAAGTCGATTGGACGTGTGCACATAATATCTAAAATACTGAGACTTTCCACTTCACCAAACGCCGTTTTCCGAGACATTTCCTCGCTCCTGTTGTGTTCTAATTTATGTGCTCGTAAATATTAGAGTTTGCTCTCATTTGGGAGTTTTTGAAGCAAAAATTAAGCGGTGTTGTCCACTTTTTTGGTGTGGGGAAAAAAGTTTATCTTCGCGTCAAGGGCACATGACCCTGATGTAAGACTAGAGGAGCTCGAATGGTAGGTATTTTTTTAGGAATTCTAAACTATTTAGGTTACATTTAGGTACTTTATTCTTCCTAAACCTATTAATTATTTTTATGGTTACAAGCAAATCTTATTAATATTATTTAACCTACCCACATTAGGACTCTTTGCAAATTTGTATTTATTATGAGACAATAACGTTTATTTATGTACTAGCTGTCCCGGTGAACTTCGTGTCACTTTAAAACCTTCCCTGGACTTCTACAAATATTTTAAGACTAAAATCAGCCCAATCCGTTCAGCCGTTTTCGAGTTTTAGCGCGACTAACACATTTGAAAATCCATTTTTATATATAAGAAGATATAAGATTTATTGATGTAACTGGCACTACTTTGGGAAAATACCCAAAATTTTTTAAAGCAATTAACTACCAAGGTGCATCGTACAGTATGCGGACAGACGCAAACAAAAGTGTAATATTTACACAACGTTAACATGCCACAGACGTAAATGTAACTGTTTCAGAATTCACCCGGCGAACGTACCATCAGTTTAAGACCGTATTTCTATTGAGATAAGGTCGAAATTGTATACAGATTTGACGACTGTACATAGGCTTACGACGTGCAATTTTCACGTGCATTCACTCGTTAAGACTGCTCATGCATATGCTATAGTGTACTCGACGTCAATTCGTCAATTATTTTTTTATTTTGAATTTTCAAGTGGAAAGTGACCAGGGCTGTACATTGTAATCCTCACCACAAAGTTAAAAGCTTTGGGATTTTTATACATTTGCCACGATTTCTGTAGAAGGATTTAGACATTAGCAAATTCATTTTAGTTTAATTTTAAGTTTTTAAGCAGACTGAATCACTAGTAGTAAGTTATCTCATGTCTATAGTCAAATAGTCACAGACACACAAAGAGAATATTATATTTTCCCAATATTTTAATTAGCTCTACATTCACCGAAAAACTTATTTGGTTATTTTGCGTCGATTTTCTAAAACACCGTAAACGATCAAATTTGTTTGAAAAACATGTTTGATGTAATTTACGTTTTCATCAAACAGCAGCGCAGACGATCAAACGTGCATCAAAATGTTTGAGATCATGAGATCTTTTTTAACAAATACAGCGGAACACGTTAAAAAGGTTTATCAAACGCTACGCAAATCCAAATTTTCTTCAAACAGGTCAAACACGTAGTTTGTTTGACAAACGCTTCAAACAAAGCTGTACACTATCAAACTGTTTAACAAACACGTAAAATTTGATAAACAATTTGATCGTTTGCGGGGTACTTAACAGAAGTTTCATGCCAGCTCTCAAACTCAAAAACTAGCATAGCCCTGCATCCAGCTTCAATCTTGCCAAATAGTCAGCTTTCAGTGTAATTGGAACATAGCACCAATATTTGTGGTTGTCCGACTATATCTATTGGCTTTTGGCGCCGAAGGATCGCCGCAAAAAATGTTTGTAGGATTTCTATATCCGTTACGTCTTTATTTTCATTATTATTTCCGTCATTACTGAAATGTAATTGGTACAAATGTATCGGTTTTTTCACATCCACCTCGTTTGTTAATTTAGTTTTGTTTTAAATCAGACTATCTAGTCTGATTCCGTCGTCGTCCGCCGACAGACGTCCGCAACTCCATTGTGCCAAAATTCGTTTATCGCACGGAAACTATACATTTTCGGGATCAAATGTATCCTATGTCTTTTCCCGGGACCTAAAGTATCTCCATACCAAATTTCAGCAAAACCAGTTTAGTGGTTTGGGCGTGAAGGTAACAGACAGATTAGATAGATAGACACACTTACGCATACATATTATAAAACAAAGTCGCTTTTTTCCCTCATGTCCCTTTGTTCCCTCTAATCTTTAAAACTACGCAACGGATTTTGATGATTCTTTCAGTGTTAGATAGCCTATTTATCGAGGATGGTTATAGGCCATATTTTATCACGCTAAGACTAATAGGAGCGAAGAAATAGAGGAAAATGTGGAAAAAACGAGGAAAATTATTTGAAATGGCTAACTTGATCGCGCTAATCTCAGGAACTACTAGTCCGATTTGAAAAATTATTTCGGTGTTATATAGCCAATTTATTGAGAAATAGCCTATAGTAGTTTGCGAGATAAGCCCTTTCAAATAAGGGGAAAATTATTTGAAAGCGCTTATCTCGCGAACTACTGGAGCAATTTTTATGTTATTTGGCACAGATAAGAAGTAGACCACGTGAAGGGTCATAGGCTATCGATTTTAATATTTTTTTCAGTGGTTTTATATTTTATACCGGTGCGACGCCGGGGCTGGTCGCTAGTTAATTATTATATATTATTGCTTACTAGCTGGTGCCCGCGACTTCGTCCGCGTTAGCATAGTAGATCACGCCTCAAGTATTATTTTTCAAAAGTATTCAATGTACAGAATTGACTTTCCTACGATCTAATATATTACTAGCTGTCCCGGCAAACGTTGCTTTGCCATAATATATTTGCCATATTATTTTATTGAAGTGACTAAATATGTCACCATGGCAACGTCGATCGCTATTCCGGCGCACAAACAATGGTCGCCGTCAGTCTCAGATTGTAATAATTTACTATAATTTAATTGAATAAATAATTCAACAAATCCACTTATCAATATATAAAGTACCGAGTAGCCGATTCTCAGACCATATGCATATAAAATTTGGTAAAAATCAGTAAAGCCGTTTCGGAGGAGTTCGTGGACTAACATTGTGACACGAGAATTTTATATATAAGATAATATGATGATTATATTGACTTAGTTTTTTCCTAAAAAGGATAAATAAGACGCAATACAAACGCCACGACACAATTTCGTTATAAGCAACAGAACCATGAGGCGCAGCCCCCCCCCAATTTAAAATAAATGACACTCGAAAACCGTACGTTTAATTTAGTTTTACACTTCGTTCTTAAAAAAGTATAATCAAACGACACTCGAAATCGGTGGAGATAAGATAGATAAAAGCTCGTAGCAAGGCAAGGAGTAGAAATAGATACAAAGTGTAAAGGACAAACTTGTAGGAAATATTATGAGCTTTCGTTATGTACAAAATTTTTTTCTCTACGACGCGCCGTTTTAGCGATATGAGCAAAAAACTAAAAATATAGAAAATTGAGCCCCTCCCCCCACCCTAGGTGATATCGTTAAAATTTATAGCCTGTGTGTTGACCCGACCTCTAAGTAATATTCGTGCGAAATTTGAAGTAAATCAATCCAGTACTTTTTGAGTTTATCCCGGACATACATACAGACAAACAGACAAACAGATAAACAGGCAAACAGACAAAAATTCTAAAAACTATATTTTTGGCTTCCATATCGATTGTAGATCACGTCCCAAGTATTATTTTTCAAAAATATTCAATGTAAGTACAGAATTGATTTTCCTACGATTTTATTATATGTATAAATTAGTATGGACTATGGATTATAAATATTATAAATGCTATAAAATTATTACAGTATGGATATGGATATGTAAGTGTGGATGGGGTAAGAAAACATCCCGAACCAATGAGAAGTATTCTAATAACAAAGCCTAACGAAATAAAACATAGATCGGCTACCTGCTTGTGATACAATTTTGATGTCGCATTTTTCAAGGTTCGCGTTACAAATAATCATCTCTGTCAATCATTACCAGTGACAGGTAATTGGTAACATGAGAGTCTGTGGGATTTTCCGCAGTAACATCGTTTGTAAAACTTTTCACGACGTGAACGTCAGTCGGTATAAAGCCATACTCTGCCCGCTACCGTACCGCCCGGCGATACTGAGAACATATCCAATAACTTACACTAGCTGCCGATAACTTGTTCCCATATTTAGCTACAATTATTATTATCCGCTAAAAATACCTCTGTAGTAATAAAGATAATAAAGTACTAATCTAAAGAAAATTATGAAGTCTGTATGTCTGTCTGTCTTCTAATCTATTTTAATGTAAAATTGTATGAGGACTAATTTGCTCACATGAAACGATAATGTTATAGTTTTCTGTTAAGGGCGGGAAGACCAAAGAAAGAAAAGTATTCGCAGCGACGAAGCTCCGCTTGAAACAATCCGATCGGGCCGAGGTGCGGGGCAACTTACTGCGGGGGGAACTTGTGACTGCACGGCCCGAGCGCGCCACAGTATACAAAAAATGAGCCGTAGTCTAATTAGCTATTTCATTTTATTTAGAATTTTGTTTTTTTTTAATTCATTTACTCCTTTATAGTGATGTTAATGAGTACCTACCACTATAAATCATATTATAATAATATCATGGCTGCATACATAAAAATTAACAGTTGAATTGGTTCATCCAATATTGTACTGATTTCGCTAATGTAATTATTTTGTTTTTTTTTTGTTTATTTCATCTCATACCTACATCTAATATATAAAATTCTCGTGTCACAGTTTTCGTTGCCATACTCCTCCGAAACGGCTTGACCGATTCTCATGAAATTTTGTGAGCATATTGAGTAGGTCTGAGAATCGGCCAACATCTATTTTTCATACCAAAAATTATTTATATGGCAAAACAACGTTTGCCGGGACAGCTAGTCTTATATGTAAAATTCTCGCGTCACAATGTTAGTTACCTTACTCCTCCGAAACGGCTTTACTAATTTTTACCAAATTTTATATTATGAATATTTAGGTCTGAGAATCGGTTACTGACTACTTTTTATATAGATTAGTGCATTTGTTGAATAAATAATAGTAAATTATTACAACTCGAAACAGACGGCGACCATTGTTTGTGCGACAGGATAGCGATGAAAGTTGCCATGGTGACATACTTATTTAGTCACTTCAATAAAATAAAATGTTATTTTATTGAAGTGTCGACTAAATACAGCAAGTTTCCTCAAAAACCTAAGTTGAACAATATCTTGAACAAAATAGGAATTACAGTTCCGTAGGTATGCGAACACAAACATAAAAAAATGTACATACATACATACACCAACCCACACGTTGAAAAACACTGCCCTAAATTGAGCTAGTGCAACGAAAGGAATTACTTACTTACAAGTCTAAGTAAGAGCGAGTAATTCAGTAGATAAAACATAAAAATTAAAAATACACATACATGCACTTCCCAGATACGGCACATTTGTTCAGACTCTGATATTACATGGAAATATTACATTGATACGGGTCGAATAACCACCTTTTTTTAAAGTTGGTTAAAAATAACCATGTCATTACAAAAGTAATTAGACAGTCAAAGACGCAAAGAAAATGTTGCAGGTGGGCATTGGGCATGCCTCCGCATGTGTACGTACTGCGAGTCTATAATATATAAAATATACAAAATAATTTAAATACGGTGGAGTTATCTACAAATAATTACAATACTGTATGATAGACGATAGTATTTACGGTTGTTATGCTGATTCTAAGGTACTTCTATCGATCCTATTTTGGACGTAATTTCGTTAAAAAAAGAGGTAACTTTGGGATTTTTTCTATCGAGTGAAGTTCATGATATTGTGTATTGGAATATACATTCCACTGTGTTAGATCCTTAACTAACACATCTATTTTTTTCAGAATTTAAATTACTATATTTCTATGTCTCCTGTCACTTTTAAATCTTGAAAATCGTCCGTTTCTGGGAATACACGGCCTTAAGAGTGCGGTTTCCACAAGATAACGATAAACGAAGCGGAGTGCAACTTCTATGTTTAATCCATACTAATAGTATAAATGCGAAAGTGTGTCTGTCTGTCTGTCTGTCTTTTATCTCTTTACGCTTAAACCGCTGAACCAATTTTGATGAAAAGTATTATATATATTTTAAGTCCCGGGAAAAAAAATAGGATACTTTTTATAGTTTTTATCCCCAAAAATGTACGGTCCCTGCGTGATAAACGGATTTCTGCACAACAGAGTTGTGGGCGTCATTTAGTTTAATATATCTCAACTCAGGTTTGAGCAGGGGCGGGCTAAAATTAAATACAAACATAAGTATTTAAGTACAAGTTAAGCAACTTGGTTATTTTGAGTTGTTACGAAATGCTTACTTAGTGCAAATACGCGCCAATTAAATGTTTTCGACTCAATAAATTACAGTAATTATGAAAATATAATTAGGTTTCTGCTATAAACTTTAAACCTTTGCTTATTTAGTGTGACATAATAACAAGAGCTTTCCTTCTTTACAGCTAAAGGTTTAGAAGTTATTTTGTCATTAATTATCAATAATTATGATGAGGACCCCTTGATGGCAGAATTTTCCTGTAAGGTCGCAGTGGTTCTAGCAAAGCTTGTACTTACCAAAATTGAAATAGGACCTATGGGTAGTATTTAAGGATTAAAAAAACAAGATAGATAAACTTAGCGCCTCAACCTCCTCTACAGTGTGTAACTTAATTAAGTGATAATACTTTAGGGTGTGTACGTGTTCCTTGTAGAGAGTTCACTTTGAAAGTAGCAGTGCTGAAAGGCCAAATTTTTTTTTTCACTTTTGTATGGCCAAGGGCCCGAGCGTCACGACTCACGAGTTTCCCCATACAAAAGTGAAAAAAATGGTCTTTCAGCGCTGCTACTTTCACAGTGAACTCTCTACAAGGAACACGTACACATCCTAAAGTATTATTACTTATTTTTGTTACACCCTATAGATATTATATTAGTAGTACCTATCGGTAATAGAAGAGTTTTTATTTTCATTCATCTTATTCAAGGAGTAATTGCAACAACACAACCGTTGTTAAGTGAATAAAAAAGAAAAAAGAAAGGAGGGTTAAGAAAAATTGTGTTTCTTTTTTCAGTCCACAATTACAATGGCCGTCAGGAACAACTGTTGTTTGGGGAAATACTCCAATTTGAATACAACAAAGAAATATATTGTTGGCGCATAATGTTCTATATTTAAAGTGATCCTGCGATTTTTGCTGTTCCGTAGGAAGTAGAAAAGCATTGACCCATTACCTGTATATACATGCCATTACCTGTATATACAAAAAGTTTAAAAAATCTCGAGTATAAAATAAATTTCGCCATTCCGAAAACACAAAATAAGTCTGGAGATAGAAACATTTCCAGGCAAAATATTATTATACAAACAAGCTACAATTTGTCATTCTACTAAACTTTTACCTATCCATCTCAATCCTCATATTTTCAGCGAAGTTTTCAACGGAATACGCTGATATTTTTCTAAAAAATTCACCTTTTTCTCGCCAAACTCTTTATAGCTTCACGGCCGTTTCCTCCGAGGCAGTTCGATGGAAAATATTGCGATAGAGGCATTAGGACCCAATGAGGTGAGCTTTCAAAGAAACGACCCTGTTTGCATATCGTTGGCTGTCTCCGGTGAACAAAAACAATCAATTTCCTGTATATTTTCATAGACATTTTTGGTCGCAGAATCCATTGTTTCAATAAATATACAAACTGCTCTTTGTGTGAATTAAAGGAGACTATGCGATCTGTATTCCAGGGATGTCAACGGACTAAGTGAAAAGAAAACAACAGATGCCTGATATGAGGCGGGCATACATTTTCTCAACGCGGTTTCCTCTCCTTTGTCCCGTTTTACGATTTTTTAGGTTTCGCTTCCTGCGCTATTCTAACAATTTTTAAACATCCAAAAATACAGGTTAAAAATTAACGAAACCCCCGACATTCACATTATCAAAACAATTTGTAGAAGATTATAATTGAAAGTCAATTACGAGAACTAAAAGCAATTTCAATGCATTCACAAAGGATATAGCTATAGTCTAAACGCGGACTACACTTAATGGTCTGTAAATGAAAAACGGCTCGAATATGCCGCCAGGGACACCCCTAGCGACGTCTTCGTCTTACGGCCAAAATTGCTTTTCTATAATATTAAGCGGGAACAGTCTGAGAGTTGCCATTAAATTGAATTAAAAGTTTGCTCATTATTGTGGAAAAATAGCTCGTAGACATCGCTCGCTGATCATGGAATGCCTATTTAACTGTTACCAAAATTAACTCATTATTATTTTGGTCAAATATTAACATGAGTTACGGAGTTATTAAACAAGGACAGAACATTATTTTATTTTTTATTAAAACTATAGATATATATTATACCGTATTTATTACACATTCATAACCCAGGAAGAAGTTACATTTAAACTTTTCTTCTCGGAGGGATTTGAAACCGCGATCTCCGTCAAACGCTAAACAACTAAGCTAAGTAGGTCGTCCTAAAATACATATATTTCTCACTCGATATGCAAGTGCAATACAATAGCGGTACTGCCTCCGGAGTCTCTTTGTTGAGAAAACCGGGACCGCGCGGAAATTCCGCCGCTTAAGTCCCGAGAAAGAGATTTTACAGTCCAATTCGCGAGGGAAGCGGAGAGTAATGAACATACAACCTGCGGCGGATCCGCCGTCAGCGTTGTCATGTAATTGTGTCGCTTTTATTTACATGGATTATCTATATCTTCCCTACCAATGTTGTGAGAGGGAATTTGTATGTTTGTTTCCGTATGAAACGAAAACCGAACCGATATTTTTTTCATGAAAATCCTTTATCGTCACTACAGAATATTTTTAATTTTACGCCCACCGAAGTGGGTATAAGTAAAATGTATACAACTGCAAAAATTCAACAAATTTTCGTGATTCGACATTGATAAATTGCGTTGTCAACGTACATATTGTTTTCTTTACTATTATGTCATAATAAACTTTCTGAAAATGTTTCGAGTACCAGAATATCAAAAGGATTTATTAACTTTAATGAAATTATATAACTTAATTATTCCGCATATTAAATCTTCTTCTAAACATCAAATCTTAGCAACAATTTTCGTAGATATAACTTGGACTATATCTCATAGTTAACACAATTTAAATGTAAATTACAACATAAACTGACAGTTTACGATTTGGTAGATAACCAACACGATCGTACAGTGTAAACAGACTTTGTACTACACTGTAGATAAGTGATTTGTCGTAAACTACTTCTTACATTGTACTCGTTTTATGGACAGTTTTAAAATTAAATGCTCTACTTTACTTTATAATAACGCTATGAAGTTGACTTACTCAATCCTCTTAGAAATAAGAAAAATCATACTGTGTGTAGACAATTAGAGCTTTATATTATAAAATTGTTGTTGTTCTATTAGGGCCGCGACGCACCGGAATGGCAGCGGCGAGGCGAGCACTTTCAGTGTCATATTATGATTTTAAACTTTATCTTCATTATTGTAATACATAGTATCGCTTGAGAAATCGCCGTCGCTGACGGCCGCCAGCGGCCACGAACGGCCACGAGCGGCCACGGGCGGCCGTCGCGTCGGCCGTAGACTTCTCAAGCGATACTATGTAATACAATAAGGCAGACTTGCACAGATCTGAGTTAAAGTTAACTCTAAGTTAAACATCATGTCATCTCAATCACTCATTTAGTGAGTGACAGATATGACATGATGTTTAACTCAGAGTTAACTTTAGCTCAGATCTGCGCAAGTGGGCCTAATGAAGATAAAGTTTAAAATCATAATGACACTGAAAGTGCTCGCCTCGCCGCGCCGCTGCCATTCCAGTGTGGCGCGGCCATTATACTTTCCTTCATGTCGGAACTCGGAAATGGACAAGACACTTTTTTTGTTCGTAAGAACTAATTAGTGCCTAATAATACCTTAGAAAGGTAAAGATGAGTCAAATTGGTTTTTGGAACAGACAGTCTGTATACCTACTTTTTAGGGTTCCGTAGTCATCAAGGAACCCTTATAGTTTCGGTCTGTCCGTCCGTCTGTCTGTACGTCTGTCTGTCTGTCCGTCTGTCTGTCTGTCGCTGTCCGCGGTTTTGCTCAGACTATAAGACCTACAAAGCTGTAATTTGGCATGAATGCACATATTAATGATGGCGACAAAATAGTACATGAAATCTTAAAAAAATATTTTTTTTATGGTACCTTCCATACACATCAAGTGGGGATGAAAATTTTTCTTTCGCATCCAGCCCATCGTGTGGGATGTCGTTGGATAGGTTTTTTAAAAATATTATGAGTTTTCATAGATCATTTTCCGATTTAGGGATCCGTTTGTAAAATATTAAGTTTTAAAGTGGAAAAAATCATTAGAGTCCAGTGTCCCCCCCATCTACCAGCTAAACGGTTACTTCTGGAAATGTGAAAAAATTCATGGGAGTAGGAAATATGCTGAATTTAAAAGGAAAACTATCACGGCTACGAAGACTTCATAATTTTTTGAGTTATAGTCGATCAACTAAAAAAAAATATATTCGACGAAGTATACGGGAACTTTTCGTTCAAATTCCTTTGAACGTAACTGAGATGATGTTGTTAGTAGTGTAAAACACGTTATAAATGTACATTCATTGACCATACAAAAATTATCAAAAACTAGCGATACTACGGAACCCTATATTGCCTGTGGCACGACACGCACTTGGCCGGTTTTTGGAAAGAAAATGCGCTACTTGATCACTATTTTATTTTACTAATGGCTTAACACTAAACAGATACTAATAAAATAAAATAGCCTCAAATAGTAACTTGTTTTTATATCCATTAGCGCCTATTCCGTGATGGTATTCGTTAAAATTGCAATGCATATGTGATGCGACACAAATTTTGTTCAATATCACACATCTATACTCTATAGTCTATACTTATTATAAAACAAAGTCGCTCTTTTTTCCCTCATGTCATTTCCCTCATTTTGATGATTCTTTCAGTGTTAGATAGCCCATTTATGGAGGAAGGTTATAGGCTATATTTAATCACGCTAAGACTAATATGAGCGAAGAAATAGAGGAAAATGGGGAAAAAACGGGGAAAATTATTTGAAAGGGCTGTCTTGAACGCGCTAATCTCAAGAATTACTGGTCCGATTTGAAAAATTCTTTCAGCGTTAGATAGCCCATTTATTGAGGAATTCTATATGCAATATTTTATCACGCTACTACTAATAGGAGAATGTGAAAAAAAACGGGGGAAATTATTTGAAAGGACTTATCTCGCGAACGACTGGAGCAATTTTTATGTTATTTGGCACAGATAAGAAGTAGACCACGTGAAGGATCATTTTAATCATTTTTTCAGTGGCTATATATTTTATACCCGTGCGACTCCGGGGCGGGTCGCTAGTAAAATTATAACACAAAACACATGTCGTTACTGTGCATGTTTTTGATGCGATATCGTGCCGCATGTTGTAAAAACCCGTCCGGACATAAATGCGATGTTTGAAGAGACTGGACTGCTCTAAAACCTGCAGTGTTGAAGTTTGTACTCCGTAAATGCGCTTTAGGCGAGCGGGTAGAGTGAATAAGACTGAGTGGGTTACTGGAAAACAAATCTCCAGTGCTGTCCTACTGCATTATCTCGTTTCATCATCATCATCATTTTTATAGACCACTGAGATCTTTTCCGCTCCGTCGATCCTCTATTTATCCCTCTTAGCTGATGTAGGAATTCAAAATCTTTTTTTTTTTCAGTGAATATAGGCAACATTATAAGCGAAAGACGTGTGCGAAATTTCAAGTGTCTATATCTAAAGGCTGGGTTGATGTCACAATAATACAATAATTTACACACAATATAATACTATAATATATACAATAAACAGTAAACAATATATTATTAGTTCTTGGAAAAAAAGACTAAATTTTATTTCAACTAAATGAACATACAATAACTCACTTGACCTAATTTTTAGACTAGTTTCTCTGTGATACAATTTAAACAGCCTTCTGTGTTAATATATTTTTATCTCCAGCAAAAAACTTTAAAGAAAATGGAAAATAGAACAGAAATACAACGTTAATGTAGTAACAAAGACAATGCGATGTCAGATTAACCTACATTGAAATAGCTGTTGTTATTATGTCCGCGACACTCCACTATTTAGTGCATAAAGACATAAAGGCGCTTACCCCAGCTTTATACTAATGAGGAGGTAGGAATAGTAAGAAAACTTCATCTTTATACTTAAATATTAGTATGTTTTCTGCAACATTTTCCGATAAAAATAAGCAAATCTCTAGTCTCTACATCATTATTATGCCCTTAAGCCCGTCACACACTTAGCTATAATATATAATAATAATATATACTAAATCCACATGTCACAGAAATATATATTATAGCTGAGTGTGTGGTCACGCGAAAATTAGTATAGAAAATATATATTAATATGCCTAGCTATAAACATATTAATATATATTATAGCTAGGTCTGTGACGGGCTTTATAATAGACTATAAAGATATATGTGTATTTTATATTTATACAGGGTGTAACAATACTACTAATACGGAGTGTACGTGTTCCTTGTAAAGAGTTCACTAAAGTAGCAGCGCTGAAACACCATTTTTTTTCAGTTTTGTATGGGCAAGCGCCCCAGCGGCGCCACGAGTTTCCCCATACAAAAGTGAAAAAATGTTTGGTCTTTCAGCGCTGCTACTTTCACAGTGAACTCTCTACAAGGAATACATACACATTACACTCCCTAAAGTATTATCATTTAATTTTGTCACATTATGTATATTTTCAATAATCGTTCCAATAGTCCTGACTCCTGAGTTCCGAAGTTTGTTCAATATGTTAACAAACAAACACAGAACACATATCTATTATCTAGTGTAAAGTATTAAGCTTTTCCTCTAAAAATTGTAGGTACAATATTCTGTAAGCAGATATTGACATCAACCTATCGTATTTTTTATTACTTAAAGGCTTTTAGGGAGACATATGGTCACGTTGAAGTAAACCGCCCAGCACGTCCGTTACACACAAATGTCCCGAATCCCTCCCCGAAGTGTACTTAAAACTTTATAACAACCGGTTTTATGGCCCTTTTATTGACAAAGAACCTAAAAATATCTATAAGTCGACGAAAAGGTTATCCGCTCTTCCGACTCGATTCAGATTCAAAACTATCGGGTCAGAATATTCAATTGGGCAAATCCTTCGTTCTATTTTTACGCTTAGCCGAGAAGAATGGGCGTTTTTAGAATGCATACATAGAACTTGAATTTGGCGATGTGTCGCCATTTTTGTGTGAGTGTTCAGCTTCCGCATAGGATAGTGCCTGGCTACATTTCTATTCACATTTTTGACACTTTGCGCCTGGAATCTAAATATTTAGGTACATCTCGTGTTAAAATACCAAACGTACTTTCACAATTTTGTAAGCGTTTAGTACTATAACAAATTGACAAATATCTAAAATGCTATCTAATTAAGTAATTCAAAAAATATATCTTAAAAAGTAAACCAAACATTAAATTATTAGATATGTACAAACAAAATATGTAGAAACGATTTATCTTTACAAACTGAATCAAATTACTGTTTCACACTATTATTTTAAAAGTTTAACCCTCTATAGTTTACACGGACAAACAAACTAAAATCATGTGATTTAGCCTGTTCCATATAAAAATATTGACATCCAAAACCCTCCGGCCTAATATGATACTTTGATGAGTTGCCCAAATTACAGGCGGAACATCGAACATCGGAAACCCTTTGATCTCATGATTACGATCCCATCAAACCGATTACGCCCGGAATCATATAAAAAACGACTACATGCATTTTGTTATTCGCTTTATCCTGTAAATGCTAGGCTTAGGTTTCATTTATTTATAAACATAAGATGTTAAAGGGTGTTATTTAAATTAGCATGCATAGCCTTTGAGATGTAAGTATTCATATTTCATACAAATCTCAAAAAAAACTTTCAGCCATATGAAAATATGTATAATACCTATTTAAAATTAAATAATAATAACTAAAATTATTAATTTATAGTGAGGTCCATACTTATTAATATTATAAAGCGGAAGTGTGTTTGTTATTACCTCTTCACGACTAAACTGCTGAACCAATTTTGATGTGGTATGGAGATACTTTGAGTCTCGGGAAAGGACATATTATAATACTTTTTGTCCCGGAAATGTACGGTTCCCGCACGTTAATCTAAGGAGCGAGTGTGGTCTATTAAAATAGGTAATACATAATTATAATGTCTTAATATTATGTGAGATATTTTACAAAAACCTAAATACTCGCTTTTCTTTTTACGATTTTTCTACAAGGTGAAATTCTTGGAAAGGAAATCAGGCGGGTACTCGTATTGTCAAAATCTTTTTGTCTCGAAAACGGGTCTTCATTTAACGACTCGTTAACAGCGATAACCCTCATAAAATCTAATGCCCTATCAGCTCGACCGCGCTTAGAAGCCGGCGACTAGGTTTATGTCTTATTAACTTACCAGCGGGTCGCCGACACAAGAAATGAATTGTGTGTGTCGTAAAAACTTACTGGAAAGTTCTAGAATTAACGAAAAAAATAAGGACGATTTATTCATAGACATAGGTGACAAATGACAATGATCCTATCTATAAAGTGTACGTATGTGAGCTGCTCGCAATATATTCAGTAAACAACTACAATTAACTACAGACATAGTAAAAGGAGGGGAAGTAGGGTAACTCCGGCCCAATCCGCGATTTAATTACCTACTGTCTTAGGGTTGTCAATTTTAGGCGGCGGCGGCGCGGCTCGTGTGGGAGCGGCAAGCGGCAGTCCGCGCTTCGTTCGCAACGGCATGAACAGCGGCAACGTCGCGGTTCTCCGACTATAATGACTCTTGATTGTCCATATTTCGGCCAATTTTCGTGCATATTTGCATGCATATTTTGGCATTTGGATCGTGCATATAATCCGATGTCTCTATAAAATTATAAATATACCCTTTATACAACATTAAAAACTAACACCTGTCTCTTATAGGCACCTACTATAAACAAATCTGTTGTTATGATTCGAACTTTGCTTTATGTGTATATTAATAAGTATCTGATTTACAATTAGTCAATTACTTACTTATTTTTCGTAACTATTTAAAATAAGTAATTGACTGTAAGTACTAAGTAGTTAGTTAAATGTTAATATACCTACAATACAGAGAAATCGGCATTACTGTAATAAACGTAAACAAAGCAATAGCGGCAAATTAGTTGACTGATCAAATATTTTATACTATGTTCTAGTGGGAAAGTTTGTGTGATAGAAAACTAATACAATAAAAAAAGAACTAAAAAGTAAGTAGGTATCTGATGATTCGTTTGGCGCGGCATCGCGCGACGCGGGCGTGCAGCCTAAAATGTTAGCCCCGACTGGTATGGTCCGAAAACGGTCCGAGATTTTAATAAGTGTGCGTGCGGCGACGCATTGATACTATGGCGCACACATACAAGCCGCGCGCGGTGCCTTTGTATGAAGATAACTTACTTCCCCTGCTTATACTATGCTACAGACCATACTCGCGTCGTGGAGAACAGCTAGTGTTTTATAAAGTCACTATCGGACCTGACAAACGTTGTTTTACCAAAACCATTATTTCGGGTATGTAAAATAGATTCTTAGAACTACCCTTTTACCCAATACACAAAATTGATTATCAAATCTCTTGATTTCTGATTGATCAGAAATAATATTTTCATACAAAAGTAAAAATTTGGATCCCACCAAAACATGAAATGTAAAAGGAGCCAAGCAAAATATTACATAGCTATTCAATTCAATAGTTCTGTCGTAAAAAGTTTTCAGATCACATTCAAGCCAAGCCTTCAACTTATTTTGTAATTTAAATCAACATTCAGTAAATGTATCAATAGATTTCTTTATTTTATAATTATTACAGTGGCTTGGCAATGATCACTAGAGAAATAATCAGCTACTAATTGGATTTATTGGGTACCATCAGTCACATGCGTCGTTACATATTAGAACACTTTACGATTGCCGTCTGTGTAAGTATGAACTCCTCCCAATATGCAGTTTTATATTTCTTTCTATTGTGCTCATTGCCAAGCCACTATAATAATTATAAAATAAAGAAATCTATTGATACATTTACTGAATGTTGATTTAAATTACAAAATAAGTTGAAGGCTTGGCTTGAATGTGATCTGAAAACTTTGTACGACAAACAAGTTGCAATATTTTGCTTGGCTCCTTTTACATTTCATGTTTTGGTGGGATTTCATTTCTTTTTTTGAAGGTTTTTTTTTTCTTTTCTTTTCAGGTCACGTTATATAACTTTTCTGTGCTTAGCTTAGCACCCAATTCCCTATCTCCTTTATATTTTTTCTTTGAGGCTTCGTTAGTTCTATAGGTGGACAACGTAACGTAAATACTTCTGAGTTCTGAGTTCATAATATGTAATTGACTCTTAAGCTAATACTTGAAGGTGGTCATTTTTAGCATTACCGTTGAATACATAGCAGCACTGTTGTAAGCGTCTTGACGTTCTTCGCAGAAAGGAGTACACCTTATTTCATGCGATAACTTAAAACTCACATATTATATCGAGCAAGTAAAGAGTTTATACCTCAGTACTGATTAGTGATTACATTTATAATATTTAAGTCGAATTTAATTATTGTTTCATTATTAACGTTGTTAATATTATTTTTTATTTAATTAATACCATTTCATTAAGTTCATAACTAACTTAAAGCCTTTTGTACGTCAAACAAATATGCAGTCGAAACTCATACTGTTCTTGCAAAGTTACAAACATAAAAATATTTTATTTTATTTAATACTTAAAGTATCATACTATTATTTTTCAATTTCAGTTTTTAGGTTTCCCTGCCCAAAGGATGAAAACGGGGCCAGTCTTCGCTGTCTGTCCGTCGTACATCCGTATGTCACTAGGCTGGATCTCGAGAACCGCAATAGCTAGATAGTTGCGATTTTCACAAATTATGTATTTCTGGTGTCGTAATAAAAGCTAATAGTCTAATAAAAATAAAATAAATTAATAAAGGGTAAACTCATACACCAATAACGATTTTTTTCCCTATTTCTGCTCTATGTCCATAATGGTAAGACTAAGGTTTTTGAAAATTTCAGAAAACCCTCAATTTTATGTTAACTTTAATAATTAATAATAAAAAATAAATAAACTTATTATTAAAGGGGGGCTCACATACAAATTTACGGTACGGAACCCTATGTACGCCAGTCCGACTCGCACTTGGCCGGTTGCATAATTTTTCCTTTCATTGTGAATAAAGACCTATCCGGGTACCAAATTTTAAGATTCTAAGTCTGCTAGAAGTACCTCAGAATTTTGATGATCTATATGTCAGTGAGTGACAAAATGTAGTAACTTTGACCATCCGTAACTATTAAACTATTTATCGAAATTTAATGTATTTTGGAGGTTAAGCTAGTTTTAATACTTGCTCCTAGTGACCAAAATTTGAAATCCCTAGCTTTGTTAACATCGAAGATAAAGGGGGTGTGAAATAGCCGCGAACCGCTTCGAGAAAAGTATGGTACGGCCGTGCCTTTGCTAAAAAGCTGGGCTGGGGCACTGCCGTGCCCCCAGATTATATTCAAATCTACTTATTGCTAATCCTACAGATTTTTATTTGAATCTCATAAAATTTATAATCATAAAAACAATTAAAAATTTACTTCTAACCATTCGTCCCACTGAGACAAAAATGTATGAGACGAAAGGCTCAACTACTCAAACTGCGAGTAGCGAACCGTGCCCCCAGATTATATTCAAATCTACTTATTGCTAATCCTACAGATTTTTATTTGAATCTCATAAAATTTATAATCATAAAAACAATTAAAAATTTACTTCTAACCATTCGTCCCACTGAGACAAAAATGTATGAGACGAAAGGCTCAACTACTCAAACTGCGAGTAGCGAACCGTGCCCCCAGATTATATTCAAATCTACTTATTGCTAATCCTACAGATTTTTATTTGAATCTCATAAAATTTATAATCATAAAAACAATTAAAAATTTACTTCTAACCATTCGTCCCACTGAGACAAAAATGTATGAGACGAAAGGCTCAACTACTCAAACTGCGAGTAGCGAACCGTGCCCCCAGATTATATTCAAATCTACTTATCGCTAATCCTACAGATTTTTATTTGAATCTCATAAAATTTATAATCATAAAAACAATTAAAAATTTACTTCTAACCATTCGTCCCACTGAGACAAAAATGTATGAGACGAAAGGCTCAACTACTCAAACTGCGAGTAGCGAACTACTAAGTATGTTTTGTCCTGAATCGTGTTACCGAAAGTTTAAAAGTTAAATGTTAATAAAGTTGCCATTACAACGCCTGAAATGACTATATTCCTCGCTCGGTCGGGAGATCTTAGTTTCAGTCTCTTAAAAGTATATTCCCATAACGTTACATAATATAATTCAAGACGTGAGTGGAAGAATAAGGTAAGTAACATGAAAAAACTTCCCGTTTTTTTGCTTAAATGAAGGCATTAGAGCCGGAAAAAATATTTTCGACGTCCGACGTTCGACGACCTCCGTGGCGCAGTGGTGAGCGCGTTGGGTTCAAGCCGGAGGTCACGGGTTCGAGTCCCGCCGACGGAACAAAAAGTTTATGAAGTTCCTGGGTCATGGATGTATATTCAATATGTGTATCATATAATAAAAATGTTAAATATATGTATAGTATAAAAGTATTAAATATGTATAATATTTCCGTTGTCTGGTAACTGTAACACAAGTCCTTCGGGTACTTTGCACGGGGCCAGACTGACGTGGTGTGAAGCGTCCATAGATATTATTAGATATTATTATTATTATTTGAAATAGAAAAAACTATAAAGTATATGTGTACCCAGATATATTAGCTAGGGTATGAAGTACATAAGTTACAAGTTTTATTAAAATAATTAAGGAAAAAATGAGGTATTGTCCGTATGTTACGAAATGTTACTTGTTCGATTCTTCCACTCACGTATTCATTATGGTAAAACAACGTTTCTCGGCTCCGATAGATATAATTATTATTATTATTCCACAAGATAACGCCCGCATCTTCGTCCGTTGTGCCAAAACTCGTTTTTTTTCTTTCATTTTTCTGGGATTAAAAATTACATAATTCCTATGTCCTTTCCAGGGGCTCAAAGTGTCTCCAAACCAAATTTCAGCAAAATCAGTTCAGTGGTTTGGGTGTGAAGGAGGAACAGGCAGACATACACATTTTCACATTAATGATAATAATATTAGTATTAACACCTTCACTGCGGCAAGTAAAATCTTAAACTTTCGTCTGGTGCGGCGGCGGGCCAAAATGTGCCCCCAATGATTTTTCCGCCAGTGCGTGGCAGGCCTTTCTCGACCCACCAGCACAAGGTTCGATTAAATAACTATAACTTTGCGATAACATAATGTAGGTGTACAGTTTTTGGATTGTTGAAATAACCTTGAATCCAACTTCTTTAGATTTTATTCGCCCCGGGATCTGCCAAATAGGAAATAAGAAATAAACCACTGAAAGTAGCGGGTCGGTATCGGTCGAGACCTGAACCGCACTAGAAAGTATTTTTAGTAGTGATGGGAAAGACAAAAATAAGGGGATATCGAAAATATATTTATATATATATATATATATATATATATATATATTATATATATTTAAATGCCTGTCTTTAAAACACAGAGCACAAAGATTTTGCAGTATGTTTTAATTTTATTTTTTTTTAATTTATTTTTTGCTTCGACACTCCTCATGGTTTCCCGTAGGTTTTCATAGCACCCTGCACAATTTCGCCATTTAACGCTCATGTCAAGGACATGATCTTTTGTTTTCTACTATCGTGCGTTGTTAATTTTATGAAATGAATAATTGTATTTAAAAAAGATAAAACAGACTTCAAAATTGTACGTAATTGAGAATCAAAATTCCCTATTTTGGACACTACTGAACCGATTTTAATTAAATTTACAGTATTCCCTAAGTAAGACAATACTCAGTACAACAACAAAAAAGAATTACTTTAATCGGACTAGTAGTCTCGAAGATATGCGAACAGATACATAAAAAAATACATACATACTCTTTAGAAATTTTACACATTTGTTCAGATGCTGATATAGACTAAAACATACCAAAACTGGGCAGTTCTAGAAATAATACATACATACAGGTCGAATTGATAACCTCCTTTTTTAAGCCGGTTAAAAACGCAACGTATACGTCAGTTACGATCTCTACGATAGATTGCACAACACTAACTGGCGAGGCGGGTGCTCAGTCGGGTATCGCGTATCGGGTCGCCAACCGCTTGCTTGGACGGCAGGCCGCAATACGCCCACTGCCGCACCGAGTTGATTTTTGACACTGTCAGTTCATGGTAGGCCGATAAAGACCTACCGTGTTTTTTTTTTATACGGAATACCTATAATTTCGAATACAATCTCAAATATATATTTGTCTCTGTCATACCTTTAAAAACACCTGAGATAATCGTTCCGCACCGAGTGAGAGAATATAGTTTTCTTCGTTCGCACCAGCTGAAATTCCGCGGCAGGCTGATTTCGGCCCGATCCGCAGTGAAGGTGTTAATTAATAAAATTAATATTATATTATTAAGATTTGTAGTAGGGTACGAGGGTGCTGAAGTTATAGTCATTTGCTGTAGGATCATAATCGTAAACAACTGTTTTGCGTAGGTGATGTAAACTCGTAAAACAAGATCATAATGTTTTAACGACAGATTGTAGCTGTGATAATATCTTATTATGTTTACTATTTCACTGAAATTCAACTCAGTGCTGTGGTATGATGTATCTACACTAACAATTATATTTGTGCGTTATAAATTTATTATTAAGAGGATGACTAATGCAAAAAATCAAACATCGTCCTTCTCTCTTCACACTCACGCCCGTCTTTCATATGCCAGGTGAAAAAGAACGACGCGGATTCATCGGCAAATTATTTTTTCTCAATAACACGATAAATATACAACATTTTAAAAATCCGCTAGGTCGATCTCTCAATGATAGAGTGTTATACAATGTGTTAAAATATTAACTTAGTTCAATGCACGGTTATGGCAATAAATGAAAAATTCGTGAAAATCAGATGCATCTTTGTGATTTTTTTCTATCGAGAAAATTTTAAGATATCGTGTTTTTGCTCAGATTGAACTCTTGGAAATATAATGTAGTATTTAATTTTAGAAAATGAAACAACTTGGGGCTTATTTTCAAGTATAAAAATGGATTATAAAATCGTCAATTTTGGGTTAGTCGCCCACTTAATGTAAATTGTAACCTACTGAAGTGTGTCTAAACATACCAAAAATTCGATAGGATATAATATTACTGTAAAGCCCGTCACAGACCTAGCTATAATGTATATTAATATGTTTATAGCTAGGCATATTAATATATATTTTCTATACTAATTTTCGCGTGACCACGCACTCAGCTATAATATATATTTCTGTGACATGTGGATTTAGTATAGAATAATATGCCTTGCTATAAATATATTAATATATATTATAGCTAAGTCTGTGACGGGCTTTATGTTTCACGCTAGAGGCAGCACCAGCATAGATTACCTAAACCTATAGAGTACCTAAACAAAAACTTTGTTTGACTTTTGACAATATTTCTGTCAATATTCTGATATATAACGTGTGCAACATGTGGGATTTTGGTCAGATTGTTTACTTATACTAGTAGCGCCCGCTCTGCTCCCTATCCATATTGAAATGGAGTCGGTACACCTATTCCGCAATCAGACACCATTCACAAACGAAGGTATATTCACAACAAGTTGGTTGAATCCCCGACAAATCAAGTTAAGGTGAATATGGCACTAATTTCACAGCCAGGGCAGCATTCTCCTAGCGCGGAGCCCGTAGCACATTCTGACGCGAGGCTGTTACGTCCTTTACCAGTTTATTATTATTATTATTATTTATTTACTCTCACAAAAACACATGCTTTACAAGTATTTACCCTCCATAAACCACTGAGGTTCGTCCGAATGTAACGTTTAGTTTTTTAGTAATACAAGTTTTACAAAATGTTAGCTAAGTTACAATTAATTAATATATTTATAATATCAGTATTAGATATATCTTTAAAATATATAACGAAAGAAAAGTATAAAATTAATCTTACAAGAATAAACAATTAACAAAAATATTTACTTCATTATGTTCATTCTTTCCCCATAGAATTTGCTGCCCGTGATATATTATTCAACTTGTTTTTTGTCGTGTTTGAAGTTCTTAATAAATATGTTAACGGCCAAGGTCTAACAGAAATGTATGTTATTATTTTAAGACCAGAATAATAAATAGCCACAACCAGCAGCCACCACAATAACCACCAGAATAATTAATTATAAATTATTTACTTTTATACGTTAGCACGTGACCTGACAAATAGAGAGTGTAGCCCGTAGCACTAGTTTCTTGTGCTTCTTTTAGGTTAATCCGGCCCTGTCTATCAGCATGGGCGTACCCAGGATTTCAGCTAGGGGGGGGCATCATGAGCCCCCCCCCCCCCCTAGGTGATTTTTATCATTACTTAATTTTAATTATTACTTAATTTTAATCATTAAGTACTTAATCTTAATCATTACTTAATTTTAATCATTAAGTACTTAATTTTAACCATTACTTAATTTTAATCATTACTTAATTTTAATTATTACTTAATTTTAATCATTACTTAATTTTAATTATTACCTAATTATAATCATTACTAAATTTTTTATTACTTTATTTTAATTATCATTTAATTTTAATTATTATTTAATTTTATTTAATCCATATTTATTTTTAATGTTATTTAATTTTAATTATTACTTAATTTTAATTATCATTTAATTTTAATTTCGATGTTACAACACTACTCTCCAACCGTCTTACGGTCTTACGCGTTTTGTATGGTTTTTCGATCAACACGAAAATCTGACGCGAGTTTCACAGTTTTTACCCATCCCACAAAAGTGTTCAACGCCGCTATTAAAGAAGTTTTCACTTTAAAAACTATTCGGTTCTTTTCTCAGAACAATAAAAAAAGCTATCCTTTTTGTAAAAAAAATATCATATCATTGTCATTGAAAATTACGAGAATATTATACTTTATCTATGATTATGTTAGAATTTGAGTGTATTTTTATGGTGACAATAATTGACATTCAAGATTTTTTTTACAGAATGACTAGTATTTGTGTTATTGTAAATTTTACTGTTATGTTTGTGCACAATAAAGTATATTTGATTGATTGATTGATTATTATGTTCGGTTATTTTCTTACTTTGTTCCTTTTTGAGTTTACATTAATTTTGATGTAAGAGAATTCCACATAATTTCTTCACACTGGAAGCTTAAAAATCAGTCTTTTCGAACTGGCCTGGCCAAGATATTTTGTTTCCAAGAGTAGATAATACGTTTTGAATTCCCACTTTCTAGGTAAATCGACATTTATTTCCTTTATAGATTCTTTATAGAATCGCCGATCAAAATGTATGGAATTGACATAACATGAGCCGAATGTCGACTTTATTTTATCTAACGCTTATGACAATACCATATATTATTTCGATCAACGATTCTATTAAGAAGCGATAAAGAATTAAAGAAAGCGTCTTGGCTACGGGCTCTAGTTTTCCACATACACAGCTAGACGAAAAGCCGCAAACAACCGAGCACCTGCAATTTACTTGCTCGCCAAACCACTGGTAGAATGCTGCTAGCTAGTTTGAGTGTTAATGGCTTACCAATAGCCATCAAGTTAACACTAGAACGAACTGTCACCAGCAGTATTTTCGGACCAATTCGGACCTGCAAATGAAGAAGAGAGTGTATTTCCTCTTTAAAGGCCAGCAACTCTTCTGATGTTACGAGTGTCCATGGGCGGCGGTAGTTCCATCAGGTGACCCGTTTGCTCGTTTGCCCTCTAATTTTATATATAAAAAACCGGCCAAGTGCGTGTCGGGCCACGCGCAATATAGGGTACCGCTAGTTCATGAAATTTTTTGTATAGTCAATGAATGTACATTTATAACGTGTTTTACACTACAACATCATCCCAGTTACTTTCAAAGGAATTTGAACGAAAAGTTCCTTATACTTCGCTGAATACATTTTTTTAGTTGATCGACTATTACTCAAAAACTTATGAAGTCTTCGTAGCCGTGATAGTTTTCCTTTTAAATTCAGCATATTTCCTACTCCACTGAATTTTTTCACATTTCCAGAAGCACACTGGACTCTAAAAAATTTTTCTACTTTAAAACTTAATATTTCGCAAATGGATCCCTAAATCGGAAAATGATCTACGAATACTCATAATATTTTTAAAAAACCTATCCAACGACAACCCACACGATGGGGTGGGCGCGAAAAAAAAATTCAACCCCGCTTGATGTGTAGGGAGGTACCATAAAAAAATATTTTTTTTTAAGATTTTATGTACTTACCATTTTGTTGGCATTATTAATATGTGTATTCATGCCAAATTACAGCTTTATAGGTCCGATAGTCTCTGAGCAAAACTGCGGACAGACAGACAAACGGACGGACAGACCGAAACTATAAGGGTTCCTTGTTGACTACGGAACCCTAAAAAGCGCGTGACGTTTATGTTACGGTACATACAAAGTAGATAGATAGTATAATACAACTTCATTTGCATTTCTCTGAGAAATTCGTATACATATAACGCTTGTGACAGATTATCGTGTTAGTGAAATGTAATTTGTAATTGCATTTATTGTTCCCAAATTGAATATTACGTTGTTAATGGTTCGGTTGTGTTCGAATTTCGAAAGCTTTTAGATCGAATTACGTTCGAAACGTTTTGTCTAATGGAGAGGAGGCACTCTCGTGCGGTCACGTGTCTATATTATAAGTTATAACTCAATTTACTTACATACAGTAAGATGTTAAGCGTTCATTAAACAAGGGAAAGTTTGACAGACAGGCAGACGATCTGTGGTAAGGGTTAGTATTTATTTAAACTAGCTAAAAGCCGAGCTTTGTGAGGGCTCGCGTCGTCACATCTTGACTGACTGATGACGACACATCTACATATAAATAAAAATTACTATGTTAAAGCACAAATCAATAGGCGTAATAGTTTTTCCGTAAAGTGTACCACAAAAGTGTTCGTTGTGGGATATAGTAGGGCTCGCTTCGCTCGCCCTGAAAACAAATTGGGGTATAGCTGTAAGTACAGTAATAATAAAAGATAAACAAAGAGTAGCACTCCAGGCCATTTAGCCGAAACTTTTTCGATTTCGCTTCGTTATACAATCGCCGATCAAAATGTATGGAATTGACATAAGACGAATCGAACGTCAACGTTATATTAACGGACGCTTATGTCAATTCCATACATTTTCATCGGCGATTCTATAACGAAGCGAAAACTAAAACATTTTGGCACACCCCCCAGGTGTCTGTGCCGAAGAGGAAAAGAAAAGTAAAAGTTACATTTTCACCGTGCGGTAAATAAAAAGGTGAACATCACTTCCACTACTACGCCGCGCCGGCGTAGTAGTGGAAGTTGAAATTCTCAAGACGAAGGGAGAGCCTTCGTCTTGAGAATTTTCGATCACGTGTGTTGTAAACCCATCTGCAAAATTCTCAAACCCCTTAAAAGTTTTAATTTCAAAAATCTTATCAAGGCTTAGAATAACTGATAATATCCTACAGCTAGTGTAATAAAACTTGGCACGCTTTGATAGCGCCTGCGAATGTGCTGTAAAAATGCAACATTCCCGAATTTTCCAGCGTTGCATTTCACACCTAACAACGGAACTCACCAAAAGCTACTCCCAGCATTCTATTTGGAATTGAAGACATAACTGGTTGAAGTGAATAACTAACATTTTATAACATAAGAGCAATTACTTACTCCTTTTTTCTAAAATAATAATTTGAGCAAACCTTGTAAATTACCTACTTCATCGTCATTAAATCATTTTCCCGGTCCTAAAGCCTCAATTTAAAACAAAAAACCCGGCCAAGTGCGTGTCGGGCCACGCGCAATTTAGGGTACCGCTAGTTTATGATAATGTTTGTATGGTCAATAAATGTAGTATCACATATATATATAACGTGTTTTAGGGCCTGTTTCACCGCTTCCTGATAAGGTGCCCGATAGGCTTTTTTGACAGATTCTCCATACTCTATGTGTCAAGTTAACTGGTGGATAGCCTTATCAGTAAGCGGTGAAACAGGCCCTTACACTACTAACAATATCTCTCAGTTACGTTCAAAAGAATTTGAACAAAAACTTCCTTTATGGCCCGGTTTACACGTATTAAGTAGATAAGTAGTAACTAAATTCTAATTGTTATCTAGTTTAGTACTTACTAAATTTTAACTTGCTACTTGCTACAAAATTTTGTGTTTATATGCAATTAACAACTCAAAATTAAGTTAAAATTTAGTTTACCAATTATAGTTTACTACTTATCAACTTAATACGTGTAAAGCAGCCATTATATTTCACCGAATACATTATTTTTAGTTGATCGACTATAACTCAGAAACTTGTGAAGTCTTCTTAGCCGTGATACTTTTTCTTTTAAATTCAGTATATTTCCTACTCCCATGATTTTTTTCACATTTCCAGAAGCAACCGTTTAGCTGGTAAAGGTTTTGATTAGCTGGAAGAACGATTTTTTCTACTATAAAACTTAATATTTCACAAACGGATCCCTAAATCGGAAAATAATCTATGAATACTCATAATTTTTTAAAAAACTTATCCAACGACATCCCGTACGATGGGGTGGACAAAAAATTCATCTGCGTTTGATGTGTAGGGAAGGTACCATAAAAAATATATTTTTTAAAGATTTCATGTACTATTTTGTCGGCATCGTTAATATGTGCATTCACGCCAAATTACAGCTTTGTAGGTCCTATAGTCTCTGAGTAAAACCGCGGACAGACAGACAGACGGACAGACGGACGGACAGACCGAAACTATAAGGGTTCCTTGTTGACTATAACGGAACCCTAACAAAATTTTCAAATTGTAAGTTACCCACTTCATCCACTCACGCCTTCCATTCCGGTATACTGTGAGCAAAATAACATCAGTATTGTAATAAGCAAGTCCTCGCACTTCCGTCCAAGCTGAAATTAACAACGAGATCGTAACAGAAACCCATTTACATAATAATCTCGACAGAACTGGAACATTTTTATCGGGGCACAGAAATATGAAATTAAAAAATATAACTTCATTAGAGAATAAATTTTCAAGCATGATAAGTATTTACTGTAAACGCATAATTTAGTTGCACGCATTAGTTGCGCCAAAATTAGTTTATCGCGCGGTAACCGTACATTTTTCCTGTAAAAAAGTATTCCTTGTCCTTTCCCGAGCCTCAAAGTATCTCCATACTAAATTTCAACAAAATCGGTTCAGCGATTTGAGCGATTGCATAGCTTTTATCGCGGTCTTTCGGCGCGGCGACCGAATCAAGAAATTCCGTAACGAAAAAACCTAACACCCCCTACTGCGCCGGTCGGTGTGGTGTTGCCGTGCATCGTCTATTACTAAGACTAGACGTACATGCGAAATTTAATTGCATAAGTTGATAAAAATGCTATGCAATCGCTTTACCGCGGCAGTCCCCAAACACAACACGTATTTTTATTTTATTTTATTGTAATCTTATGGAATTTATGTCAAAATTTTCATTTATCTTATGATATGATATCTACTCATTTAATTGTATTCGGAATGGCGTAGGCGTAAAGGAGTAAGTCTTCCGACAAACGCACAATTCTACCTCTATATTCTCAAAAGTAGAAACTACCATTTACATCTGTGAAATAATAAAATTCGTACAATGGATTTCGAAGCTTTTCGGAAAATGCTCGCCTAATTTTCGGTTACTTTGCGTCGAGCGGCGAGCCCATCAAAGAGCGGGCGAGTCGAGCGTGAAATCTGTTCACGGTCGTGCACCGGCCCACGCATATTGGACCGTTTACACCGGGACACATTAAATGTGACAGGTACTTTACAGGTAAATCTGCAGAATAGTCGATAAAGGGCCGGGACACAAATCACGATACGCGTCGTACGACGTCGTGTCGTAGAAACTTATCTTTGAATTTCTACGTGAGTTTCTGCGACGCGACGTCGTACGATGTCGTGTCGTGGTTTTTTACGACGCACATCGTAGTTTCCCACGTCGTGTGTTTGTGTCCCGGCCCTCATTTTAAAGGTCTACCAAACCTCGCGACCGACAAAAAATCAAATGCCACCTTACGAACGCTATAGGTTTCATTTTCTACTGACATTAGTCTAACGACACTTCCTTAAACGCAACAAAAGTTGATTTAAATTGCATAAGTTGTCGAATGGTAAATAAATATTCAGTTAATTTATTTTAAAAAATCGACTCCTCCATCTGAGTTTGAAGGCTCATAACATAAAAGTACAAAACTTATCTATATGTGGAAATATAAAATAAGTAGGGATATTTTTGACCGTTATTTATTATCTTTATTTTATTTAAAAAAATCTCCTAATCTTTGACTTTGAAAATATCCCTATTACATGACATAAGGAGCTACCAAGGACTTACATCAAATCTATATACTATCTAATCTAATATATAAAATTCTCGTGTCACAGTTTTCGTTGCCATACTCCTCCGAAACGGCTTGACCGATTCTCATGAAATTTTGTGAGCATATTGAGTAGGTCTGAGAATCGGCCAACATCTATTTTTCATACCAAAAATTATTTATATGGCAAAACAACGTTTGCCGGGACAGCTAGTAATTATTATAAAACAATGTCGCTTTTTTTCCCTCATGTCCCTTTGTTCCCTTCAATCTTTAAAACTACGCAACTGATTTTGATAATTCTTTCAGTGTTAGATAGCCCATTTATCGACGAAGGCTATAGGCTATATTTTATCACGCTAAGACTAATAGGAGCGATGAAATAGAGGAAAATGTGGAAAAAACGGGGAAAATTATTTGAAAGGGTTAACTTGAACGCGCTAACCTCACAAACTACTGGTCCGATTTGAAAAATTATTTCAGTGTTAGATAGTCCATTTATCGAGGAAGGTTATAGGCTATATTTTACCACGCTAAGACTAATAGGAGAATGTGGAAAAAACGGGGAAAATTATTTGAAAGGGCTTATCTCGCGAACTACTGGAGCAATTTTTATGTTATTTGGCACAGATAAGAAGCAGACCACGTGAAGGATCATAGGCTTTAGATATTAATCATTTTTTTCAGTGGCTATAATATATTTTACACCCGTGCGACGCCGGGGCGGGTCGCTAGTATTATATAATATTTTAAATGAAGAACAAAAAATTCTCGGAAATAACTATAAATGAACGTAGCGTAAGTGAATCTCAATTTTAGAGGAGATAAAATTCAAATGCACTCCGTCGTATGCAGCTAATATCTGTCGTACATCTGTGGATAATGTCTGGCTTACTATAATGTAATTGCACAGACGTTATTCTAATAGCGTATCAATCTTAACCCTCTATTGCATGAATTAAGATAGAATGAAGAAAAAAAATGTTTTATTGGTTAATATTGCTTTATAGGAGGTAAATAAGAAAATTATTAGGAAAAAAAATGAGTACCTTAGTTTAGAAAATAATTTTAGAAGCCATTAATGGCTTCGTATGCATAACAAATACAGACTTTTGCTTTGCAAAAGTCTCTGAAACAATTTCTTATATTCGTCTAGGCATAAGAAAACGTAACAATTTTTAACCGACTTCCAAAAAACGAGGAGGTTATATGTTCGGCTGCGGATTTTTTTATTTTTTTTTTATTTTTTTATTTTTATTTTTGTATGTTCAACGACTACTCCGCCGTTTGTGAACCGATTTTCGAAATTTTTGTTTTGTTGTATTAGGTTTCACTCCAATTTGGTACCATGTTCACAAAAGTGGTGATCTGATGATGGGATCCATGAGTAATCGAGGGAACTCCTCGAAATTTATATGGAAACATATGGTGATTTTGATTTTATGAGAAGCATCCTGAGCATATGCTACCAAAACGCAAGATTTTTCACCAAGGTATACTATGGTTCCGAAGATACTAAGAGAACTCCGGATTCCTTTTAGATACAAGTTTGGGGGTTTAGGCGCTGTTTTAAGAACTGAAAGCATATGCTACTATACAAATTATATTCATTATCATCATCATCATTTTCACGTCAGGGTCACCAATGTTACCAAAATTGAACATAACAAAATATTCAACCTTATCTCCAGAGCGTAAGGCACACATTTGACATTACTTCTGAGAAGTAAGTTGCTTCGATAATACAAGTAACATGCTAGAGTGCACAGCTGTCACACTTACCAATCACGGCCACGGGCGGCCGTAGACTTCTTAAGCGATACTATGTATTACAATAATAAAGATAAAGTTTAAAATTATATGCCAATGAAAGCATCGCCGCTGCCGCGCTGCTAAAATTCCGGTTTGGCGCGGCTCTGGCACGTGTCCACTTCGATTTTTTTTAATGTATTGTTCAAAATTATCTGCAGCTGATATTATATTTTGTAAGTGTGACTGTTAACAAATTGTAATAAGATACGTAGAATAGTATACAGGTGTATTAGGGCCGATTCACACCGGAATGGCGCAGGCGAGGCGAACAGTTTCAGTGTCATATGATTTTAAACTTTATCTTCATTGTTGTAATAGATAGTATCGCTTGAGAAATCTACGGCCGCCCGTGGATGCTCGTGGACTCTTGCGGCCGCCGGCGGCGTCAATTTCTCAAGCGATACTATGTATTACAATAAAGTTTAAAATCATATGACACTGAAACTGCTCGCCTCGCCTCTGCCATTCGGTGTGAATCGGCCCTAATCTACGTATAGTACGCGATGATTTTACTAGGTAACTAAAAAGAGTGAAATTATTATTTTTAACAAAAAATTAAAACCGACTTCCAAGGTAAAAACAATAATAACATCCTTATAATATGAACTAAAAAGTATTGAATAATTTTTCCTATCTCATGGTGCCTTTTTCCGAATTCGGCTAAAACTCAACTATTTCTGTACTCAATCTTCATAATTTTGAAGTCGGTGCCAGTTACAAATGCTTCAAATGTTCTGGCATCTGGATTCAGCTATATCTGGTACCGACTTCAAAATTATGAAGATTGAGTACAGAAATAGTTGAGTTTTAGCCGAATTCGGAAAAAGGCACCATGAGATAGGAAAAATTATTCAATACTTTTTAGTTCATATTATAAGGATGTTATTATTGTTTTTACCTTGGAAGTCGGTTTTCACATTTTATATGCGATCGAAACATAATTAATTAATTATTAATGTTGATAAAGTAGGAGAATTTTTGTCGAGGGTTATCAATATGGTAACATGGTGGAGGCCGCAAAGGAGGATTTTCCGACCAGGCAAGGGTGTTTTCTTGATCAGACCAGAGTGGTACATGTAAGAATATACAATCCGTTTCCGACACATTTAGAAAACTTCGATAGTACGATGCAGAATTGTGACGCTAGTTGGTCCTCCACATATCGCCACAATAAACATGTTTTTATTGTTTTTGAATAACAGAAGGTTAAAAAACGGTGATTTATCATCATTGGAGTCAGATACTGACTTATCACTAATGAAATCATCACCATGGATAGTTCTTGTGATCTTATTGGTACCATAAAAGCGTGCAAGTAAGATCGGTGAATGCATACGAAGCCAGAAATGGCTCCCAGGGAAAATTAAGAAAATGTAGCAGAAAAAACAAATCTATAGTAAAACAAATATTACGGAAAATAAAAGGAACCTTTGAATATTACAATCAGATTTTTTAACACACGAATATCTTACTTTTTTTTTCAATATTATACATCGTTAAATATTATAAGTCGTCGCATAAAATTTTACTTCGTCTGTTTCATGCACCCGCGCCCCAAAAAAGTGAGATTGCATTCGCAGTTCACATTTTTCCATCGGCCAAAAAATACGTTTCGATCCACGAGGAAATAGTTGGCATAGCGGTGCAAATATATAATCCTTGCTCATTATAATAAAGACAGATTTTTTTTTTAATCTGAAGAGCCATTAATGGCTTCATAATATTATGCAGTAAAGGGTTAAATAATCCATACTGATGTTTGTTTTATTTCAACCATTCTCCTTTATTGTGTGGTACACA
The DNA here is from genome assembly GCA_905333045.1 of Lysandra bellargus. Lineage (NCBI taxonomy): Eukaryota > Metazoa > Arthropoda > Insecta > Lepidoptera > Lycaenidae > Lysandra > Lysandra bellargus. The sequence continues at coordinate 2,227,073 of HG995333.1, forward strand.
ATAAAGGAGAATGGTTGAAATTGTGTGGTGTTGTAAGTTTATGTACACTGTACACTCAGAAATATTTTTTGATATTCTTATCTCTTATATATAAAATTCTCGTGTCACAATGTTAGTCCACGAACTCCTCCGAAACGGCTTTGCTGATTTTTATCAATTTTTTTAAGTATATTTCAGTAGGTCTGAGAATCGGCTACTGGGTACTTTATATATTGATAAGAGCATTTGTTGAATAAATAATAGTAAATTATTACAAGCTGAGACTGACGGCGACCATTAAGTTTGTGCGACGGGATAGCGATCAACGTTGCCATGGCGACATACTTATTTAGTCACTTCAATAAAATAATATGGGCGAAATACTTTATATTATGGCAAAGCAACGTTTGCCGGGACAGCTAGTATTTATATAAGAACTAGCTGTCCCGGCAAACGTTGCTTTGCCATAATATATTTGCCATATTATTTTATTGAAGTGACTAAATAAGTATGTCACCAATCACCATGGCAACGTCGATCGCTATCCCGTCGCACAAACAATGGTCGCCGTCAGTCTCAGGTTGTAATAATTTACTATTATTTATTCAACAAATGCACTTATCAATATATAAAGTACCCAGTAGCCGATTCTGAGACCTACTGAATATACTTAAAAAATTTGGTAAAAATCAGTAAAGCCATTTCGGAGGAGTTCGTGGACTAACATTGTGACACGAGAATTTTATATATAAGAAGATATCAAAGAATATTTCTGAATATACTTATAAGTATATTGTTAAACATATATTACATTAATATTATACTTGTTGAAGTGAAAACTTATTTAGCATCATTGTGCATTTTTTTAACACCGACAAAAGAGGTGAGTTAAGTTAGTTAATGACGTGTTAGCCCTATGTCTTGTGTCTGTCCGTACTCCGTAGCATCGTAGTAGCATACAAACGGGAGGACCGATTTCGATCTGATTTTTTGTATGAAATCTGACATGATTCAGAAATCAGACTGTTCTCAACCATAATTTATAATGATCAGCTGAGTGTAAAATTTCAGTTTTTTTTTCTTAATTTATTCTACTTCGACATCAAATTTTCTCAACCACACCTATGTGATTTAGGTATATTACAACTATGATCTGGGTTCGGGCACAGAATATATATTAGTTGTACCAACAGAATTCCCACTAACGAAACCCGTTTAAAGAATTAACGACACATGCTACGATATTATAAAGTTCAAATTCCGACCGCGCAGTGCTAGGTGTCTACAATTATATTTGCCTACATCTCCGCTCTCTTTCTATCGCATAACTCGTACCTTTTCTGAAGAAATCAGGGTTGTCTCTTTTTAAAAATAATATTATAATCTTTATATTTAATTAACTACATTTTATTTAACTCGAAATAATCTACGATAATATTATGTCTTAGTACTACGTATATTTCATTATCATAAATTCGCGGGTAACTAGTTACGCGTACTTAAAAACTACTTAATAATAATCTTAATAATTGAAACCGGTCTTATATTACCTACTTAAAGTGTTTGTATAACTTAGTGATTTTTGTAAACAAATGAGGTTTCGAATAGTACACCTACGATGCTTACTATTAGTACTAACTAATAACCTTATTAATTAATATTGTGTTTTTTTGACAATGAAATACCTTTATTAATTAAACGTCTACTAATAAAGGTAGGTACCTACTAAGGTAACCCAACTAATATATTCTACTTCAATTAATATTTAAACCTATTTAAATCCTAAGTAATCGCAATTTTACTCTTTAATAAATCGTACAAAATTTAAATCTAAGTACATATTATAATAAATAATAGTAATAACAATTTAAAAAAGTTCTTACCTCTCATCGTCCTTAGGGACCTTAAAGAAAGTTAAATTTGGTTCACATTCCGTGTTAAGACAGTTAAACACTGCGCAATATTTCTTTGCCCTTTTTTTATTGTCCATTGTGATCAGATTAATTTATCAATTCTGTGACAGCAAATGAATAAGTACGCAGGTAGGAATGCAAGGATCAATTATTACCAAAAACTCGTGCGCGCGCGTCACCGCTCGCCTGTGAGTCCCTACTGAAGTGCCCCCCTAGGGGGGTACTTACAGTTCGATGCCTACACGCGCGAGTGGGACAGGCCTGGTTCAGGGCGGATTCAATTTCTTTTATTTGGTTAGGATTCAGGCCAATGTAAAAAACCGGGGACAAGATCACTAAGGGTTATTCTTTGACGTCATTCTTGAGATTTCGAAGTTTAATTTCCATAAATGGAAATTAAAATTTGAAATTCCTTTCAAAGACCGAACGGAAAAAGTTGCTAGAAGCCCAAATTTTCTACATAAATAATTACCATTTAAAAGACGATGAGCGAAGACTGATGAAAAACAATAAATTAATAGTCGAAACGTATCATCAAAGAAATTTATTCATACGCAAGTTGCGGACCTACGGCATTTGATAGGGTTATGTCAAGTCAATATATTATAAAAATATATTTTTTTGAAGTGAAAACTTCTTTACCGGCCTTTTAGAGGAAATACACTCTTATCTTGAAGGTTTGCAGGTCGTATAGGTCCGGAAATACTGCTGGTGACAGTTCGTTCCAGAGTTTTACAGTGCGCGGCAGAAAGTTACGCGAAAAACGCACTATGGAAGACTGCCACTCATCAAGGTGATGAGGATGGTATGTTTTTCGCGTGGGACGATGGCGAAAAGTTGCAGGTGGTATGCTTCCGATAATTGGTCGTTATTATATAGCCACGTACCAGACGACCAAATCACGTAGGTTCACTTACACGTACCTACTGTAAACTGAGATAGTTTTAAATAATTAACACTAATTTTCCTTTTATTAGACAAATTTATTGTTACACCACAATTATTACATTGTAATCAAGATATTACAATCCATAATATAATATTTTAGGTAAGCTTAAGTATTTAATTTTCTACTGTCTTATTAAACAAAAAAAAACTTTATAAAACCCTTTTTTCAAACAACAAAACGTTTTAGTGGAATCCAATATACAAAGTAACAATGTATCACAAAGCAGGTGGCGCAGCGCTTGCATCCGTCACGGGCGCGTTGCGTTTGACGGCTGGAAATATTGCATTGTGCACGCAATACCGCGAGTACGAGTACGCCAATCCAGAACTCTTGTGGGCTTGTGTTGTGACGGAATAAAAATGGGTCCTTTTCCGATGGTTAAAAATTTGTATAAATTTATAAAATAGAGTGGCAATTCCCGAAAAAAGTTATGCAAAAGGTGGGTTAGGAACCGTAAGTAATAAGTAGATAGATAGAAGTTGAATGTATATCTATTATTATAATAGTTGACTAAATACTGTAAGACAGTAGACCTAGTTTAGAAGAATTTTAACAATAATGTGTGCACGTCAATAGTTTAACCAAAAATGTTAAATCATACCTAAATGCAGTAACGTTTTCCCGCATCAATATTTGCAGAGCTGTAAGATTTAAGTTTCGCATAGTGTGCATTTTATATTTTACATCGGACTACTTCATGTTCGTGCAGTGCTCGCACGTTCCAAATTTAAAATTTATTTTTTAAAATCCTGGTAGCTATATCCACCGACCTTCCACCGACGATAAGACTGTTTTGAAAAATGCTTTAATAAACTGGGTTGAGCGCTACTAATTTAGAATATTTTGTATATTTTCAAGGTTATACCTAATATGATGAATATTTTAAAATTATCCATAAATATTTAAAATAGAAAAGCTATAGGTACCAAATTGATTTGTGTAACATTGTGATAGGAGAGGATGTGGTAAAGCCGCAAATATGAGCGCGTGATAGAGCATAATTAACTTGGATCAATGGATCAATCTATTCCGTGTTAGTGAACCAGCAATAATCTTATTCTATGTAATAATATTATGTAGTCTATATAATAAGTCCTCTACCCACAGATTAAAGTATTATATATAATATTATATATATATAGACATGTAGGTAGATAGAGTCTTAGCCCATCATCGCGTGGCCATCTTGTGCTTATTTTCATACAAGTAGTGTGCGTGTATTTTCTTGTATATTTCTAAGTATTCGTCAATCATTTCGAAGCACATTATAATCCAGATTATTATTTTTAACATAAAATTAAAACCGACTTCCAAGGTAAAAACAATATTAACAGCATCCTTATAATATGAACTAAAAAGTATTAAATAATTTTTCCTATCTAATATATAGTGCGTTTTTCCGAATTCGGCTAAACCTCAACTATTTCTGTATTCAATCTTCATCATTTTGAAGTAGGTACCAGATATAGCTGAATCTTTATTTCTTTGACAGGTTTCTGGCACCGACTTCAAAATTATGAAGATTGAGTACAGAAATAGTTGAGGTTTAGCCGAATTCGGGAAAAGGCACTACATATTAGATAGGAAAATTCCCAAGGCCCAAATATCAGGTAGATACATTTAAACAATACATTTAAAAAAAACTAAGTGAACACGTGCTTAAAAATGCTCGCAGCGCGGCATGCCGCATGCCCTGACATTCCGGTTAGAAGTTGAATGCCATGCGCGGCGGCGCGCGGCGGCGCCGTTGCCTCTGTGGCGCCGACCGCCGTGTATATTAAACAGCCTATAATTGGTGTTGTTATGTATATTATTATTATTATTGTATCCATACCTATGCCTTGTACTATTATCTATTTTGTGCCATGAGACATTGGTGACCTTAACACGACGTGGTAATGATGATGATGACGATGATGATGATGATGAATTTGAATTGCATGGTAGCATATGCTTCCTGTTCTTAAAACAACGCCGAAACTCCCAAACGTGTATCTATAAAGAGTCAGGAGTTCTCTCAGCATCTTCGAAACCATGGTATACCTTGACCCAATATTTGACTTTTTGGTAGTATATTCTTAGTACACTTCACATAAAACCAAAATCACCATATGTTTCCATATAAATTTCGAGGAGTCCCTTCGATTACTCCCATCCCATCATCAGGTCACCACTTTTGTGAACACACCATACCAAATTGGAGTGAAACCTAATACAACAAAACAAAAATTTCGACAATCGGTTCACAAACGGCGGAGTAATCGTTGAACATACAAAAAAAAATATATATCCACAGCCGAACATATAACCTCCTCGTTTTTTGGAAGTCGGTTAAAAAAAAAGTCATTTAGTTCATTATATCGATAAACTATAGTTCAAGTAATAATAAAGGCAAAAGGCATGTTAAAGCCAAATCATAAAAAAAATCGTTACTTAAAATCAACATTTTCATATGATGACCTTGAAAAGAAAAGACAATGGCATGATCAAATTAAGAAGCCCCACCTTTTCGCTGTCTTTTAAAAATGGCAGAGTACTTGTTAATGTACCTGACTGTTAAAATCTTATTACGCAGTTCTCCGTACAACATGTCATGAATATTAGCCTAATATACGGCCTTTGTTGAGCAAACACGAGACTTCGCGTTTAAAACGTAAGAGTTTTGGAAACTCATTTGCTTTTATGTCTTAATTCATATTATATTTAACGATGCCAAAAGTGGCTTTGTTTGTAAATGTTTTGGAATCTCATCCATACTTACTTACTAATATTATAAATGCGAAAGTGTGTCTGTCTGTCTGTCTGTTACCTCTTCACGGCCAAACCGCTGAACCGATTTTGCTGAAATTTGGTATGGAGATACTTTGAATCCCGGGATAGGACATAGAATACTTTTCATCCCGGAAAAATGTACGGTTCGCGATAAGCTAATTTTGGCGCAACTAGTAATAAAACATTGAGTGTTGTTTCATCACTCGCTAGATAGAACTGTATACTTCCTACTTCTCCTATCTTCTCCTGATTAAATTCGTTGCGGTTCCGGACAGTTTTAGCATGTCCCTCGGGCTCCCTGAGATCCATATCAAAGGGTTTTCGTGGTTGGATACCGCTGTCGATCCTGGCGACACAGGAGATACAGTGGTGGGAATGTGTGGTGGACGAAAGCCCGTTTAAAAAAAATCAATCGCTAGATGTTACGAATTTGCTATCCTACGGGAACCTTTTTTTTTCATGATAATAAATGTGTTACCTAATCCAGGTCACAAGCTATAGAACATGAGTCAGAAATAGAGTTTTTTATACGTACTATTACTGATAAAAACACGGAAGCGCGTGAAAACACAATTATATCAAGTAAGTATAATTAAATATTTTATGACCGCGCTAATTACAATTCTTACAATTCAAAAAATTTAGTATTATACTAAAAATCGAAAATTTTCTACATATTTATTGCAACAAAAGCACTACTCTACAATTTAAGGCACAATATATTTATACAAATTCAAGTGTTGACACATCGGAACGCCATTTTAAAGATTCTAGTCTTATTCCGTTGAAAAATTCTGTCAGGGCAACACTTCCGGAGAGGAAATTGCTTCTCGTTTCATAAATCAGAGCACAGGTAGAATTTAATATCATTATAAAAACTCCCTTGTGAACATTAATATCTTTAAAATATTGCTCAAATGATAAGCTAGCACTGAGATGAATTATTACTCTGAAATGTTTAGTTCATTTCAGACTTTTGTTGGTCCACTATAGGAGGATTAGGAGAATAGTAAGTACCTATGTTTGAAGGAATCGAAAATTCAATGTCACCATTAATTTATTAGGGTTCCGTACCCAAAGGGTAAAAACGGGACCTTATTACTGAGACTTCGTTGTCTGTCCGTTTGTCTGTCCGTCTGTCTGTCTCCAGGCTGTATCTCAAAAACCGCTATAGCTAGATTTCGGAAATTTTCGCAGATTGTGTATATCTATTGCCGCTATAACAACAAATACTAAAAACAAAATAAAATTTATATTATATCTTCTTATATATAAAATTCTCATGTCACAATGTTAGTCCACGAATTCCTCCGAAACGGCCTTACTGATTTTTACCAAATTTTATATGCATATTCAGTAGGTCTGAGAATCGGCTACTGGGTACTTTATATATAGATAAGTGCATTTGTTGAATAAATAATAGTAAATTATTACAACTCGAGACTGAGGGCGACCATTGTTTGTGCGATGGGATAGCGATAGACGTTGCTATGGTAACATACTTATTTAGTCACTCCAAAAAAATAATATGGGCGAAATAGGTACTTTATATTATGGCAAAGCAACGTTTGCCGGGACAGCTAGTATTAATATAAATTTATATACCAGTAGGTATATAAATTACCCATACAACAAACCTGATTTTTTTGGCCTTTTTCGCTATTTGTTACTAATGGCAGAAAATTTCAAAAAATCCTTTCATATATCATTCATGTGCACTTTAATAATTCATAATATTAAAATAAAATTAATATTTTAGGGGAGCTCCCATACAAAAAACAAAAATTTTGGCCTATTTTACTCTATAACGGGACGGAACCCTTCGTGCGCGAGTTCGACTCGCACTTGGCCGATTGTTATTAATCACAAAATTAATATTGGGTTCTACTTAGCTGAGCTTCACTAGTGAACAAGGAAGAGATTTCCAAAACGATGTGGCTTAAAAATGTTTCTCACCTCTCAAACAAATCCGATTTGTCTCCAAACTAAAGTAATTTAAGGCGACAAACTTTGGCGTTCTTTTATAAATTAGCTTAACAGCTTATTGTAATTAAATTTTTAATCTGAATTAAATCTGAGAAGGATTAAGTTTGACTCAGATTAGACGTAAATCTTTTTATATCCGTAATCAGATTAGAGGCAATTAAATATTTAAATTTGGAATGGAATCCGTGGACGTGTGACGGCCATTTTGTGAGCACTAATCGAATGACAGGCTGACTCGGCAAATTACTGTCGCTACTCGCGTTAGCTGGTATCACTGATTGCCTATTATTTTATCAAAGCCTATCAAAACCAATTGTGCCTTTACTACATTTCACATTAATATAAAAAGGATCATTTCATAGCGAAATTAGATCAAAAAGCATAATATTATTAAAGTTGGTAATATGTACCATCGAAAAAATTGATTCATAATACGCAGATTTCTTTTGGTCGGGCTTAAATGACAATTGGACGTTGGGGTTGGATCTGTCGGCTGGGTTTGATGTAACGCGACCAAATTACGTTTGCATATGAATCAACTTCTTCGACAGTACATAAATTGTTTATCAAATTATCGGCACGAATGGGCCGGCTCGACCGGAGAAATACCACGTTCTCACAGAAAACCGGCGTGAAACAGCGCTTGCTCTGTGTTTCGCCGAGTGAGTGAGTTTACCGGTGGCCCAATCCCCTACCTTATTCCCCTCCCTACTCTTCTCTATTCCCTTCCCTTCCCATCCCTACCCTCCCCTATTCCGTCTTAAAAGGCCGGCAACGCACCTGCAGCTCTTCTGATGCTACGAGTGTCCATGGGCGACGGAAGTTGCTTTCCATCAGGTGACCCGTTTGCTCGTTTGCCCCCTTATTTCATAAAAAAAAATAACGGCTTGTAGATTTAACTTAAAATGGTAAAATAATGGAACTCATTTTGCAATATCGCATAACCTAATCTCCATTAACTTATGTGGAAATATGCGCGTAATGTACCCGATATCGATTTTACTAAACGTTCTAGGACTATCGAGTCAACTCAGCTCATCTCGGTACCAATAATACCGGTTTGGAGATAGGTAACTACATAATCTATCTAGACTTTCGACATTAATTATTATTATTATGAGCCCGCCCCATCCACGTAAATAGGTAGGTATAGTACTCCAGAAATCGTATGTTTTGTCAAAATATGGTGCCAAATTTTTATCACTCCTCTTATTTATTGATATTTCAGTATTAACTATAACTTGAATAATTTTGCGCAAGCCTTGGAATATTAGTATGTAGTAACTATAGTAGATATATTTAAGTTTTATGAATTTACCGTGGTAACAGAGTTTAACGTTTATTATTAAGAACAATCTCGTATTTTAATCGCAAATACAAAGATAATAAACAATCGGGACTTATCAATTTAACTATTAATTTATTGGATGAATGATTTAGTGAGAAGTTTGTCCTCTCGGGGTTACTCGGGCTATATCGGGAAGGTGTCAAAACTTCCCGACACCTCCAGCCTTATATAAAGTATTTAAGCGATCGCGAACAATGGTTATTCGATGATAGTACTATGTTTTATAAGGAAACTAGATGACGTCCGCAACTCAAGCCCCCGTGGACAAGTGGCAAAACGCTAACGCTAGCGCTACAAAATGTATGGATTTGACATTAGTATTCGCTAGCGAAGCGATGACTTATGTCAAATCGCATACATTTTGTAGCGCTAGCGTTAGCGTTAGCGTTAGCGCTTTGCCACTTGTTTACAGGCCCAGTTCAGTTTGTTACAAAGTCTAGCTAAACTTGTATATTTTATTTTCATGTCAGAGGGTTTTATTCCACTCCATATTAACGGTATTAACTCATTTAAAGCAGATACCGTCTTGCTCTATGAAAGTTTTCAAACAAATTATAAAGTCAAGATCGCACTAAATAAAAACCTCGTTCGAGCACAAAGTACGTGTAATGGCTGGGTAAAATATGCGGCAAGATGTTCTTATAATGTACGAAGTTAAGCGCTGTAAATCTACCGCTTAAACCCCACTGCCCGTTCCATATTCAAACTGCCCTTAGCCAAGCACGATCCGCGCATATTTTAACACGATCGACGCTGTTTATTAAACGATTTTAATATTTAAATCGACTAATCAGCATTATAATTAATGCAAAATGATAAAAGCTTGTTTACATAATTGCTTCGTAAAATATTGACTGGTAAATTTCGTTGCGAAATAATGTTTTAATTGAGCGACAGGACATTTTTGGATTTAGCCGGGATTTTGTGTAATTTATAATTAAAAATAAAATAACGAATTATTAAAATATAAAATTACTTGCATCAAATTTGAAATAATATATTACTGGACTAAAACAAGGGCAACTTTTTATTCCGAATGAAACATTTTAGAATATTGTAATAATACAGAATATTTAGTTCCATTAATAATATTAATATAAATTTATTGTGATTTGCTTATTAATGCATTTCAAAGCTCGTCTGATATGAATGTGACATTCGTTTATCTATTCAATAGCTCTTTTGATTCGATGAACACATTTGCGTCAACCAATCAACTCCTATTAAATAGATGTAAGCTAATGAAAAACACCTCAGAATGCTCAGTGGACAGTGGTTGAGCAAATGGTAGCTCTAGCCAGGGGTCGCAGATTCGAATCCCTCCGACGGAACAATAAGTTTTCGATGTTCCTGGATCATGGATGTGTATTAAATATGAGTATTAAAAAATAATATGTATATTGTATACTATATACTTAGTATAAAATTTCATCAAAATCGTTTCAGCCGTTCACGCTTGAAAAGGTGACAGATATTCAGACTATTTCGCATTTTCAATATAAGTAAACTTAGGATTCTCGTTACAAAAATAAGTGAGAAATGTATAATCCATGCTTTCAGATTTTTGTCAACGAACTAGATGACCCGGTGCACTTTGTATCACTTAAAATACAATATAAATCTTCCCTGGTCTTTATAAGTACCACGAATATTTTGAAACTAAAGTCAGTTTTTCGAGTTTTCAAATTTCCGAGTTTTAGCGAGACAAAGATTAAATTCATTTATAGGGTACCTTGTTGACTATATCCGTCCGTCTGTCCGTCTGTCCGTCTGTCTGTCTGTCTGTCTGTCTGCCTGTCTGTCCGCGGTTTTGCTCAGAGACTATAAGACCTGCAAAGCTGTAATCGGCGAAGTATAAAGGAACTTTTCGTTCAAATTCTTTTGAAAGTAACTGAGATAGTGTTGTTGGTAGTGTAAAACACGTTATAAATGTGCATTCATTGACCATTAAATAAAAACTAGCGGTACTACGGAACGCACTTGGCCGGTTTATTTATAAAGATCCATATGGGATGTGATACTATGAGTCAATTTATTAGATATACACTCTATCGCATTTATATTATTAGTAGAGAAGTAAGGATTTTACAAAAATAACTTAGAAATCTAAAATTCCGATTTTATTATTAATATTAGATGAGATACTTTGAGGCAATTTATGGGGACAATCGGACTGGGGCCCGGTGTCGGTTCCATTGTCTGAGAATCGCCGCAAGCACAGCCTTAATTGATATCAATTACAACTGAAACGACTGAAACAAACGATCCCGTTATCTACAAATGAAAAATTATAATTGAAATTGTCTTCCATCCTTGGTGCAGTTTTGTCCCTGTCCTTTTTTAACCTGACTATCGCGAAGGTAGAGGGAATATAATTATGTTTTTCAAAGTCCTTGTTTGTATGTTTAATATTTATTATAAATTATAATCTAGCTGATGTCGCCCGCAACACCGTTGCCTCACAATAATTCTTTTATCGCATTGGGACCGTAAATTTATCCAATAACCAATGTACCAAATTTTACCAAAATCGGTTCAGTGGTTAGGGCGTGAAAAAATAATACACGGACAGACAGACACACTTCCGCAATTATAATATTATGACCATGGATCATAATCCATATATATATATATATATATATATATATATATATATATATATATATATATATATATATATATATATATATATATATACTAGCTGTTCCGGCAAACGTTGTTTTGCCATATAAATAATTTTTGGTATGAAAAATAGATGTTGGCCGATTCTCAGACCTATATTCCTATATATATATATATATATATATATATATATATATATATATATATAGTCGACACCAGCTTTAAATAAAGTTTCTATGTCAAGAATCTCAGAAATTTTTGGATCTGGTACCGATTCTAAAATTATAAAGATACAGTTTGTATTTGTATAATTTTTCTTTGGTTAATTCATGTTAAACCAGCGCGTTTAAGTATAAGAACTTCTACGCTGACAAAGATGAAGATAAATTATAATGTAAATTTACTTGATGTTCTCCAAATCAATGTTTTAATTATTTGAGGTTCTCCAAATCAATATTCAATGTTTATTTGTTGGGTTGATATGCTTATTTTTACTTTTAGGGTTCCGTACCCAAAGGGTAAAAACGGGACCGTATTACTAAAACTTCGATGTCTGTCAGTCTGTCTGTCTCCAGGCTGTATCTCAAGAACTGCTATAGCTAGACTTCTGAAATTTTCACAGATTGTGTATTTCTGTTGCCGCTATAACAACAAATACTAAAAACAAAATAAAATAAATATTTAAGGATCCCATACAAAAAATACATTTGTTTACCAACTTTCGCTCAATAACCAACGATACGGAACCCTTCGTGCGCGAGTCCGACTCGCACTTGGACGATTTTAATAATAAATAATAATTATAATTAAGACCTTCAAGACCTATATAAAGTTCAGTGCCCAAAAATAAATAAAAGATGGAATGAGTCATTAAAGCTTGCACCTAAAGATTAAAATGGATGTGTTATTTTAGAAAATAACGATAAATGATAATTGATAAGATACGATGCTGATTCATATTGTCTTGGCGCATTTTACGCGCAGCGCGTGGACGTCGGCGAAGTTAAGTTTGCGAGGCCCATTTTTTAACCGACTTCAAAAAAAGGAGGTTATGAGGAAATTTTATTTTTTTTATTAAATACAAATTTACAATTTTGAAGTTGGTTTTATCTTTTTAGGATACTATTATTCCCAATCAAGAAAACCTTAAATTACATAAGCCGCATTATAGTTAAACTAATGATCATACATTAGCAATTTGTTAAAACGTAAACCAGTCTTATTGCTAAACAAAATGTGATGCCAAAAATGGCACAACTAGAAATTAAATAGACTAACTTTTCGTCTTTTATCCTCAACATTTCAAATACTTAATTAAAAACTTTTGCAAATCCCCTCGAAGCGCGAGGCCGTAGGCGGTCGCCCACGTCGCCTACGCCTAGCGCCGCCACTGTTCATTATTATCTATTCTGATAACACAATATAATAATAATATAAGAAGTCCAACAGTACCGGTTATAACCTACATTGCTGTTGTGCTTCTAAAAACTCGTACTCTAAAGAGAAAATTCACATAGCAATTAGCAAGAGAAAATTCACATATATTTAATTAAATGAAAAGATTTCTACGTGGATGTTTTCACCCAAAAAACCCGAAATTAAATCATCACGCTATCGATAACAATCGATTTGGCGACGATCGGATGTGTAAGTCAGTGCCCACGCAGAGCTGATAGTAAAAAACGTGCCACATCTCCGAAGCGTTCCAAATTTAAAATATCAAGTGTTCTCAAAAAATTAATTCGAAAAAGTAGAAATGTGTTTTTGGGCGAGAGACAAGGAAAATCAAAAAGGTTTTAAATTCAACGACAGCAAAGGCCATTATAGCGACGTCAATATTTCGGCTCCTCTCAATCCAAGCGTTGATTAATCGCCATTTCAATATCGGGGACACGAAATTTTTCCTCTATAATAGGTACGTCACGAAACAATTTTGTTATAATTTGGAAAGTTTTGATTCCCGCTAGATATAGCACAAAATAAGGAACGAATTTTAATCGAAACCGTAGATGAATAAACTTTAATTACTTCTAAAATAATGTGAAATAAAAATAAGTTTCAAGTATTTTTAATAAAATGTCAAGCTTATAAAACATCTTCGTAGACAATATTCAAATTAAAAAACTGATTATCTGAAGACGTAGAATTACAATTTTTTTATTTTTATTTAGGTACGTAAAATGAACAGAACTTTATAGAAATCTATGAAAAATTATAGATAAAGGCAATTATTGCTACGTAACAGTTACTAAATACGAGTATGCAAATGACTTCGTAGCAGTTGCTACGAGTATGCAAATGACTTCGTAGCAGTTGCTACGAGTATATGAAGACTTCGTAGCAGTTGCTACGAGTATGCAAATGACTTCTTAGCAGTTGCTACGAGTATGCAAATGACTTCGTAGCAGTTGCTACGAGTATATGAAGACTTCGTAGCAGTTGCTACGAGTATATAGTCTTCATATATACTAAATACGAGTGGGTAAAGGACTTCGCAGCAGTTACTACGAGTATGCAAATGACTTCGTAGCAGTTGCTACGAGTATGCAAATGACTTCGTAGCAGTTGCTACGAGTATATGAAGACTTCGTAGCAGTTGCTACGAGTATGCAAATGACTTCTTAGCAGTTGCTACGATTATGCAAATGACTTCGTAGCAGTTGCTACGGGTATGTGAAGACTTCGTAGATGCTACGTCTACTATAGTCTACGATTATAATTCGTAAAATGTAGTAGCATATATTTTATACACTCGTTTGGTAAGACTTCATAGTCGATATTACAAGTTGGACTCGCAGTTTGTAATAATATTAAGGATCTGATCACACCGAGACGCAAAGCGCCGCTGCATTATTTGTTAAGCTATTTACTACACAAAGAATTAATAATTAAGAAGAAACATTTTATTGAAAAGTTTGTAACGTGCAGCATGTGCAGTTATGCACATACACAATAATAATGTTGTGTGTGTGCAATTGTGCATTGCCCCTTTTAGTCTTTAGTTACTACTTACCATTAGTCTCATATAAGATTACGTAAGGGCTTGTCGCCCTGCCGGCACCTATATAATATACCTGTGTAGTATACACCTAAAATGAACACGAATAAATGAAGTCCGAAAATAAACATTTTTAATTCATCTCTCATAGGGCGCTCCCCTTACAAGTTCTAAATGTTGAACAGCGCACTGAGCTGCTGAAATCGAGATTAAATTAGTTTATGTTTCGTTTTGAAAATAATTAAAATGTATTAATATTTTAGATCACATCTCAAGCATATGGAACTCTCAACCAAGGATATCACTAGTTACAATTCAAGTTATTTAAATAGACAGTTTAGGAATAAGAAGCTGATAGTTCTAACTCATGGATGGATAGCGGATGGGCTGGCTAGCTCCACTCAGCTGATTAAGAACGTGTACTTGAGTGCGACTGGGCCAACGCTGTCTCCTTCACCAATTATATCGTCTCCCATATATGTCTGACAGTATCGCGAAAAAGGTAACTTTATTATAATTTTTTTTTTAGAATTACTTGATTAAACACATCCTTTTCCAGAACTCAAAGTAAATTAATAAAAAAATTCTTAAAATTCTTTAAGCGATTAAAGCTGATCGCACATTTGTAAGTACCGTGCGCGCCGTACGCGTCGAACGTACCACATAGTACACGAAATGCGGCGCGTACGGTGCGGATGAATTTGTGAGGTTTCACATCATTTCATACAACGAATTCTAAAATGCGGCGCGTTCGATGCGTGCGTGCTGATAAATGTGTGATTACCTTCAGGCGTAAAAAGATAACAGACAGACAAACAGACAGTTAATTTGTCACATTTTTGTATCATACTTTTATGTAGAATATTTTGCAACTATAACTGTTGTGATGGATTTGAACGGCAGCAATATACACATGACCGGACATAGTTTAGGAGCCTACGTGCTGGGCCGTGCTGGGAAATTCTTGAAAGATACTAATGTAACTGTCGGCAGAATTACAGGTATAAAATACAAGATGTTATGTAAACACCGTTATCCTTGAAACCAAGGATAACGGTGCTTACACTAACAAACTGTATAATTCAACACATAGTTACCTTTATACAGCAAAAAAAATTACGGATATCAGAGCTTCAGCTAGACGTAGCCTGTATTTAAGGACACTATGACCTTCTAGTCAAAATTAAGTATATTTAATACTCTTTTTTTATGAAATACGGGGGAAATGAGCAAACGGGTCACCTGATGGAAAGCAACTTCTGTCGCCCATGGACACTCGCAGCATCATAAGAGCTGCAGGTGCGTTGCCGGCCTTTTAAGAGGGAATAGGGTAATAGGGGAAGGTAGAGAAGGAATAGGTGAGGGTAGAGAAGGAAATAGGGGAGGGTAGGGAAGGGAAAAGGATAGGGGATTGGGCCTCCGGTAAATTCTGCATTATCTTTTCTGCATTATATCGTAGAGTTATTGTTTTTTTAACAAGATTTATGAAATAAAATTTTAGGCATAGATCCCGCTCGACATTTCTTAGAATGGCCCAAATATTTTGCGGGTATAGACAAGGAGTCGGCCGCGTTTGTCGACATCATACACACTAGTCGAGGAGCCATAGGCTATGAGCTCTCAGTCGGCCATGTTGATTTCTTCCCAAACGGTGGGCTGCGCCAACCGTGCTGCTTATTCTCTAATATTTTAGCAAGTAAGTAACTATTAGGGACAATAATTCACTTTGCGAAATCACGTCGAGGCGTCTCGATGCATTTTTAAATGAAGTGTCATTCAAAGGAACAAGCAGGCAAGTGGCAACTGGCTGCAATAATGCATCGCAGCGCTGACGCCGCGCAATGTGGATTGACCCTTATTCGTTAGTCATTAGTTCATTTCTCATTTATTATTACCAGCACTACCATGCCCCCAGATTTTGAATAGGTTTTTGCATGAGATCTTGTATAACCAACAGATTTTGATAAATATTATAACACAATAATTAATGTATATTAAATCACAGATAAAACACGATTTTTCAACTACCTAGGTAAATGGCGCGCTTAAGTGTTTAGATATTACGTTATTATTTAACGCCATTTTCTATGAAGCCTTGCTATCTTTTCGGGCAAACTATTCCATTCTCACCTCAGGTTTAGCTACTGTTACACGAATTGAGAGCCTTACTGATAAAATAGCATGAAACCAGGCTAGAGATAAGCTATAAAGAATGATTTGCCTCCGTGGAAGTATGACTTTGTAACTCTATATATGTGGCAGGGCCTCCCAACGTTTTTAGTCTTGCAGCGGCTTTACGAGCTTAGTATTTTTATGGTACCATGTACACTGTGGCAATCAATTTAGTCAAAATTAAAGGGAGCTGGACGAGAATAAAAATTGTCCCAATATCAGTACTCCTTGTAAAAAAAATCATAAAAATATTACCCTTTTCTTTCAAAAATCGAAGAGCAAAATAGATAAGATGATTGAATCTCAGTTAAACTTTTAACTATTTATTTGTACTTACCAAAAACTTCATTAGGGTAAATGGGCAGTTGGCAAATTGTATCCAGTTATCCTTTTGCTGGTACTTTAATATATTTTTTAAATCGTAGAAACGCCATTAATAAGACTATCTATGCTCTATCTATAGTGTATGCTGTATAAAAAACTGAAAGTGGCAATAATGTTTTACCACTTTTATAATTACTAGTTTTTGCAGCTTGCTTCGCTATATTTCTGATATATGTCGACCTCTGTGGCTCAATGGGTAGGCCGGGGGTCGCGGGTTCGAATCCCGCCGATGTCAATGTTCCCGGGTCTGGATGTGTATTAAATATGTGTATGATATAATAAAAAATCTTAAATATATGTATGTAGTATAAAAGTATTAAATATATTTCCGTTGTCTGGTAACCCGTAACACAAGTCCTTCAGGTACTTAGCACGGGGCCAGATTGACGTGGTGTGAAGCGTCCATAGATATTATTATTATTATATTTCATGGTACCCCAAGGGGTCGTGACTCGTGACGCACACTTTGAGAACCCCTGGCCTGCAGAATCATACGTAATGTGTCTGATAGAATGCCTCGTATTGAGGCTGGGTACAATAGCGCAGTTAGTTAGCGGTTAGACACCTCGTTACTCCAATACGCTTTCGCTGGAATATGTAACGGATTTGCAAATTGCAGTTACAATTCACCATTGCATATTCTTTTTTGAATTTCAAATTCCCTTCTGTATCGAACTCAATTTGAAACGCATATTTGAAGATCCCTTTGACTTTTTTATTGGTTCAATATAGGTTCAATGCAAACGCCAAAATGGTTCTCCTTTGTGTTATTAGTTTTACAACGCTCTACAAAAATCTTTAAACATTGTAATTTATAATATTAGAAATAGAGGACTCAGATATTCTGATATCCAAATCTTTAACTAACAGTATTCTTAAGACTTAGGGCCTGTTTCACCACTTTCTGATAAAGTTCCGAATAGGCTATTCACAACTTTTCTGACAGATTCTCCATACTTCATCTGTCCAGTTAATTGGTGGATAGCCTATTCGTCACTTATCAGGAAGTGGTGAAACAGGCCTTAAACTGCAAGAAAAAAGGGTTATTTTACACACATAAAATAGCACACCTGTTCTAAATCTACTGCAAAGTGTCAACGTACCTACCTACATCAAAACTATTTCTAATTGAAACTCCTTTAAACGGCTTACTAAAATTATTATGAAGATATAATATATTTTTCACATAATATAAGGATCAATTCGCATTACGATATCGCGAGGCATTTTTAAGCTACTTAAACCTTCAGGCCCCGCGCGAGCACCGGTGATCGCGACAACAATAGAATACAATAGCAATTCCTGGAAATTCCGACTGAAGTATTAATTTAGTCTATTAATTTAAAGAGTTTAAGACATCCCACGAGCGGCAAGTCTGTTTATTCAATAGTGTATCTTCTTGTATAGTAAATAAAGATCAGTTTTGAATTGGTGTTTCCATACATCAACGTGTCACGTTGTTCTGTAAACTGGTCCTTACATATACTTTTCAGTGATGTGCGAGCACAGCTGCGGCTACGTTTACTTCGCTGAGACAGTCCTAGGGCGAAATACACCGCGTACAAGTGTGACTCCCACGCCGCTCTATAGTTGGGGAGATGCGACGGACACGACACTCAGACAATGGGGGAAGCGTGCTCGGAGGACGCTAGAGGCAATTACTATATTACCATACACTAGATAGGCACCAATGGCGTTTTACTTTATTTCCTCTATTCTCATAACAGGCATTTTTATAAAATTGGCAAACGATGCAAGTGATACCTGATGGAATGCAACTACCGTGATCGGCCATGAACAAGCTTGAAGAGGTACCTCTTCAACTTCTTCAAGCCCAAACCGCTAAACGATTTTGATTAAAGGTATGGAGATACTTTGAGCCCGAAAAGGACAAAGGAGAGGTACTTTTCATCCCGAAAAAATGTATTGTTTCCAAACGATAATTTTGGTGCCACAGACTTGCCGGCAATATCAACTAGTTGTATTATAAATTAATAAAAAATATTGTACTTAAATGAATAAGAGCGTAGAATAGATAAATATTTATATCCGATAAACATAGTGATCAATTATTTTTTTTTGACAAAATAACTTGTACTCAGATATTAAACGCATTATAACTTATTATAAGCTCGGATAGGACCTGAGAAGATTCAATCACGTATTCACAGCGCTTGCGAAGCCATTATCATATTTATGCGCTAGGACTTAGTTCTGATTGCAATATACGGCGGCCATTGCTCATGGCATTAATAGCTATTAGATACAATATATAGACCACAATATCTATATAGCTTACTAGATGACGCCCGCAACTCCGTTGCGCCAACATTCGTTTATCGCGCGGGAGCCGTACATTTTTCCGGGATAAAAACTATCCTATGTCCTTTCTCGGGACTCAAAGTATCTCCATGCCAAATTTCATCAAAATCGGTTCAGCGGTTCGAGCGTGAAGAGGTAACAGACAGACAGACAGACAGACAGAAAGACAGACAGACAGACAGACACACTTTCGCATTTATAATATTAGTATGGATCTACATAAATACTAGATGACGCCCGCAACTCCGTTGCGCCAATATTAATTTCGTTAATCGCGCGGGGACCGTAAATTTTTTCGGGATAGAAAGTATCCTACGTCCTCTCCTCACCAAATTTCAGAAGTATTGATTCTGTGGCGTCGTGAAGAAGTAACAGACAGACAGACAGACACATTTCCACATATTTTATAATATTATTATGGAAGTAGGTACATAATCCATAATAATATTCTAATAGTGCAGACATGCAGACAAATATTTTAAAATCCATCTAAAGTTTGGAAAATAACATAGATTTACTAACTTTAAACATAACAACAAAACTGGTAAGTAAATATAAGCACTTCATCTAAGCACCACACAAAGTACTCGAAACTTACAAGGCAGCGTAACTTTTTAATACTCACCTAATATCCTGTAATAAGTCTGAGCTCGAGCCTGCTCCATATTCAAGAGGCCCGATAACTGCCCTGCCCTCTTAAATCTACATCAGCCTTCTTGCAGACGTTGAGGAGATATTAAACGATTTAATATGTAAAACTAGGTTGAGTGTTGCGTTTGTTGTTTGCATAATTAGTTTTGTAGTGTGATGTATACAAGATATAACTAAGTAATAATATTTCAAGGTGTGTATGTGTGCCTGATGTAGTTCACTGTGAAAGTAGCAGAGCTAAAAGAGCAATTTTTTGTGATTTATATTATAAGCAAGCGTTTGCCCATACAAAAGTTAAAAAAGCTACTCTCAGCGCTGCTACTTTCACAGTAAAGTTATACAGGGGACTCATGTAGACCCTAGTATTACCACCGTTTGCTACACCTTGTATAATAGTTATAATAATGTAGTACCAGCTATGACGCTCACAACCCCGTTGCGTTAAAATGCTCCGTTACGCTTATCGTGGATACCGTACTTTTTCCGGGATAAAAAGTATCCTATGTCCTTTTCCGGGACTCAAAATATCTCCATACCAAATTTCGGCAAATTCGGTTTAGTGGTTTAGGCGTGAAGAGTCAACAGATAGACAGACACACTTTTGCATTCGTAATATTAGACTCAGTATGGCTAACGTATCTACTTATATAAAATTTTCGATTTTCGTAACTTTATCGCGATAAAATATATATTGATTTTTGTTCGAGTAAAAATACAAGATCTATTTCGCGTCTACGTTGCAGAAAAGTGTCATCCAAGTGCCACAAGATCCTTGTAGGTATAATTATAATGTGTAACTATAATTACTAATTGCAAATTTTATTTTTCAATAGGTACACCTACTGAGTATGTCAGAGTTCAGACAAATATATAGTTTAACCCATCAAGCCCCGTACGAACACCGATGATCGCGACAACAATAGAATAGGTACATAGCATTTCCAAAGAATCCCCGATCGAAGGATTAATATGCTGATTGCGACCGGAAATACTAAATACCTCACAATTATCTTCGGATAACGATTAAACGTTCAGAAAGTTCGGTAAAATGTTCGCACTTCGAAGAATATTTCCAATAACAGTCGAAATTGTTTCTGTAGAATGTTCCGTGAGATTACCGCCTTCAAATGGACGACGACAGATAAGTGGGAAGGTACTCGTTTGGAATTGAGCGTTGAAAAATCGTAACAGTTTGTAAAGAGGAGCGAGCAAATTGCCGTATACCGGATAAAATTTATTTGACGGGGTTAAAATATAGGTTTGTATTATTTTCATTCACAAAACGAAACGGGGCAACCCGTTGTATATGTAACGGGGCTGAACGCTTTCCATGTTTTTGTAACGGGCTAAGGGATCCGTATGACGTTTTGTTGTTTAGTATTTTGAACAACGGTTCTGTATATTATGATAAATGTGTTACGCAAAAAAATAATTAATGTCATATAACATAACTCATATGTATTGACATCAATATTTTCTCATGGCCGCTGGTGAAGAGTTACCATGTTACTAAAATATTATTTGGGTTAGATAATTATGTAGATTATTCAGGAAGATAATATTTATTTTGCAATAAGTTTTAATATTAGACTGATATAATAAGCAGTTGTAAGAAGTAGATCATGCGTTTTAAGGAGGTAGATTTTATGTCCACCATCAAAATAGGTAGATACGACTAATCTATCTCCTAAATCTGTACTACACTACTATTTAATATCTTTAATCGCAAAACAGAAAAACCTCTTTTCATAGAACTCCTAGGAACTCTATTAAAGTAGTGATTCAGCAAAAAATCCTCCTATCCATGCTAATAATGCTCTAATCTGGCATTAATTGAGGGGATTACGCCGAAGTCGGGTACATTGAGGGGGTGTGTTCTACACCGATCAATTAAAGACGTGAATTGAAGAACCAGATAACTAACATTTTATAACTTAGGACAATCAATAATTTTTTCTCTTAAAATTTAAACAAACCTTGTAAATTACCTACTTCATCATCTGACTTATATGTCTCACATACAATCCACATTTTTTGATTTCAAATCATTTTCTAGGCCCTAAAGCCACATTTGTGCAAAAAAACGGCAATTTATTAACTGTTACTTACCTGCTTCTTCCGCTCATGTCTTCATTATTGGGAGGAGGATCTGAATCAATCTGACATTAATTTCAATGGAACAGCTTATGAACCTAGATTCTTTCTGTTCCTTAATAAAATTATTACGTAGCATCACTCTGATATCACAGTAATCATTAGGTACATCAGACGAAAGTTTATTGGAGTAGATATGTATTGTACGTCATATTTGTTACTTCTACAATAAAAAACTAAAACTAGAGCTAAACGAATTTCGATTTAATTTGACATGGTATAGTATTAGGGCCGGGACACAAAAACACGGCACGACGTCGTACGGCACCGTGTCGTGGGAATTCACGACGCGCGTCTTAAAAAACCACGGCATGACGTCGTACGGCGTCGTACGACGTCGCGTCGTAGAAACTCACGTAGAAATTCAAAGATGAGTTTTGGCCGGGACACAAAAACACGGCACGACGTCGTACGACGTCGTAAGGGGGTGACAGACACGCGAGTAAGTACGCGGACTTATGGCTCGATGATCTTAATCGCCTGTGTGTCAGCATAGAGCCGCGAGCCGCGAGCCGCGCGCCGCGAGCCTGGGGGTTACCATGCCCCCAGGCTCGCGGCTTGCGGCGCGTGTGAGCGATTCTCGTGTGTCACCGACGCGAGCCGAGTAAGTTCGCGAACTTAAAACCCGCGTAAAGTTCGTACGTGTGTCACCCCCTGTACGGCGCCGTGTCGTGGGAATCCACGACGCGCGTCGAAAAAAACCACGACACGGCGCCGTACGACGTCGCGTCGTAGAAACTCACGTAGAAATTCAAGATGAGTTTCTACGACGCGACGTCGTACGACGCCGTACGGCACCGTATCGTGGTTTTTTACGACGCGCGTCGTGGTTTCCCACGACACGGCGCCGTACTACGTCGTACGACGTCGTGCCGTGTTTTTGTGTCCCGGCCCTTAGGCCCTGAATTAACTTTACTTAGGTATGCTGAAAAAGTACATTGTTCCCGTTGTATAGTAAAATATATATTATAATTAAAAAAGAGAGCTTCTCTGTTGACATTTTCACTGTATCCCCATTTAAAAAATCCATTTAAAACTAAAAAGCTCGTAACTACGTAAATGGAATTTGCGAGCGCGGGCACCTGTTCGGTAGATAAATATTTTTTCGGCAGCTGCCTTAAATATTATTAAACTTTTCGGATGAGGTTTCCTAATTTTTTTCTTACAGGTCGTTAGTTTTAAAAAGTTATGTTATCTTCTTATCTAACCTAACTACCTTATTTTAAGTATCATCTATTTTCGTATGTGAATTGTGATATATTTACACATAAACTTTCTGTGCATTTTCATCAATAATTATAGTTACTATCGATGGCATTTATTTTTTAGATACTTAACTTCTTCACGGTAAATAGTGGCCGAAACTCCGCTGAATATAGTTACAGTTTCACGGTGGCAGAACCAGACAGTAAATACTTATACTTACCTAAAAAATATTATCAAATCGAAGGATCTCTTGTTGAATCAGGCTGGTTATTATATTATTTTTTTATAAACGCCATCCCACTAATAGGGCCCTAGAATTTTTTTTTTTTTTTATTACTAACAAGCTATTTTTTGTGAGTAGCTTAATTTTGATAAGACAAACAACTTTTTTATCTGCGAAAAATCTTGTAAGTGGTAGCTAACAGAGATAGAAAAGATTTCATACTTTGATTTGATGGAGGACAACGTTAGTCTTAAATTATATAACTACTTTCTGTGATAACTACTTATTACCAGGTTCTGTAATCAACAAAACTTGGTCGACTACGGTTGGTACCCTAAAAGGGAACTCAAACCAGCTGATTTTTGTATATTGGTAGGTTAATAGTTATATAATTTAAGAGTAACATTGTCATACAAATAGAACAATCCTTTAATTTTAGGACCATCAAATCAAAGTATGAAATCCTTTCTATCTCTGTTAGAAAGAGATCCAGAACCACTTTCAAGATTTTTCGCAGATAAAAAAGTTGTTTGTCGTATCAAAATCAAGCTCCTCATAAAAAATTAGCTTGTTAGTAATAAAAAAAAAATTGTTCGGGGCTCCCTGACTAAAATATTATAAAGGCGAAACTTTAGATGTATGGATGTATGTATGTATGGATGTTTGTTACTCTTTCACGCAAAATCTACTGAACGGATTTTAATAAAGCCTTACAATAATATAGCTTATACATCAGAATAACACATAGGCTACAATTTTAACCGACTTTCAAAATGGAGGAGGTGTTATGTTCGTTTTTTTATGTTCAACGATTACTCCGCCGTTTGTGAACCGATTTCCAAATTTTTTCTTTTGGTTATAGGTTATTCATCCCAATTTGGTACCGTATTCATAAAAGTGATGACCTGAAGTGGGATCCACAAGAAATCGAGGGAACTCCTCAAAATTTATATGGAAACATGTGGTGACTTCGGTTTCTTGAGCAGTATTCTAAGCATATGCTACCATCAAGTAAGATTTTGCACCAAGGCATATACCATGGTTCGGAAAGTGCTGAGAGAACTCCTAACTCTTTATAGATACAAGTTTGGGAGTTTGGACGTTGTTTTAAGCATATGCTACTATGCAAATTACATTCATCCTTATCATCATCATCACCATCATAAACCATTATAGAACCATGTTTCGTCCCGTTTTGTCCTATTATTGGTACTTTTCATAGTCTTTTATTATATATCACTTAAACCACGGGTAACACCGCGTGGCACAGCTAGTACATCATAAAGATAAAGCCGGCCTATCAGGCTGGTTATAATATAATGCAAACATTATAAAATAGCATTTATGTCTGATTACATTTAGATCATCCTTTGCCCAACAATGGGACAGTTTATAATGCTTATAATAATAATAGTACATTTAGATCAAAATGCAATAAAACGGACTATTGTAATACCCAAGCCGTGATTTCTTCGGTTCTTCTCTATTTACACTTTCCTAGTCTCGGTGGGATCGGTTCCGGAAATGTTCCTTCATTTTGTGTCATGTTTGCAAAACAGCAACCCTTCTACGCCCCCGGGGTAATAACTGAAATACTTCATAATTAACTTAAAAGTACGGTAGCGGAGGGTTAACTAAACATTGTTTACTTTAGTGTATTATAAATAAAATAAAATATATGTATTAAGATAGTTTTGCTGTATAGCCGGAAAATTCTACTCGGGTATTGTTCTGGTCAAATTAGGTTCGGTCGGGTCGCCAGTTGATAGAAGTAGATAATATATTATATAACTGATCAATATTTTGTTTTATAGTTATAGTTGAAGAAACATAAAACTGCTTATAATCTTTTACTTTGATCTTAAGATACAATCATAGTAAGTAGATACTTAAATATAATATTAAATACTATCATGAAAATGAAATTGTAAGATAAATGGTGGACCTATAAATTCAAAGGTCCAAACTAACATAATAATTAGGTATTGCAATCCGGATACTTCGAAATCCGAAAAATTCGGATTATCCGGATTTTTTGGGTCTACAAAAAATCCGGATTTTTAGTTTTGAAAATCCGGATTTTCGGTTTTTTCGAATAGTTGCTAAAATTATGGAAAATAAGGTTTTATGTAGTATAAAATTAATTTGGATGTATTGTGTAGCATCTGACATACAAATTCACATTTCTTTAAAGGCGCTATCATAAATTTGCGCGCTCAATAACTATAATAGGTACTTCGTATGTCCAACATTGCATTGTTTAGTTATTTGGCGGTTGTAAATTGTGTATTAACATTTTTAAATTTTATTTTAAAAAAGAACGTAATTTTTTATATCTCATGACCTATTTTACTATACATTTTACGATTTAGTAATATGACTGCAATCATGAGAAATATACAATAATTATTCTTTTTGGATATCGTCACTATTGAATAAAATGGTTTTCTAAAAAAATCTTCTGATTTTTAAGTTTGTCTAATAAAATAAAGGAAAAGGGTTTATAAAATAATTATTTAAATGTTGATTTAAAGTTTAAAGTATTATTTTAGGTTTTTTTATTCTGTACAATAAGCCTATTGAGGCAAATTTATGCTGGGCAAAGGTTCATCTAGGATATTCCACTTATCTCGCTCCAGCGTCACTGCTGATATGCCTCCTAGGGGGAGTTTGCAACCGTGTACTAGTCTGAGGTCTTTGCAGTAATCGGTTGCTCACAAAAGAGCCAAGACATGATAGTTAATAAAAATATATTCATCTTCTCTGACAGTCAAGCTGCACTTACCAATGCAGCAGAAATTTAGACGAGCTGGTTAGGCTTAGAGCTGAGAATCTCATATACGGTCCGGAAGCGGTCTGTGAAACATTTCCCATTACTACAAAGCAAGTGCTCGAGGAATGGGGTCGCAAACTAAGAAAATAGCAATGAAATTAGACTCCTGGCCTTGAACATTCTAAAGCACTAATTCCTGGCTTTTACAAAACTAACTATTAACACGTATTCTATAAAGATAAGAATAAAAATCCTTACCTTTACATAATAACTAGTATTACTAGCATTACGACTTGCAGATTCTAGGAAAAGGGCCGACACACCTTTTAACTTGTTTTGTTTTTACCTCGTTGACTATACTACTTTACTCAGCAGTTGTAGCTGCTACAGCTCAGGTAGCTACAACTCACCTACTCTACTATAGAGGAAATTGATGGCACCAATTCCAACCACATCGTTCAATTTATGAGGATTAAGTAGTCACAATAGATCCTCAGGAGTCGTGATGACTTCAGGGTTACAGTAACCTGCCTTCAGAGGAAAAAAAGGCCTCGAGGGTATCGAGCTATTTTTTCCTAGGCCTAGCCTAGATACCTACTGTCGATATCCAGCCTAGATGCATGTGGATAACACGACCAGCCCAATGTTACTTTAGCCGCCGCCCGCCGTCTTGACTCCCACGTCTGAGATTCTTGTTTGGATGGATTTTTTGTTTTGTCGAAAGGACTTACTTCCAACCTACTGCGATCCATTTCTCTTTGGCAGGCCCCGAGTTGGATTTTTGTAAATTAGTCAATGACCGAGTTCCCGCTCTGTTGGTTAGGACGAGTGAAAAACACATGTCCACGAATCTACAGTTCCCTGAGCGGGGTATGTTTTCCTTCATCATGGACTAGTTTCTATGTATTTCCTTGTCTGTTATCAAAAGAAACTAACTGGCCCAAGTACGTCTACCTTACATCTCCATAAAGCGGAAATTGTTTAGGCTTTTATTGTCAACTTAAATTCCACTTATTCAAATATCTTTAAAAAATCAAGATATTTTTAAGTTGTTAATAATGTTTTCATTATCAAATACTGTTATTTTAATATTTCATCACTCCCATGTGAAAATCACTAAATTAAAAAAAATGTTAATTGTTTTAAGACTTCTGATAGTGCGCTATTAAAATGAATGTTTTGAAAAAAAAATAACAAGAAAATAACTTTCATTTGAAGCCGATAATCAAAAATATTAGAAAAATTTCATAAAATCCGGATTATCCGGATTTGAGCTTGCCAAAATCCGAAAATCCGGATTTTTTAAAAAATCCTTTTTTGCAATCCCTAATAATAATATTATCTATGAATGCTTCACACCACGTCAATCTGGCCCTGTGCTACCAGGACTTGTGTTACGGGGACGGGGTACCAGACAACGGAAATATATATTTTAAGTAATCACTATTAATACACATCTATGAACCAAGAACATTAGAACTGCTGCTGCTTTTTACAAATGTCTCTATTTAGGTTAAATTTTTGTAAATTGCCTATACCAACACAATATTCATTCTCACAACTTTTAAGACGATAATAATAAAAGCATAAATCCAATTCGACAAAGCTCAACACAATCAATCAAATATTATGATAGCAATTTGAGCGCGGAGTGTGAAGTAATTGAATGCTCGTAAGGCTGCGTTCAACACTTGAACAGCAGATTCATATTTTGTGCACTACTCACCTATTCGCTGGTGAAACTTTAATCGATCTTCTATTGAAGCCAATATTGTTGACATCCATACTTCCATACTAATATTATAAATGTGAAAGTGTGTCTGTCTGTATGTCTATCTGTTTCCGCCCGCAACTCCGTTGCTCCAAAACTCGCTTGTCGCGCGGGAACCGCACATTTTTGCGGGATAAAAAGTACCTTTGTCCGTTTTCGGGACCTCAAGTATCTAGAATTCTCCATACCTACCAAATTTCAGAAAAATCAGTTCTGTGGTTTGGGCGTGAAAGGGTCTATTAGGTATACATTACTGTAGATGACCCCTAGTGGTCGGTCGTCGACGCTTTTTCGATCAACGAAACGAGACCGTTTATCGTTCATCGTAAACTAGTTGAAAAAACAGTTTTTTTTTCCAACTAGTTTACGTCTTCGACGAATAGTGTGGTGGGTCGTCGACGCTTTTTCGATCAACGAAACGAGACCGTTTATCGTTCATCGTAAACTAGTCAATAACAAAACAGATTTTTTTTCAACTAGTTTTCGTCTTCGACGAACTCTGAACTAAACAATAAACTATGACAAACAAAGTAGTTTTTTTGATTAAACGACTTTCAGCATTAACTGTTTTGACAAACTTGTTGTAGTTTTGCACTTCGACGCGACGAGTGATAACGACCAACGACGAGACGGTTTAATCTGTGAGCGGTGGAAATGCACTTCCCTACATAGTACATACTTTTTTCCAGGCTTAGGACTGGCAGGCAGGCAGATTAATTACTGAAATTTTACATTTACTTAATTAATTTAAAATATCACCACCCATCCGTCGATCGCGTCAAACGGTCTCTGTCACACACACCGTTCCGGCAGGGCAACCGTTCACGCATAAACCAGTTTATCAGTAGACGCTAAACTAGTTTACCCGTTCATGACTAATAAACAGTTTAATATAACGGTTCGTTCATTCAACGCCCATCCCTAATGACCCCCGCAACTCCGTTGCGGCAAAACTCGTTTATCGTGCGAGAACCGTACATTTTCCGGGATAATAAGTATTAAGAAACTTAATAGGAATTAATGGAAGTACCGAAGTCCGAAACAATAGATCAATAGCTTTCCCACAATAAAGCAATCATATTGGAAGTTTATTATAATTTCAGTTATAGCTATTAAATTATGATTGTACGAACTTCTCAATTCGATTCGACCGAAAGAAAGTCAATTTGCTAGGAGATAAATTACACAAGAGCTGAAATATTTCGCAAATAAGAATCAATCGATCAATATTTAACAATAGAATATTATAAGATTGATAAACATAATAATTAATAGATACATTTGGGTATGTAACTATGTGTCCCTTGTATAGGGTTCACTGTGAAAGTAGCAGCGCTGAAAGAGTTGTTTTCTTTTTTTTTCCTTATAAAAATTGGCACTTAAAATTGATTGGAAAAAAAAGTACTGACTACTGTAACTGTACAAGTAATAAGTATACATAACACACAACAGATATCTACAATGAAATAGGTCCATGTCTTTATTCTACTTGAACAAAAATATTTCCACTAAAAAAGATATTATTTATGTGAGAATTTCACTAAACGGACAGCGAATGACGAATGTGTCATGAACCTTATGAATTATGTATTTCTTTGTTATCCTTAATACAAAAAACTTGCTACATAAAATAATACTTTTATTTTTCTAGGCCATCTAGGCGAGTCTGGCAAGGGATTCCTAAAATTGGCTCCACGGAACCCTAGCTGCTAAGTTAATTTTTATTCTGTAAAACATAATTTATTGAATATTTTGCATTAAAAAGAAAGTGCCTACCTGATAAAAAAACATTAATTTCGACCGTTTCATAAACAGGCTTATAGGAGGATATTGGCTACTTAATAATAACCTACTTTTCGACTTCGGCCGATTTTCGTGTACCCTGATTCCGTTAAATAATCAACCATTAACACAGCTACATGGTTTCGATGCAGATGTGGCGGTACCCACAATTCGCCTAACATTCCTGCATCGCGCTATCGAAGTTTTCTAAGCGCATCGGTATATATACGACAGCTGAAATGTATCACGTGGGCTCCGGCCTGACCGAGCATACCACCTCGCTCGGTCGGAAGATCTTCCTTTGGCCTTCACGCACATATCCCACACAGTCTCGGTATGGTGAACCTACAAAATGGTGTTCTCATGAAATGTCAAACCAACGTAAAACGCGTTCTCATTCAAACGATTCACGTACCTTAACTGTACTCGGCGAAACATGGCGGTAGCGGTCATTGACTCCCTGTCAAAAACTTGTTAGTTCATATTATGAGGATGTTTAAATTATTGTTTTACCTTGGAAGTCGGTTTTAATTTTTGTTAAAAATAATAATTTCACTCTTTTTAGTTGCCTAGTAAGCAAAGGTAATCTATATATATATATATATATATATATATATATATATATATATATATATATATATATATAGATTACCTATTATTCTATGTATAGTACGCGTTTGCTTACTAGGTAACTAAAAAGAGTGAAATTATTATTTTTAACAAAAATTAAAACCGACTTCCAAGGTAAAACAATAATTTAAACATCCTTATAATATGAACTAAAAAGTATTAAATAGTTTTTATCTCGATAAATATTAGGTCCCGCGTGATATACGAAATTTGGCATAGCAGAGGTTGAATATAATAGAATCAAGGCTCTGTCTTAAAAGAACGTCCGCCCAATGGAACCTGCGAGCTACTTTGACGCGCCCGCACATGATCTGAATAAAAATATGGCATTATTTATTCCGTGGTAGTTTAGTTGGCAGTTACCTCGAGAGGTTGGGCGGAACTTTTTGTAAATTCCCCAGCAAATATTGACACTTGCGAAGTGGCTGCGGAATACACATCATAAGCCGTGTTCTCATTAAAAGTCTTTAAAACTTTGCGACCTGCTTGTTTCCAAATTTTCAATGGCGAGTCAAGTTTTTGGTTCACGCGAAATCTAAGTCTGCCTTATTATTGCCTGAAAAGGTATCCCACATAGAATAAACATAAAAAACATTAAGTACGCTTATTATAGTGCACGACAATAGTCCAATTTTTATTAAAGTTTCTTATGGAAAACTAAAATTAACGATAGATCGTGGCTTGGTATTTTAATGTTTTTGGCCTACTGGTGTCAATACCTCATGTACCCTTATTTACACGCAAAACTCTCCACTGACCAATCCTAAGGTATTTAACTGAAAACTAAAGCCAATAGCGACCTTGATAACGCCATCTTTTCGCAAAAGGGTGAAGAGTCGTCAAACAAAAGTACACGACTACTTAGGCCCTTACTCACGCTCGCGCTACGGCGTAGCAGGCTCTACGCTATTTCGTGTTTCGTTCTACGTACACTAGATGGCACTGCAAAGGCCAAACTTAAGTAGGTACAATGATATTCTACTAAATACAGATCTGTTACGTTCATACTATTTTCCAGCTTAAATTGCTTCCGAACAATTTTCAAATTCAATTGTCAAATTTGACAGATAAGTGAAACAAAAGATACGAAATGCCATTTACATAAAAGGGACAAACTAAATATAAGACGGGCCAATTGGCCCGTATTTATGGCTTCACAACGCGCGCGGTAGTAACATATCTGCTTTGAGGTTTTTTATATAATATCATTGAGTAGGTATAAATAAATTTGGTGCATGACGTAGCAAGCTTAGGGTGGGTTGCACCAGAGGCGTGGTTAAAGTTAAAGTTATAGTTAAGGCTAACTTAGCTTTTAACCTTAACTTTGACCACAGAAATTGACAGATGTCTGTTTGGTTTATTTTTAAAGCTACAGGTAATGGAATTGAGAGTATAAAAAATTTAATTATCCGTAAAAATCGACAGGAAAAATATAACACTGAAACAGTAAATTTTCACGAAAAAATTTAGATATAAGTATGAGCGGTTATGCTTAATATGGCGTCGAACGCCATATTTAACGGTAACCAAAGTTTTGACATTTTGCACTGTGGTTATAGTTATAGTTAAAGTTACAGTTATAGTAAGTTGGTGCAACCCACCCTAAGATTTAAGATATGCACCCGCCCGCTCCTCAGTCCCGAATCGTCAGACGAGTTCAATAAAAGAGAATCGTTTAATATTATACCTACTTAATTACTGGAATACTAACTGCCGCACTCAGTGGAAATTTAATTATTTAAATTAAAAAATTTGACATAAGTCCATACATTTTCTGTCAAACTCTTAATTAAATTGAAGGTTACGAGTCCGTATACGAAATTTGCCGATTTCGCTGATTTTACAGACGTGATTTAAAAGTTAAAATACAGTATTTCTATAAGTTTTAATGCACAAAATGTAAGATCATTTCAATTATAATCTAATGTTGAAGCTAGATTTTTTATTTTTTTTAAGTATTTTTAAATAATCCAACTCAAACCCGCGACAATTTTGTGATTTTTGCTGTAAAAGGTTTAGAATATCACCTGTTTATGGATTGTATTGACGTCTTAACGGTATGAAAAAATACCATGTACTGTTGAGAAAGTCGTCTATAAAATGTTGGAATTACTTTTTACCACTTTAATATGAAATAGTTGAGTAAAAAAATATGTAACTCGGCAAAATTTTAGAGAAAATGGGCAAAGAATTGCTGTTAATTTCGGCAACTTGGACCTACGTAATTCATAAAAACTAAAAAGAAAACGACAAAAATAATCTATAGATAAAATTCTATCCAATTCGAGAAAAGAGAAAAAAACCAAATTGTGCCAAAAAAACACGATTCAAAACAACCTAAATCTCACATTATATTACTCGCCGCAAGTTCGAGTCGGCTTTCCGCGCTTAAATATATTTTTAATCTAATAATTAATATATTTTTTTTTAAGTCTAGAGGAAAAAAACCTGCTTAATAATATTTCTGTAGCGAACCTTTGCAATTTCGGCAAAATTTCGTATACGGACTCATAATTAATTAATGTCTCTGAGTAAAGTCTTTAAACATGGAACAGTAACAAGTTTTAAGTAGGAACTGTAAAGGGTGATTGAACAATAAAAAACTAGGGTGTATTTTAACATTTTAATCCAATAAATAGGTTGGAGGATTACAAAAAGGAATGCTAAAATATGATAAAGCTAAATAGTGCAAACTGCCGTCAAAATGGCATGTTATGTGTACCATAGGCTTATGATATTAGTTATATGGGACTAAATAAATGGCACACTTATATAATAAATGTATACGGTACAAACAATAACATATTTTTTCGATATCAGTTTTGGTTTAGTCAAAACTTACATAAGAGGATATTTACGCAGCATATAACCAGAGTAAACAGAACTAACGAGTAGGCCGACTCAGAAGATAATCTCTTCTGAGTCGGCCTCGGAATACGTCAAACGTATAAACGAGATCATCTCGTTTATACGTTTGACGTATTAGTATGTCATATCAGCCAGCGTGCGCGGCACTAATGTGAACATGATGAAACTGACATTAGCGCCCAACCCCCGTATATTTGCCGGTTTGTTTGAAGTCGAGGTACTCCTTAGTTCTGTCTACTCTGATACATATATAACTTTTTAAGGTCAGCTGAATGTCTTTGTCTGTCATGCGACTTATCTAATATACCAGGCAAAAACAAACAGTATTTATTCCAAATTTATTCGCTGTGTAGTGTGTATGTATAAATATATTTTTCTTTTATAAGGGGGTATAGCTATAACTATGCATTAAAGTGGTAGGTACACCGTAAATATTCACTTGTATTTACATGTTCTTAAAAATTTAAGTGAATAATAATATTATGAACACGTTTATTACCTATATGACTATATTTTGAGCGTATAATTTATTAATTTTAACATTATATAACAACTAGCTGTGAACTTTGTGTCACTTTAAAACCTTCCCTGGATTTCTACGAATATTTTAAGATTAAAATCAGCCCAATCCGTTCAGCCGCGCGACTAACACATTTGAAAATCCATTTTTATATTTATAGATGAACAAACAAAATTTAATAGACACGACCCACATTTTTGATGTACTTAATCATAGAATTAAAAACGAATTTGTTATATTTTATTGACTGAAGTTTTGTGCAGTCGTTGGCTATTTTTTAAATTTTTGCTATGGATTTCGGGCCTTCACGAAAAGCAAACAAAGTTTTATTTCTATAGAAGAATAAATAACAAAATAATCTACTATCGTGGCCGTCAAGAAACAGTTGCGCTAAACATTTTTGAAAATTGGAATGTGTCATTATACAAAGGCAGTGTTTCTTGTGAAAACAAACTCCGTATCACTTTAAACATTGTTATTGTTTAAAAACCAGATCCACCATAGGGCTTTATGAACTTAAGCACCGTGAATTCCAGGGGCCCTCGGCTAAGTCAAGTCAAAGTAAAAAAATAGACGATAATGCGAACGAATTTTATTCTTGTGTATATTTTTATATACTTAATACTAAAATGAATTGAATGGGTACGATTACCCATTCAATTCATTTAGTTCGTTTAGATCATTGATTCCCAAAGTGGTCCAGGTGGACCCCATGGGGTCCACGAGAGCCCGATAGGGGTCTACGCTTACGTGGAAAAAAAATGGGGGTCGTTAACGGGGGTCTATAAAAATTAGGTGACCCGATTTGACTTCTCCTATGAATATAGGCAGACAATATCATATTAATAGCAGATTAAATATTACAGAGCGAGGAGATTTAGAAATAAGTAAGAGTGTGGTAATTTTTGTGTTAAATAGCTACAAACAAGAAAATATTTGCGTTTACGTACGTAATTCGGGTTTTACCACCCAGAAGCGAAGGTTATTGGTTCTTTGTGAGTCAAACTTATTACAAAAAAGAAAGGTCCATGTCCATGGACCAGGTCCAAATGTTTCAAGTGGTCTATGAGAAAAAAAAGTTTGGGAACCTCTGGTTTAGATGTAGGTCGCCGGTTAGACGGTCAAATTTTCATCAATCTGATCCATCAATCCGGTAAAGATTGACGAAAATTCGATCGAGTAACCCACGGATTGATGGATTGATCGTATTTTTAATATGGACTTTTTTTAACCATCAATATTCGGTCAATCAGATTGATGGATCAGATTGATGAAAATTTGACCGTGTAACCTGTGACTAGGTTTAGGTGCCCCTAAGTATCTAGTACTACCCCAGGGCCCCCTAAACTCACGGACTGACTTTACAAGACAAAATCCCTGCCAGAGATATTAAAGGATAATTCAAATCGATAGGAAAACAAAAGCGTGTATTGTTTAAGGTTACAAGCAGTGGTTACCCAGTTATCTTTTTAAATAGCACATAAAAGAGTAGACAAGTTCACATGATTAAAATAATCATTGTGTGCATATTAATTACTATAATTAATAATTATGCACAGGGAAATTGTTATATAAGCAGTTGTTTACACTTAATATGATTTGAATAAATATATGACACTTGATAGAATTGTAATCACACGAGTTTTAGTACTGAATGAAAAACGAGTTAAATTTAAAACATACTCAAGTTTATCCTATTTAATATAATATTTTGTAACGCATATATCACATTTTCAACTATTGCTTATGATAATAATTCATTAATGATTACTGTAAATACAAACTGGCAGTGAGAAGAAATTTTACAATCAATAAACCAGGATAGCCAACTATTCACATTTAAATTTTAGCTAACTTATTACTTATCTAATGATTATCGTTTTCAAAAACTTGTTGTTACTTGTTTTAAAATCCCAATAAGTTGGACATATCTGTTTCTTGAACAAGTTTTCAGCATCTCTTAGAATGACTATAGGTACTGATGACATAATTCAAAGAAATGTTACATACGTCGCAAATCTAGTAAAATTAGTCAACCAATTCTCTCCCCAGGGCCTAGCCCGTTAATTCAACTAGATAGCGATATAATATTATATTTTACAGTTATAAAAGTAATGACTGAAATAAGTAAGATTACAGTGTAGATAAAAATATAAGTTATAATATTTATTGCTTCGTTCAAAATATCTGTGATAATATGAGTTAAAACCTTACATCCTTCGACCAAATAAGAATGTGAAGACAGAGCTTTGTAACGAAAAAATTGTAGCCAGTTTTAATTATGTATGTAGTTAGCGCGACTCCACTCATAAAAACCACATACACACACATTTAAAAATAATGTGCGTATACGGTGAGGCGTAGTTGATCTGCCTTTGTGTGCGATTTGTAATCATGGGTAGGACCAGAGACCACCCAGTAGGACTCTGTCTTGACTTTTTATTTGGTCTGAGCTGACTACTTTTTCGTTTTTGAGTATACCATTTTGTGCATCCAGGTTTTGTTTTCCCTCACAAATGTTATTTACAAAGTTATAACCATAGACCTAAGAAATATACCTACAGTTAAAAGAGATATTTCTTGGATCCATGCCATAATAAATTATATTGCTGTAACAACAGTATCACAGCCATACAATGTACAATAATCTCATAGTTAGAAGTTCTGTAAAACAATAATCCAAAAGACATTCAAAGGCACAATGTCTAATTGAATTAGCTAAGGCAATTCAATAATTATTATTGGTATCAATTTAGTGCTAATATTAAGATTCTTTAAAATTATTTACATATTTATACAGAAAAGCTTAAAACAACGAAATAAATATCTAGAGATCTTAACTACAAATTGAAACTTTAATAGAAGACTAGTGCGTAGTTTAAATAACTCAGAAGAAAAAATACAAACAATAAATATATGTAGATTATCAATAAACAACATTTCAAAATGTAATATTAAGGGGCCGGGCTACCCTCAAAATTCTCATACATACGTAATACCAAAATCATTTTCTCATACGAAAATATTCAACATGTTTGAGTTATTTTTCAGCTTAAAATAGTAATTACCTAGGCTCCTGTACAAAAATTAACTTCAAAATATATAAACACTAAAAAAAAATTTTGTGTTACATTTTTTTTTTACTAAATTTACTACAAAATATTTAAACACTAAAAAATAGAGTAAAACACTAAAAAATATATAAATAAATACTAAATTAACTACAAAATATTTAAATACTAAAAAATATTTTTTTGAGTTGAAATATTTAGTAGTAAATTTACTATTTCTTATATATAAAATTCTCGTGTCACAATGTTAGTCCACGAACTCCTCCGAAACGGCTTTACTGATTTTTACCAAATTTTATATGCATATTCAGTAGGTCTGAGAATCGGCTTCTGGGTACTTTATATATTGATAAATGCATTTGTTGAATAAATAATAGTAAATTATTACAACCTGAGACTGACGGCGACCATTGTTTGTGAGACGGGATAGTGATCGATGTTGCCATGGTGACATACTTATTTAGTCACTTTAATAAAATAATATGGCAAATATATTATGGCGAAGCAACGTTTGCCGGGACAGCTAGTATTTATATACATTTTTAGTGTTTAAATATTTAGTAGTAAATTTAGTAAAAAAAAATTATACTTACACAATTTTTTTTTGTGTTTAAATATTTTGAAGTTAATTTTTGTACAGGAACCTAGGTAATTACTATTTTAAGCTGAAAAATAACTCAAACACGTTAAATATTTTCGTATGAGAAAATGATTATGGTATTACGTATGTATGAGAATTTCGAGGGTAGCCCGGCCTCTTAAAACAAATCATATTTTTATGTTTTCACTCTACAGCTTTTTCATGGGAATGTTATGAGTTATGAACTTAAGACTCATGACTTACAAAGAAGAAGTTTTCTTTCTTACTTTGTATATTATTTTTATAACTATCCAATATTACTAAATGGACCATAAACATTCTTTTTTTATATTTAATGACGAATTATGTACTGCAAGTCTATCTTCTCCCAGAAAAGTAATACTTAGGAAGTTTCTTTTACTTTCACAATACTAGCAGTACTTTAATTGTTCTTTCAATCTTTGCTCTACACATTGGACAACTTTGTAGTTCATTTTCGGAGCAGGCCTGACAGCAACACATATGACCGCAGGGAACAAATACTGTCTCCGGATTTGAATCCATACATATCACACACTCAGCTCTTTCCAATCCATCCTCTTGTTCATTTTCATTGAGAACTCCTGAATAATTATTGTCTGTTACCAACAGAGATGGAGCACTCGGTGAGGCCATCTCATCTGCTCCCTGAGATTTTGAGTCTATGTATTGACTTATCGCTCGCAAAATACTCTCTCTATCTGAAATGAGACTGACACCATTTTGCTTTAGATCTTCATTAGAAATATTCACCAAGGATTTTCCAGAGAATATAAACTTTACTAAAAATGGTAGACAATGTATAACACCTTCTTGGATTAGATAGTTGGCAAAGATGGGGTCTAATTTACCAATATCAAATAAACTTTTGGGGGCAGAGTCAAGAAGTTTTTGGTAACTTCTCAACCAAAAGTCTGTCTTTGTTGGTGTCTCATTTTCAGCTTCCTTTAATGTGTCGAGCAGCTGCTGCCTCCTTTTATTCCTCTGCTGGAATAAATCATCCAGAAGATTGACTAACTCTATTCTTTGCTGCAGAAGATCATTGAAGTTATATTCCAACTGCACCCTTTTCTTTTCTTGTTCTATGATACTGAGTTTTGCTAGGTGCGAGGATACTAAAGATATTTCCTGATTTAAACTCCAGCTCTTGGCATCAACTCTATCGAGTAGGGAGGCAACTGCAGCTTGTTGTAGGTCCTGGTCTTCAAGAAGCTGCTGTATCATTCCTGACCTGTTTTCATTCTTGGCATACAGTATGTTTGCCAACTTGGTAGCTCCCTCAGTCTCCTTTACTAATATGTCCTGTTTCATATTATTTAGGTTATCAATGTAATGTTTTTTATAATATTTAATCAAATTATCTTTCTCCATGAGTAGCTCAGTCGCTTTCATGATATCAGCTTTTCTGATGTTGTCATAATTTTTTCTAGTGATCTCCAAAAGATGATCATGTTCGGCCTGCTCGTGAGCCAGCTGTTGCTGAATAATTTCAGGATTTAGTCTATCTGACTGAATAAAGTTTTTGAGCAAACACTTTATTGTGTTTTCATCATCTTGGATACATTTTAAAAGTCTTTGCCTCTCCTGTTCCCTAGTTTCCTGAGCTTTTGCTATTTCTAAGTCGAGACTTTGCTGGCTTTGCAGAACTTTTGTTAAAAATTTCTCCCGCTGTTGCTGATTGTGCTTGTGGATTTTCTCCTCCCGTTCTTTCGAAATAGCCTCCTGCTCCTCCCAAATAAACCTAAGCTGATTTTGGAAAGCCCCAGACATGCTCGATGTTTGTGCTGGCAATGCATTCGGGGTGTCCAAGATTGGTTCAATATATTCAACATTCATGTGTCTACATAAAAATTGCATAATTGTTGCTGTACCTTGCGAGGTAATGTCGATAGAAGGGAATAAAATATTCTCAACATCTAATTCAATATGTGTTAAATTATTTGCATAACAGAGTTCTGGACAGAGTTCTTGTAAATTTTCATTTTTAGAAATATTTAAATTGGACAAACATTTTAATTTACCTAGTTCAGAAGATAAGCTTCTCAATCTGTTGTTTGATATGTCTAAGATTTTAAGGCTCTGGAGGTGCCCTATACCATCAGGCAAACTTTCTAGGAAGTTGTTTTGGATGTACAATTCTGTAAGGCTAGTTAAATACTTTATATTACTAGGTAAATGTTTAAAATTATTGAAACTTATGTTGAGTATTTTAACCAAACGCAGATCGAGTAGTTGTCCACCTTCTTCTAATGAGGACAAGCGGTTATTCTGCAGATATAAATAGTCTTTGCGAAATACCTTGCATATTGAGAATATTCCTGCTGGGAGTTGACGCAGTTGACAATCTGATATATCGAACTCTGGATCCGGTGATTCTTTCGCTAGGTATAATTTCCTTTCGATTTCTTTTATTGTCACGTCCTGGGAATCTTGAGAACGTTTGCCGAACAATGACATAGTTTTATTCAAGCCTGAGGCTGCACAACCCATCAAAATAATAATAGTTTTGCTGTGATACAAAAATATTTCATAACAATAAATTACTTTTGTCACCGCAAGTGTTGAGTCATTTCTGAAGTTTTTCAGTGACTGTTTCGCTCTTCAGGGAATTACGTATTTATAAATAAAAGATATCACATCGCAACTCGCTAATAAACAAAACAAAATTTATTTTTTAATTCACATTTCACTATCATTTGAGTTTGACAGAAAATTCAAGTATTGAACTGTCAAAGTCAATCGGAATAATGACAGTGACTTTTTTATGAGATTAAATTGCAGCAAAGGTCAAGTATGTATATTAAGTTTGTTATTATTTTTAGCAATATTCCGCGAAAAAAAAAAACTTCCACCTTTAAGTAAATGAGTGGGTGCACGCATAGGCATGCGTACAGCACCTCCCTCCTCCCACACTGCCTATGCGTACACTTGCATGCAAGAACTTGCAAACACCACCACCACACAAGCAATAATGTCGGCAAATCCGTGCAAGGCACCTCACCACCATGCAGGTTGAAAACCTCGACGCGCGTTTCGCTCCAACACAGGGCTTCATAACGTTATCGAATAACAGAAAAAATATCGTTACGTACCGTTATTTTCATAATGGTAGCCAGATAACGTTATTTTTTTAACGATATCTAGTAAAATAACGTTATATTTACCGTTATTATTATAACGTTATTTTTTCGTTATGGCATATCAAAAAAATAACGTTATAATAATAACGGTAAATATAACGTTATTTTCTGGTATCAGGTATGCGATCGTGCACGGTGCACCAAATCTCACTCATATTTAAAATGTAATAAGCGTTCTCTGTGAAAATACAAAGAAAAAAATACACCTTAAAAGCGTGATTACGTTTAGAAAATTTTCCCGCCTGTCATGACTTACTTGACGGACTATAACGTTATCAAAGAACATATATTTACCTTTATAAATCCTATATAACGTTATAAATACATTTATAAATTTTAAATAAATTTTCATAACGTTATCTATGCCCTTGAAGCAATAACGTTATGAAAAAATAACGTTATTTGAAGCCCTGCTCCAACACCGAAGCATCCTCAGGATGTGGACTCTACGAACAACGTCCGTCAAGTGCCGCCAACGGGCAAAACACCGCCTTTTTATATCCTATCGAGCCCCGCTACTATCCCCACTACCCCCACTACCCTCACCAGTACCCCCGAACATATTAATAAGCGGTGACGTAGTCAAGCAAGTTTGGTCATTCAACAATGCAAATCTGTTATTTTTCTTTTCTTTTATGATCTCTAATAATTGTTCCAACACGCTCAGCCGAAAGCCTTTATCGCATTTATGTAAAACTTTATAGGAATGGCCATCGGGCACGGTATGATTACTATCTAAAAGATGTTTAGCAAAATGTGACTTATCAGGATGACCATTCCTATAAGCCGCGATATGTTCTTTATACCGAGTCTCAAAGCTGCGTCCAGTTTGACCCACATATACACTATCGCATTCAGGACAATCGATCTTATAGACACCGGACTGATATTTTTCATCAATCCGGTCTTTGTGAACCGATTTTCGAAATTTTTGTTTTGTTGTATTAGGTTTCACTCCAATTTGGTACCATGTTCACAAAAGTGGTGACCTGATGATGGGATCCATGAGTATCGAGGGAACTCCTCGAAATTTATATGGAAACATATGGTGATTTTGGTTTTATGAGAAGCATCCTAAGCATATGCTACCAAAACGCAAGATTTTGCACCGAGGTATACCATGGTTCCGAAGATACTAAGAGAACTCCGGCGTATTTACAAAAGCTTATACCGTTTGAGTCACGAGCCAGGCTCTAATAGATGAGCTTTTGTTTATGCATATTACTCGACAATACCTATTCTATCTCAGTAAAAAAATGACTCAAATGGATTAGCTTTTTGCCTTGATATTTTCAAATAAAAATGCACTTACAAAACCTAGTCGAGTAGAGGCTCACCGCCATAATATTTGTTCATCGCGAGCGTGCCATACTCGTACAGCATACTTTTAAATAAGACTGACTGTTACCAACTACGTTTAAATTGTAAAAATACTAAACTAATCGTGATAAAAATGATTATCTGCATTTTGTATTTTACATAAGAGGTACCTAATTACGCTAGAAAAAATATTATACTTTTCTTAGCTATAAATGATCAGACAGATCAAAGACCAATCATTTATCTAAGATAGTTTTATAATTATATTATGTACATACCTGTTTCTTACCTATTAATTAAAGTTCGTTAGTTAATTAAGTAGTATTTTTTGTCACTTAAATACAGAATAGAAACGAATAAGTAATTTCATTACTGTAACATTAAAATAATAACAATTTTCATGTAACTATCCACCTACATATTTTAAAGCTAACAATGACAATGTATTTACCATATCGGTATCAAATTGAATAGCATAATATGTTGCTGCAATGTTAGAAGCAATTTAGCTAACAAAGTCTAGGCGATTTCGGTCATTTTCTGTACTAAAAAAGGTTTTGTCAAGTTTTTGTTTAACAAAAGCTAAGCCAGTTCAGTTTGCGCTTTCACTCTAATGATATTATAGCCTTTGTTAATTGCCGCAGCAGCGCGCGGCGACGGCCATCGAGATAGATATATTAATATTATACCTTAGTATGCAACCGCCATAGGGCCGGGACACAAAAACACGGCACGACGTCGTACGGTACGCCCGCCAGTTACAAATGTTTCAAATATTTTGGCAGACTGAAGATTCAGCTATATCTGGTACCGACTTCAAAATGATGAAGGATTGAGTACAGAAATAGTTGAGTTTTAGCCGAATTCGGAAAAAGGCACTATTCGATAGGAAAAATTATTTAATACTTTTTAGTTCATATTATAAGGATGTTATTATTGTTTTTACCTTGGAAGTCGGTTTTAATTTTTTGTTATTTCATATCTACTGTGACGTCACAGAAGCGCTTTAGTGATGGGAATACCCGTACGCGCGGAATCGATTCAAAGGAATCGCCGCGCCCCGTCTCTTTTGTTATTTTATTAGGTATATCGATTTTTTTATCGATTATTATTCGAGTTCATAGACAGAGGAATGATAAATCTTAAGATACGTGCTTGCCAGGACAGCTAGTAATATATTATATTATTTTAAATTAAATCACTAAACAGGAACATAAATACATAATTATTACATAACTAGCTGTCCCGGCAAATGTTGTTTTGCCATTTAAAGTATTTGTACTTCATTAGTTGATACAAAATCTTACTCCCTCTTTGGTCCCCTTAGTGGGGTAGGGGGAATTTTTTTTATACACCAGATATTAAGTTGGAAGAAGACAAATATA
Source organism: Lysandra bellargus (assembly GCA_905333045.1). Classification (NCBI taxonomy): domain Eukaryota; kingdom Metazoa; phylum Arthropoda; class Insecta; order Lepidoptera; family Lycaenidae; genus Lysandra; species Lysandra bellargus. Next base: position 2,270,631 of record HG995333.1, read on the forward strand.
TCTGCGAAAACCGCATTCAAATCGGATCAGTAGCTTTCGTGTGATAGTGGAACAAACATACAGACAGACAGACAGACAGTAGACAAAAAACTAACTACAGTTTTGGCTTCTATAGCGATGTAGTGACACCCCCCGCTTATTTTTTATATACCTTTAATGTACAGAATTTTTATTTCTACAGTTTTATTATACGTATAGAAAATGTATAGAAATAATATAATTACCGAGTCACAAAATATCCCAAAGCGAACATTATCATTCCTCTGTTTCATGTCTGTTTCGAAAATCAATTAATGAGAATCGAGAATATGTACAACACTATTTGCTTCATTTGACAGAAAAATGAGAATATTGACTGTACCTCGAAACTAAGCGATGAGTGAAAGTATCGATTGTTTTATTTCCATTGCGCGCTCAATAGCGGACAAATAGAACGTGGGCTCTATAATTTTCTAACTAAAGCGGCAATGTATTATGAATCATGCGGTACACACGCAGTTACGTAGATTTCATGGTAAAAACTACAGCGACACACGATTTACATTAAATAATTGATTTTAAAATAAAGATACATGATTAAATAATAAAATTACTTACCAATGATAAAAAACGTGTTCACTATTTATACCAACGTTTTTAGTCCAATTTCCACAGCCCAATACGGCACAACTAGGCATTTTTAGAATTCCGATTGACGTCCGATTCCGATAACGGTGGAGCGCAGACTAAAGAACAGACTTTCGAAAGAGTATAGTTTATACTCTTTTGGGAACGCGATGGCACGCGAAGTACATACACATGCGGGATCTAATTAGATAGAAATCTGTGTTGAATCTGCTATTTGATTGAATAACTAGCGAATTCATCGAATGAAATCATTTAATTGAGTAACTAAAGGCCAACTCGTCAAATCGTTGATGGTAACGTTTAACAAATGAAGTATACATCAAAATAATATAGTTTCATTCAATGAACTGGCTAAACATTCAATCAAAACATAGCATAAATCCTACATAAATCATAATATTTAAACCAAATGACTGTGACATTTATAATTATTATCAAATATGCTGTGTGACTGCAAAGAACTCATGCAAGACTCATGGATAGGGTATTCATGAGTCATTCTCAGGAAAGAGGTTCATCAAGTACTAACTACCTATTAGGGTCCCCTTGCATCACAATATTAATAACTCGTGAGATAGGCCGTAGGTGAGAGTAGCTTTAATCATAAAAGAAGCAAAAACAAAAACACTTATCATTTATTTCTTATCATATTAGGTAGAAAAAATTTACAAGTTTTAAGCTGGTAATTGGTAACATGTTAAATTGTATTCATAGGAATAAAAACATTATCTGTAAACCTCTGCTGAGTCTGGATATTCGTTTTTATAATAATCGTAACCATGACTTTTCGTTGATAACCACGAATGATCTACAGGAATAGAGTAACTATGAGTAGGCGCTTGCTCATTTAAATGACTATTTTGAACTCTAGAATATGTACTTAATTCACTATCATCAAATTGCTTATTTCTAATGGGTCTCAATTTTAGGATCTCCTTATTCTTTCGAAAACCAAATTGTTCTGGGTCATACACTGCGCTGTAATTACTTTTTATTAGACCACTTGGGATATATTCATAATCTCTCGGATGAATAATCTCTACAGTATCAGAATTCGTCTGATGATCACTTACTTTCAGCGCTCGATAGTACTTTTGAGGTCTCAAACCGTAGATATTTTCATCTTCTGATTCATGTGATCCGTATTGAATAGAGTATTTTTTAGGACTCTCTTCGTGAGTGGCGGCTTTGTAATATGCCATTTCTTTTGGAGGCTTTTCTTTCTTAGTAGGATTCATGTACTTGCTGAACGCGGGTGGGTATGGATTTTCATGGGATTTTAATATGTTTGCAAATCTCTTCAGGGCGTCGTTTAGTTCTTCGTCGTTTTCTGTTGTTCCGCTGTCCTCCTTATGCGTTACAATTTCAGAATGTTCGGGAAGTTTCTGTACATTGGGTACTTTGTTCTCGTAAAATAGCGTTGGCGGTCGGTAGCCATAGTTTACTTCTTTTCCAGCTCCAAATTCTTGAACAAACGCCTGTGGCACTTTCGGCGGGTTACTAAAATAATACATAATTTGTGGTGATTGCTCCGCCGGTCGGTTCGTAGGAAGTTTTATTACCACAGTTTTACCTTGCTGGTATCCTATTCCGTGGCCTTCGAATGGCCTGTTCCTCGCTTTCTTCTTGGGTTCGGGTTTCTTCGGCTCAGTCTCGTCTAATACGGATTCAGAGTCGGCGTCGCAATACATTTTGTTCAGTTTCTGTATGTCCTTCTCGGAGGCACCTACTCGTTGCCCGATGTGTGAACCACCCTGAAAAACAAAATAATGTATCTTATAACAAACTCGAAAGTACACTTAAGGGTCCGTATACGAAATTTGCCGATTTCGCTGATTTAACAGACGTGATTTAACAGTTAAAATACAGTATTTCTATAAGTTTTAATGCACAACATGTAAGATCATTTCAATTATAATCTAATGTTGGAGCTAGATATTTTATTTTTTAAGTATTTTTAAATAATCCAACTCAAACCCGCGACAATTTTGTGATTTTTGCTGTAAAAAGTTTAGAATATCACCTGTTTATGGATTGTATTGACGTCTTAACGGTATGAAAAAAATACAATGTACTGTTGAGAAAGTCGTCTATAAAATGTTGAAATTACTTTTTACCACTTTAATATGAAATAGTTGAGTAAAAAAATATGTAACTCGGCAAAATTTTAGAGAAAATGGGCAAAGAATTGCTGTTAATTTCGGCAACTTGGAGCTGTAATTCATAAAAAGAAAACGACAGAAATAATCTATAGATAAAATTCTATCCACTTTGAGAAAAAACAAAAAAAAAACAAATTGTGCCAAAAACACGATTCAAAACAACCTAAATCTTACATTAAATTACTCGCCGCAAGGTTCGAGTCGGCTTTCCGCGCTTAAATATATTTTAAATCTAATAATACTTCAGTCGGAATTTCCAGGAATTGCTATTGTATTCTATTGTTGTCGCGATCACCGGTGCTCGCGCGGGGCATGAAGGATTAATAGATATTTTTTAAGTCTAATAAGGGGAAAAAGCCTAATAATATTTCTGTAGCGAACCTTTGCAATTTCGTATTCATCGGCAAAATTTCGTATACGGACTCTTAAAGCCTTCCTAAGGTAATTTTATATTATCTTCTTAACTAAAAAAAAATATAAAAATACGTAAGCCTTATAATATTTTCTTCTGTTGTATATTATAATATGTATTTGAAAAGGCGGTCGATAGGCAAAGGCAAATCACAAAGCACTATAAACCGACTATAGCTGTGTCATTTGTGAATTGTGTAACTATTTTTATTAGTAAAGATGTGCAAAAATCTGAATCGCTTACCTGTTTAGGCACAATAGTGTCTTGTCCGTTCGACGAGAAGGCTTTCCGGCTGTAATGCAGCACGCTGTCGTAGTCGTAACCCACGCCGAAGTCAGTCACGGCGAACGAGTTGTATTTCCGGAAGTTATGCCGAGCCCCTGGGACATAACAATTGTATTTTATAAAAGGATGCATAAAGCCCTGTAGCCTCCGAATCCTCAAAACCAGCTCGGACTGCGCATAGTAAACATATGGTCGTTGCTCAGAATACTAAATAAACACGTTGGTCCCCCATCTGCCTAGGAATCAACTCAGATACTACATCGGTATGGACTTGTCTCTTGTACTAGTGCACGACAACATTGCTATTGCACTCCCTTCACATGCCAGTAGGAAGAAGATCGCAATAAGTGGGGGGTAAAGAAATAAGTAAATGTCTAAATGCAGAATATTACGCAATGGTCAAAACAGGGAGCGCCATTGGCACATACAGTAAACGATGCGATCAAAATCCAACGTGTTGCAGCCGTTATCTCAGAATATTGACAGAAAAAATTTGAAACGTCGAGCAAAACTTTCCGTTTACCCATGGGCGTATATAAGGGGGGGGGGGGGTCCTGGGGGCGCGGTCCCCCCCCCCCATTACTATCCATCTTACTTATCCAATCGACAATATTTATGTAGGTACCGCACCGATTTTAATCGCGAGGTACATGACGTATTTTTTTCTATTCACAGTATAATAATATAAATAACACATAAACCTGCAACTGTGATCTATGCTATTGATAACTGCGACGATCAGTTTTTTCCTTTGATAAAAAAAGAACTTCTTATAATTTTAGCCACACTTCTAAGTTCTAGTGTCCACTGCAACTCTTGAAAGATCTTTCTCTACCAATAAAACCGGCCAAGTGCATGTTCCGTAGTACCGTTAGTTTTTAATAATTTTTGAATGGTCAATTAATGAAAAATTGTACATTTATAACGAACGTGTCTTACACTACTAACAACATTATCTCAGTTACTTTCAAAGGAATTTGAACGAAAAGTTCCTTTATACTTCGCTGAATACACTTTTAGTAGATCGACTATTACTCAATAACGAAGTCTCAAAACTCAATAACTCAATAAGAGCGCCTTCACATTACGTCGCAAGCAGTGCGGCAGCAGCGCTGCAGCCGCGCGACTTCTATACAAAAGAGAGTCGCGCGGTAGCCGCGCGGTTCGTTTTAGTATAGAAGTCGCGTTGCTGCCGCACTACTAGCGACTTAATGTGAAGGCAGCCTTAGTCTCAAAAAACTCAATAACCGTGATAATATTTTTACTTTTAACTTCAGCGTATTTTCTACTCCCGTGAATTTTTTCACATTTCCAGAAGCAACTGTTTAGCTGGTAGAAGGGGGGACACTGGACTCCTACGATTTTTTCCACTTTAAAACTTCATATTTCACAAAAGGTTCCCTAAATCGGAAAATGATCTATGTATACTCGTAATATTAAAAAAAAATCTAACGACACTCCACACACGGTCGAGTGGACGCGAAAAAAAAATCATCCCCGCTTGATCTGTAGGGGAAGTACGATAAAAAAAGAATTTAAATATACAATTTGTCTGCACCATTCATGCCATGTGCATTCATGCCGAATTACAGCTTTTTAGGTTCTATAGTCTCTTAGCAAAAGCGCGGACAGACAGAAGGACAGACGGACGGACAGACCGAAACTATAAGGGTTCCTTGTTGACTACGGAACCCTAAAAATGGGCGATGAAAGACTCACTGGCATTAATGAGCGTACACCGAGATCTGGCGGCGCAGCTTGATTCCGAAATGAAAATGAAATTATTATTATTCAATTAGCAATAAAACGTAAAAGAGTAAATTTATTACTTTAGAGTTTAACCTTTGTTAATTTTTTTAAATAAATAATATATTCAACATTCCGGTATTCAAATTTAAAAAAATAATTTTGATTTCCTAAACACGTTACCTATTTGCTGCTGCGGAACCCTTCATGAGTGAGTCCAATTCGCAACTCGCACTTGGCCGCTTTTTAGGGTTCCGTAGTCAACAAGGAACCCTTATAGTTTCGGTCTGTCCGTCCGTCTGTCCGTCTGTCTGTCTGTCTGTCCGCGGTTATGCTCAGGCCTCAGAGACTATAGAACTTACAAAGCTGTAATTTGACAGTAATGCACATGTTCGACTTAAAGACTGAAATCGCTCAATGAGCGGGAAAAAGGCTCACAACGCGTTGTGGTCACAGTGAAATAGCCACGACGCGAAATCCGCGTCGTGGCTCTAACGAAAAAGGCCACGACGCGTTCTGGCAATCGCAAAAAGTCCATAACGCGAAATTCGTGTCGTGGCTGATATACTATTAGTTTTTCTTGATCTATTCTTGATTGATTAGCTGTCCATAGGTATGGAAGATTATATTTGAATCACCACGTGTACTAGGTACAAAATATTTTTTTTTACTAAATCACTGCATAACGTGTTTATCATTATTATTTATAAAATATCCATACTTCCATACTATCCGTACTATTATTATTACTGTCTGTCTGTCTGGCGCAACATAGTTGCGGGCATCAACTAGTAGTATTATATTTAAATTATGTATAAATAAAAATAAAACTAAATACTTATTATTTATTAAGATCAGATTACCTTATATTAAAAAAAAACAATAACAAACAATAGCACTTTGCGCCAGACAGACAGACAGTAATAATATTAGTACGGATATTATGGAACTATGGATATTTTACAAATAATAATGAAAAACTTGATATGCAGTGATTTTGTAAAAGAAAAAATATTTTGTAGTACGCGTGGTAATTCAAATATAATCTTCCATACCTATGGATGATTAATTCAATCAAGAAAAACGAATAGCATATCAGCCACGACACGAATTTGCGTTATGGACTTTTTGTGATTGCCAGAACGCGTCGTGGCCGTTTTCATTAGAGCCACGACGCGAATTTCTCGTCGTGGCTGTTTCACTGTGACCACAACGCGTTGTGAGCCATTTTTTCGCTCATTGAGCGATTTCGGTCTTTGAGCGTAACACACATACATGAAATCTTAAAAATAAAATAACCTCCCCTACACATCAAGCGGGGATGAATTTTTTTTTCGTGTCCACCCCATCGTGTGGGGTGTCGTTGGATAGGTTTTTTAAAAATATTATGAGTATTTATATATCATTTTCCGATTAAGGGATCCATTTGTGAAATATTAAGCATTAAAGTGGAAAAATTCTTCTACCAGCTAAACGGTTGTTTCTGGAAATGTGAAAAAATTCACGGGAGTAGGAAATATTCTGAAATTAAAAGAAAAACTATTACAGCTAAGGAGACTTCATAAGTTATTGAGTAATAGTCGATCAACTAAAAAAATGTATTCGGCGTGGCATAAAGGAACTTTTCGTTCAAATTCCTTTGAAAGTAACTGAGATGATGTTGTTAGTACTTAGTAGTGTAAAACACGTTATAAATATACATTCATTGACCATACAAACATGTTCAAAGGCTAGCGGTACTACGGAACCCTATATCGCGCGTGGCCCGACACACACTTGGCCGTTTTTTTACGTTAGGGCTATATATCTTGCCCCTTGTCAAATCTATATATGTATACGCCCGTGCGTTTACCGTCTATGCTGGTGCTACCTCTAGCGTGAAAATATTGCATTAATATTCAAATATTCCTATTAGTAAGCAGCAACCGTCGTTAACTGTGGTGTCGAACAAGTAACATTTCGTAACATACGGACAATAACTCATTTCTTCCCTAATTATTTTAATAAAACCTGTAACTTATCTACTTCATAACCTAGCCAATATAATATCTGGCTACACATATAATCCATAGTTTTTCTATTTCAAATAAATTTTCCGGCCCTTAATCCTCCATTTAAGCGGAAAAACGGGATTTTTTTTCATGTTACTTACCTTATTCTTCCACTCACGTCTTGATTTATGAATGCAACCTTGCGCTAAAATCTAAATGATATAAACTTTAGATCATTTAGAACGGTTGCAATTTTAGGATTCTAAAGAACATGACTGCATTCATAACTGAATAGCATACGTAATTCTTTTGTGGGTTGATACATAGAATTAGAAGTATTTTGATATCGTTGGGTTGATACACAAATGCTTAACAGCGTCTAAATAGCAGCCCAAACTTACGCCTAACAATATTGTCCCATATGATGTCGATGTAGTCGTCTCTATCGGAGCTGCTCTGCATGTGGTAGAAGCCGAGTGTGTGTAGGAGCTCGTGTACGACCGTGCCGTGGCGGAAACAGCCGCGGCCGACGGGATGCCGGCCGGAGAGGTTCAGCACTTGATAACCTCCTTGGTAGCCCACCTGGCTGAAACACCCGCGTCTGCTGCCCTGGAAAACGGAAGGGTATCTTAGCATATATTATACTTGTTACTGAGAAGGTGTATAAGGGCCCTTCCACACAACGTATTTTTTGTGCTCGGATGACACGCGTTTTTGATGCGCTCGTCTTCTGTGCGCTTTCATCGCGTTTTTTCAGATATAAAGTTTAAAAACGGCTTCCTTGCGTTTGCTGAGCGTTCATCTTGCGTTTGTATCGATACAAACGAGCGTAAAAAACGTCGTGTGGAAGGGCCCTAAATACTGAATTATAGTGAGTGTGGCAAAGCGCGCTACCCCGGCAAGTGCGCTATATAGCTACAATTCCATACAGCTGATTAAGGATTTCCAATCAGCAGTACCTAATTATAGCTAAGTATATAATATAATATGGCGCATTTGCCGGGGTGGTGCGCTTTGCCACACTCCCTATAATATATTAATAGTAATTATTTTTGAGTATCATAAAACCATGGTTAAAAAACTCGAGGTCCGAGCACTATTAAGCTTCAGAATCTGGGTCGCTGGGACAATTAAGAGCGGGCTGTGCAATTTTGCTGTGTTTTCTAATAAGTATTACGACACCGGAAGACGATTGACTCAAATGAAATTGAGATTTATTTAATCATTGTATATTTATCTGATATTTAGCTAACGGAAAACACGATTCACTTATTTTGACTCGATAATTTTATTTTTCAAAATTATGAATATTTTTAGGCATTTCAACAAAATATATCTGTTATACTTATTGAGTTACTATCATTTGCACTTGCACTACTACAATCACATACTTTGTAAAATAATAGCTAAAGGAAATATTAGATTTGTATTTAGTTTTTAAGTAATCATCAAAAAACAGTTTTGTGCTTACGACCTTTACTTTCGTGCTATAATGCGGGAACCGTTGTTACGCGATATTGTTCACTATTAGCTGCAGCCTAAAAGCACATTACCCGGGAGCACGATTCATGGAATTATTGTATCACGATTGGAGGACACATACAAAACACTCATTTGACAACTTGACGCTCCGTCACTGACGCGTAGGTTTGTTCTAAGCTTTAAGTTGGCCAGATTTTATCGGCATTCCAGACGATCTTATAGTACCAGCCTGTCCTTACATAATATTGTATCTTAAAGACTATGGAGTATAGGCAATGAGTCTGACTTATATTATTACCTGAATGACAACAGCATCTCTGTCTCCCTTTTTATACGGAGTGAACTTCACACAGGAGGACCTAGCCAGGTCGTCTATACCGTCCTGTATAGCCTGGACCTGGTCGCCCGCTGAAATATTACAATAAGATAGGTATTAGAAGGTGAAAAAGAGTGCTAATTTACACTGATTCAATAGCAGTCGTCAGCACAAATATCAATGTAACGTCCCGCATCAAGAAGATTAACTGCTTTCCATTGTATTCCTCAAAGGGCATGTACTTATGTAGTATCCAATCAAGCACATCACAGATCTCTGTATCACAGTAAGGGTTGACCCCAATGATTAATTCTTTTGTCATTGGTTGACCACACGTACCACAACTACACCACAACGTCGCGACAAAACGTGGTCACCTGTATCACACACGCGGTTGATAACGACTGCAAAATGTTGGTACGTGTGAATAGTCCTATTCATTTTCAATACAAAGTATACGCCCGGCCACGTGGTGTGGTTGTGGTCGTGGTGTTGTTGTGGTACCTTGATAAGCACTTTATCTATTCATTTTCCATACAAAGACGTATACGCCCGAGTCCCGACCAGTGACCACGTGGTGTGGTTGTACTTCGTGGTGTTGTTGTGGTATCTACCTTATTATAGTTCTTGCAATCTACGAGCGCGCGTCGCCCTTAGTTGTGTGAGTGACCATCTGGCCGATTCTGTATCGTACATTTGTGAGTTAATCACTGAGTTAGTAACTAAAACGGAGGTGTGAGCAACGGAAAGTGTCACTTTTGTAATCACTTGCATACAAAAGTGAGACTTTCCGTTACTCACTCCTCCGTTTTAGTTACTAACTCAGTGACTAACTCACAAATGTACGATACAGAATCGGCCAGCTGATCTATACACGCGTACATGGCTCGCTCGCTACTGACTGCTCCGCCAGGTACGCACACTAACGAAAATGTCTATTCACATTTCCAACTACAAATAAAGGCTATACGCACTCGTAGATTGCAAGAACTATAAGCATTTTATAAAATTGACTATTCGAAATCCGTAAGGAAATCCCCACATGACTGATAAAAATCAACCGATTGCAGTCCCAAGATGAAATGTGCTGATTGCAAAAATACATTGCATAGGTATACCGGATAAAAAGTAGATCAACAATAAAGTTATGCAAAATCTTTATGGCACCAATTAATATTATAGAGTTGGTTATAAAAAGATGGTGTAATTTATTATAGGCATTCAAAATAGACAGTAAAAAGTGAAATTGCAGGTATATCACATAAGAAGGTCGTTTGGAAAGTTGGTAACAATAAACAATGGCCAATTAGATTGCGCCTCGCGGTGTAAGAAACTGAGCTGAATTATAACAGGCGTTAGACGTTACCATACGCTTAAGTGTTTTCTTTAAGGAAATTGTTAGCATTAATTGATGACAAATGGTACGACCGTTTTTGTTTGAAGTGGCCAAGAAACGAGACATCGAGTTTTGGTTAGCGATTGCTTTAGAGTTAGACAATTATTATAATAACAGAGGAGTGACACTCTAATGTAATTTATACTCTAGTCTCAAGCACCTGAGCTCCTGCACGACTTCATAATCTCCAACCCCAGTGACGACCAACGGAATTAAGGGCCAAGTTCTGCGGGAATGCGCAAGGATACATACTCATCAAGAAACGTGCATAGGACCCGTGCGTTTTAGCTGCTAACAACAGCTTATGGTAAAGACGTTGAGCAAAATAAACATGCAGTTTGAGCACGACAACCGCGCGGTTTTTGCAGTGTCTGAAGTCTGAACCCGATCTTGGGCATTCCCACAGGGCGCAGAATTTCTAATAAGTACTTAAAATTCGACTCTTCGGGATATACTTACTTGAATTTTTTATATCTTTGGTATCAGCGGCATCCGGGTGCCGCATAACAATTGAATATCTACTGTGTCTGTGATTCCTACGATCGAGGTATTACTAGGTCTCATAACTTACTGAAATGCTCCGCTTGGATGAAGTAGATGACTTCGTTGTTGGGCCACCTCTTGGTGGTGTCAGTGAGGCCGTTACGGGCGAGGCCCTCTGCTACGCTGGCGACTATCAGGCGTCGCTGCCGCTCGTTGAGGACGAGGTCTCCCTCAAACTTCCCGCTCTCCTCCCACGCGTGGTCCGATATCGGTTCGTCGTCTTCGTCTTCGTAGTCGTTTCCAGGGTAAGAACCTTCGAAACATTTGTCACTCAAGGGCTTATTCCACCTTATTAAATTTAGACGTCTAAATTGATTCAGTAACCTAATCAGCGTACTAAATCGCAAGAAGTGTGGCTTCTGAATTCTGACTGGTGGAATCAGAAGCTTCTAATAATATTAGGGCCTGTTTCACCGCTTCCTGATAACGTGCCCGTTAGGCTTATTTGACAGATTCTCCATACTCTATGTGTCATGTTAAGTGGTGGATAGCCTTATCAGGAAGCGGTGAAATAGGCCCTTAGTCTTCTTTTTTAGAATACTTAATTTAAATGTCTAAATTTAGTAAGGACTAAGGTGGAATAGGCCCTTTAGGAGGCAGACATCAAATTGAAAATAGGAATAGGGATAGGAAAATTAACTGAAGCGTTCCTAAATATTTGAATTTTAAGCACATCTTAACATATTTTATCTACACCACTGGGAGAAAAAAATCATGAGTAAGGAAGTGCTATAACTGCTGTATCTACCAACCGGTTACACATTTACTTAGTATTGTATTGAATTAAGTAAATACTTCAGTCGGAATTTCCAGGAATTGCTATTGTATTCTATTGTTGTCGCGATCACCGGTGCTCGCGCGGGGCCTGAAGGATTAGGTTATAGGTCCTTCCTTCTTCAGTAAATACTTCCTAATAATATGTTGCACACTTCAATGGAATAAAATAATAATATATCTATATTTATTTTCAAGGTATTCTTTGTTAATCGTGCGCCGTAATCGATACGTATCATTAACTAAAATCATTCAATTAAATCTTGTTCAGTTTATTTTTAAAACGTTCAGATATTTAGAACAATAATTTCTGACAAAGTCATAAAACTAAACTCGATCCAGATACTCACTTTTAACATTTTGGTCCAACTGCGACGTTTCCAATAGGAAATTACTAAAATCATCGATCTCACTCATCGCTATCGAATGACACATAATCGCACACACATTATACAGAACAACCAAACAGTACCACTTCATTCTCATTTTAAAATCTAAAATATCCACGAAAAAACGTTCAAATGTCCGCCCGCGCGCAACGGATGTGTGTCATGTTAACACTTAACAGTTATCTGGCAACATTGTAATTAACGCGTAAAATACTTTTTGCGCTTCACCGTGCAGTTTTTGTGTAACAAAACCCATCTAGTCCGATCAGGAATAAATATAGCCTTCGGTGCGACCATTTCACAAGGTGGTGGCGGCTGACTGCAGCGCGTTGCGCCACGCGCCAACACTCCTCCCGTGCAAGAGTAGGTTGCCCAATTCGTTGCTCGAGTTGCTCCAAAAGACCAGATTTCAGAATTGTCCCAATGCGCCGCGCAATTGGAACCCGGCCTTGAAAGTACCATGTACGTTTTATTGGCACAAACGGCACAATAGAAATTTACCAATATTTATAACAAATGTCGATTTGATACGGTAATACACTTTATGAAATCAATCGCCAGAAAGTTTATCTTTCGTCACACTCTTGTCACCACCACCACTGTCTTGACATATTTAGCTGATGAAAAGTCATATTGTAGGAATAATTTTATAACGAGTTAGTTCTCTATAGGCACCTCGATCGTGGGAATCGCAGACACAATAGATTTTCAATTCATATGCGGGTGCCGCTTGGGGATTGATGGGTATACTTAGGTGATATCTACCAACAAACAGCAAGTAGGTATAGTTAGTGAGTTGGCGACTGAGAAATGTTTCCACAAGCTATATTTCACAAATTAATGACAATCACAAATTCAAAAAGTTGAATAGTAAATAAATACCTGTGTTTAATGGCTGTGCAGTGTGCCTGTTTATAGCAAAAAACTTCTTACAAAATACTTATTTATTATGTCATACTTATAGCTGAATCGAGCGTGAACTGTCTCTGTTACAAATTTTAATCCAATTACTCGCTAATCAATGTAGCTAATCGGAATTTCCTTGGAAACTTCACAGTACATTTTGTTTAATTTGATTATATCGCTCTCCGAGAGTCCATTTCTTTGCCCTATCTTCACGTTTTCCTGAAAAAAAAAATGTTTTACAAACTACCGTCATTTTGTTACAATCTATGTAATACATAAAAGTTTAACATTAATCCTTCAGGCCCCGCGCGAGCACCAGTGATCGCGGCAACAATAGAATACAATAGCAATTCCTGGAAATTCCGACTGAAGTATTAATTGAAAAGTGTTTTATTGTGTATGTTCAAAGTGTTAAAAGTATTCTTTATGGATGTGAAAAGTGTTAAAAAGTATAATTTGTGTATGTGCACTACGCAGCTGTAGCAGAACTACGCGACATGGCACTTCAGGAAAACATGAAGAGTCGCATTTCCCCGTTGCAGTGAGTACACCGATGTAATTAAATCATGAACCAAAGCCTCAGGGCCCGATCTGAGGAGGGGCAAGCCGGGCATTTGCCCAGAGCGGCAAAAAGAGGGGCGGAAAGATTTGTACTCATTCCTATCTAGCCATTAGCCATCCACCACCCAAGTTTAAGAATTGTAACCAACCAAACCGGGCGGCGAAAATGATAGATGCCCGGAGCGGCTAAATAGCTAGATCGGGCCTTGCAAAGCCTTAAGACCTAACTTATACCTGCTTGGTAACACACCTGTGTAGGAATAATGGTTTTCTCCCCGTTCTTGGAAAACGCGGTCTCCGGGTAATGCATGACGCTGCCATAGTCGTAGGGAACGGCGAAGTCTGTTACCGTATCGCTCGTGTATTTCGCAAAGTTGTGCTCAGTGCCTAAACATTGATTGTAAAGTCAGATTATGTTTAAGTATTAAAGTAATAAATGTGATTGCGTATAACCGAAATCATCAAGAAGTCCAGAAGCATTATTTTAATACTAGTTGAAAAGAAAACTACAACATGGTAAAACTGAAATTCGTACAAAACGTGAGACTAGCGCGAGACCATAAAATCCATTTGCGATTAGATAGGTATTTCGATTCGGGACACAAAATAATTGTATTTGCATATCAATCTAAATCAGTTTCAAACAAAATTACATATTATATTCGTCTAGTTACTTTTAAACCTACGTTTATCTAGTAGGTACCTAAGTAGTGACTCCTCTATTACCTGCTTTTATATTCTTCCACACAATCTCGACAAAGTCGTCTCTATCATAAGTGCTCTGCATGTGGTAGAAGCCGATGGTGTGCAGCATCTCGTGAACCACCGTGCCGTGCTTGAAGCAGCCGCGAGCCAGGTTCAATACCTGGTGTTCCTCCCCCTCATCATGAGTGGTGCTGTAGCCAACATTCGAGAAACATCCGTTGGCTGATCCCTGAAAATGATGTTCATAGTTTTTGTTCCTTTCCCGGGAAGTAAAGAGGCTAAAGAGTAGGTATAGACTATAGACAGTGGCGTAACTATAACATCCGGGACCTGTGGCAAATTGATGGGACCCTATCAGTAAAAATCGTCATGTTAATATTGAAACAATGTACAAAAAAATGCTGACCTCAAGGCCTCTTGGGCGTCTTTTGGGTCGGGGGCCCGTGGCATTTTGCCAGCCCTACTACCCTATAGTTAGTGGGTATAGGGTCTTTATAAAATAAACTCTTTGGGTATAATATAACTACCGTCGATAAAATGATAAACGGTTTTTACATTCCCTAGCCAAGTTCATAGTTTAAAATTGATAATGCTTTTCTGGAATCTTGGTAACTTAATAGCGATTTTTTGGATACTAAATTAACCTTAAATCTTTGGATGAAAGTAGTTCCTTTACTTTCGCTATTTTGGCGTTATATGACGCCAAAATTGTCCCACTTTAAACTTGTTTTTAGTTTCACATCCAAACGAGTCAAATATATTGGTGCTTCTGTAACGTACATAAAACATAATATCTATAATCACATTGGAATCCAGGACTTTGGATTATTGATTGACTTTGGAGTTTGGACTTGTACAAAGTACGGTCACATATCTACGGTACAGTCTGAGATTTTAATGTTATTGTAATGTTCTACTGACAGGGTGTTAGCGACTGTACATAATATACCTGGTTCCAGTGGCGTAGCTACCGCCGTATCTGCCCTATCAGTTAAATGGGGCCCCCGGACCACTGGGCCCCCAACGTGCGTAACTTACCCTTCCTGAGGGTCCCCAAAACCATTTTTTATACGGGGCCCCACCACTGTATGCTACACTTCTGCCTGGTTCCATGTACTCTTTTATGTTTCCGTGGTCCAGTGGTTTAGCATGCTCTTGAATCGGAGGGCGTGGGTTCCATTCTCGAGTTGGAAATGTTGTATTTCCAAGTTTGGTTAGGACAATGCAGGCTGATCACCTGATTGTCTGACAAGTAAGATGATCCGTGCGTCGGATGGGCATGTAAAGTCGGTCCTACGCCAGATGACAGATCTCTCGCCATCAGTCGTGTCGGACGTCCGTCCCATTGGTTTTTGACTTTTATGAGTGTAAAAGGAATAGAGAGCACTCTCATAACCCAGTATTCTCACAACTTTTGTGTACTGCGCACGCACTTTGGCACTATAAAATTAGTCATGCGCAACGGGCCTGGTTTCAATGAAACCGGCCGCATACTTTTACCTTTGAATTGAATTTTACCTTAATTAATACAGCGTGTTCGTCGTTTTCCTTCTGTCGGAACTTGATGCAGGACTTACTGGCTATGTCCTCCATCCCTGCTTTTATCATTTCAATTTCTTCTTCATCTAAAGATACATAATTATTATTAGCATTATATTTATATTTATTAAGATTTATACCGGCACGACCTTAATCCTCTAGGCCAGTGTTTTTCAATCTTATGATGTGACCCCTGGTATGAAATTTGAAAAAATATTTCGCGACCCTTGTTAGCAAAAACTATTCAGTGGTTTTTGTTCTCAAGAGGACAATTTTTATCATTTCACAAAAGTCAATCCATATACGAAATATGCAGTTAGATCTCTATTCTCTACCTTTGTAACTAAGGGCTTTCTTGCATGGTCTGATAATCTCAAAAAATTTCGACAACACGTCACCATTATTTTACTTATTAATTAGCAGTCCAAATAACTCAGGGTTACTGTGATTTTTATTACAGAAGAACGATTTTTGCCATTGATGCTGTATACAGTATACTGCAATTTTTGTTATTTCTCCTATAGAAAAACGTTTTTGCACTGGTCACTATTGCTATAAAGCAAAGCAACTGTACGCACGCCTATGTTACCTTATATTTACATGGTACCTAAATACCAAAGGTCCGCCCCAGGATTATTGGGCTTCAATGATTCTTCAAATTTCAGTTCAACACACCCTTAAAAATGAACGTACATACGCCAATGCAAAAAAACCTACCAAAGTCATCTTCTTCTATGCTATAAACAACAGTTTGGTTGGGCCAGCGTTTCGCGCCCCCTCGCAGACCGTTTCTCGACTCCTGCGCAGTCGCTATAGCAGCCTTCTGTTCAGGGTTCAGGACTATGTCACCCTCGAAATAGTCTCCCAATTCCGCTCCTACACTGTTCCCTGCAAATATTCAGTAATAATAATAATTTTTGTAGTAAAATAACATATGTTTTAAAAGAATAAACCAATAATCGAGCTCAACCAGAATCAATAACGCCCATGGACACTCGCAACATAAAACATATTTTTACATGTCTCTTCTAGTTTTGCGAGTATTTTTCAGGATCCAACTTCCAGTCCCCAAGTTTAACTGATTCAAAAAAATAGTAAGCGTTATTTGACGTTGGTTTTCTCTGAGGCCGTGGAATTGTCCAGTCCAGTCGGTTGATATTATTTTTATAATGAAATAAGCAACATACCATTCATATCAATGTCTTCATAAAAGCCATTTTCTATTAGAGGAAATGTGTTTATCGATTTGATGAAAGCCAATAGCAATATGAAGAACAACATTTTCAGTAGATTAATTGAATCTTCCACTCTTCACTGTAATACTTTATGTTACCAAGTAAATTTGATGTACTTTCAGACCTTTATATACTAAAATTTGGTGCTTACTTAGTCGATAAGTTCCCATGCTGTGTTTAATCTTAACACTCAATTTTACTTAACTTATCGCTTAGAATTCCTGCTGGGACTAGACTTACATTCAATGTAAGTGATATGCAAATTAAACACAAGGATATTTTTGTTACAGGTATTCTACTTCGTTGCTGGGTTGTTGGCTGAAAAATGTAAGTTTTAACTTCACTTTTGATCTAAATATATTTATTACAGAAATTAAAACTCGACCATAACTTGTGACGGTTAAATTAGAATCGCACTTAAAACAAGGTTAATATTATGTTAAAATTGTATTTCCGTAGGTACCTCAGAGGTAGAGAGATGGCAAATCGTATAATAATAATATAATGACATTATTATTATTAGTAAGAGGGATCTACAACTTTGTAATGGGTATAGAACTACATTTTTGCATTTTCTGCAAAAAAATATTATAGCACATTATAATGTTAAATACCACTGTCCTCTCTGGACTCCGAGGTACAGATTCATATCACTACAAATAAAACAACATGTCACTTTGTAAATAATGTGCTATATTTATAATACAAAATAATTACAAAAAAAAAAAACTTGACACAAAATATATCTGTACAGTACACATGCATTATGTAATATGTTAAGAATATTGTACAAATAAAACGTAAATACATAAAATACTAAACTTCAACAGTAGTGTATAAAAAAACAATTATTTTTATTTTAAACCATAAAATAAAATTATCCATTTGATACATTATGGCATTACTTAAATGATAATACTGAACTCGCTAATACAGCAAACTGTGTATTCTCTAGAATACCGTATGAAAGATGCGTTTGCAAACATGTTTCCTAAGCAAAGGGAACTTGCACTGATCTTAATTCATCATGTCATCTCTGTCGTTCTTCGTGCTTATGAAAGAGAGAGCAGAGTTATAACCAAGATCCGTGCAGGTTAACCTTAGAATTGCGTGTACAAATTATAGCACTTTATAATTTAAGACAATTTTAAAATAGAAACCATTTTATGTCCACAAAGACACTAGGATAATAAAATAAATTAAAATCTAGTATCATAAGATATTAATACGTGTTTTATCCCAACATTAGACATACTATGTCATATCTAAAATACCAAAGGCCTATAATATATCTAAACGCATCTAACATACGGACACTACATTACTATTGTATCGATACAAAATCCGTATTCACCCCTCAGGCAAACGAACGAAACACGGCTACTAATGTACACATCAAATATACTGAGTCAATTAATTTAGGCAGTCTTCTATGTATCGCGATCGATAACGTTACGCAAATAAATACATTAGTACCTGACAAGTAATGGTAACACACCTACTAGCTACAATATCAGCTTCGATAAAGCACTGTAAAGGCCCCCACACACGGGGAGGCCGATCCGTACGGTCGGACTGATCGCAGGCCGACCTGTAGGGTCTAACGTGTCTTGCAATATCTGCTGTCAATTGCATGTTGCACAGCTGTCGCAAGATACGAAATCGCCCTGCCGACTCGTTTTATTCTCGTGTGTGACATGTGCATGCAATTTCGGTCAGGTTAGCCTGAGATCAGTCCGATCGGAATTGGTCTCCCCGTATATGGGAGCCTTAAAGATGAGGCCGCACTAGTTTTTACCTACCGCAACGAAGCGACGCGACACTGCCCATAGTATTTTAGTGCCGTGTTGCGTAGTTCCGCTGCCGCGTAATGCGGTATGCCTCATACCAATTTATACAAAGACTATTGGGCTAATGCGTCATTGCCTCCGCAGTGTTACGCCTAGTGTAGCCCCACCTTAAACCATCCTAAATATTGGTCTAGTTTATTGCCTGGACACTCATTATTCAAACTAGCAAAAACCTACATTTTACTCGATTATGACCTAGCTTAGGCGGCTAGTTATATTTTTTTAACCAGGCAGTATGGCTAAAAATATTTTTGGCGCCATTTTAGATAAGGCTGCACGTACGATGTTCTTTTTACGTTCATTTTTGTAATCCGCCTAAGACTAAGGAAGCGGGTTCACCTGTAAATGTCTATACGTAAATTCTTGTATAAAACACGCAAACAACAAAAACTTACTACATAATATAAATAATGAATATATAAAAATAATGCATTATATAATGGCATAGCATATTCTGCGATGCTCATACCACAATATAAACATATACAGTAGACCTTCATACTAAACCGCCAGAATAGAGCACACGCACACATAAGCGTGATTTTAGATAACTTTAAACTTGTCCCAGTATTGAGCCATTTTGATTGCAATTTGTAAGGTCACGCCTGTGTCACTCTACTGTATGATATTTATATTGTGCTAATACTACAAGGGAACTACTGCTACTTCTTAAAAGAATATTATACTTTATACAGTTGTGTGCGTTCGCTATAAAATTGCTTTAGTTACTCTAAGCTGTGTATGACCTGCATAATATTAAAGAAATAAGTTATGAAAACATAAAATTATTATTTATGATAGAGCTAAATAAAGAAGAATAAACTAAAATATAATATCTTAAACATAATACTAGGTAATATTAGACAAAATAAATAACTAGTATGTAGCTTATTGTACTTGGGATTAATTTCATTAGAAAAATTAAAGCAGTGTTTATAAAATATAATAAACTAATGAATTATACTATACTATACAAAATTTAGAAGAATCGTAATATTGGCTACTGTATTATATTATGTATTCACTAATACAATAGTCTCAAGAAGTTTCATATTCGTCTAAAGCCTTATTCACATGATTATGAGTTGACATTACTATAACAAGCACAGTCACCAATAGAAGGATACCTTTAACTGTAGTTCTGTGTTGAGTTCAAGTATTTTTCGTTAGCCACAAAGAAGTTATAGTCGGGGCATTTTAATAGGCCACATTTGACATCTGTCAGATTAATCTCCATAGTGAGGTGAGCTGCGTAAAAACATCGACCAAAACAAATAAATCGATACGGACTTGAATTAAAATATTTGAATTTTATACGTTTGAAACACCCTCCTGTCCCATTATTACTTTTTCTTTTGCAAATTCAAGGAGCAAAATAAGACAAGTACAAAATTTACAAAAAAAATGGATTTATTCGCTTGAATTATAAAAACTGTTAAATGTAGTATTATCATTATTCATTTCACATAAATATGTGTTACTTTTCACAACGTGGTTATTAATTTATGGGGATATTTCGTTACAAGTAATCAATGCATCGATACTATTTATTCGCTTTCGATTTTTAGGGTAACTTCCCTAGAGTTTAAAAAGAAAAAAGGACAGCTGACGTAACATTGTGACGTCGTGCAATTATTAAGATCAGAATTTGTTTATTACGTTTAGAATTGTTTATCAGTAAAAGCAAATCGTTAAATACTTCGTATCGGTCATATTACAATAAATATGTAATCGTAATTGAAAAAAGTTAATCAATTGTGCAGTTATAACAAAACGAAAATATTTATTTTTAATGTACGTCGCTATAAGGTTACCTGGTACAATTTTGATGAACTGTCAAATGTGGCCTATTAAAATGTCCCGACTATAAATGCTATATTATTATGTATCGAATCGAGTCATCGAATTAGTTACCTTAGTTTGCCACTAGGGCACTGACCTCCATTATATAAGTACGCTGGACTAATGACACCCTTTGAAATGACAGCTATTTTTTGGGCCTATTTGAAGCGGAATCAGCTCCCCCAATGCGAGGGATAGGAACTAAATTTGACGTAAAAATGACGTTTGAAAGTCGCCATATTGGCGCTGATAGCAGTAGTGGGAGTACTTGGAACTAATACTAGTTTCTACCATAGAGACATACTATTAATCTGTGGTTTCTACAACCAATAGCGATTGAGCGGCCATTTGCATGTTATGTAAGTTATGTTTAAGATTTAGTTCTCTTCCTTCGCATTGGGGGAGCTGATTCCGCTTCAAATGGGCACAAAATACAGCTGGGTATCATTAGTCCAGCGTACTTGTATAATGGAGGTCAATGCACTAGGGGCACTGTTTCGCCACGTGACAAATCTCGCATTGAACAAACTGAAACCTGCGGCTGAAATTTGACCAATCACAGCAATTGTTGTATTGTGTCAACTAGCGTATCATTGAGAATTTGTTGTAATTTCATAACCCAACAACTGCGTGCGAAAATGACCCTTCTACCTAGACTTCAAGGTCTAATTTAGGACAGCATTCCACTGGTGATTGTTCCCGCATGTACGCCTATCCGACTCAATGGGGTTTCACTTGAAGCTTACAGCTAACATTCGCCTAATATATTTGCCTAGGACGTCAACAAGCGAGTGAAGTATCACAAACGTGCAGTAACAACATTCATAGTGAATTATTGCTATTGTTCCAGTACAATCGTCTAATGCCAGCTACATACAACGATGGAACTGCACAGTTCGTCAGTATACAGGCAGTTATTTTTCTACATTTTGGATGCAACGTCCAAGCATATGTTTTGACGGAATTCGATCTAGCCCGATTCTTGTCATATTACAAAATATGTAACGTAAATACAACGTATGTTTGCGGCACATTATTAGAATACTGTTTTGCTGATTGATGATGATAAAGCTGGATGAAACATAAATAAAAAGGCTAACCATCTAGCATTAATGTTGCATAAAATTATAGAATCGGAATATTGATCAGTGACCGAACTGTGCAGTTTTATTGTTACGTGTGTAGCAGGTCTAAGGCAAACGAACGTGTTATTATAGTCGTTGTAAAAGGCTGACCAGCGACCAACGAATACTAATAAGAATAAATTTTACAACAGTATGAATGCAAATGTCATATCATTTCTACATATTTTGCTCATTCATATCTAAACCAAAAATTGGTAGAATTATAACGTAAAACAGATTTTTTTTAGTTTTCAGAGTAATGATTTAAAGATTTATTCGTTGGCCGCTACGTAGAGCAACATAATGTCATATCAACATCAATGATAATAATATTATTAATAATGTATATTTATTATCAAATTCAAAACAGATACAACATTCAAATTTCCGCTAGCAATATTGTATTAACTAACTCCATATTATGGGTCACTAGTCACTTAACGCACCGAGTTTAGAAGAATGCAACAAGACATCAAAAGTTTGAATCTCAAAAGTATTTTATAAAGAGCTCCCTTGTAGGCAGCACGTTATAGGAAAAATATAATTTCTGCTTATCAAAAATAAATATTATCAATTTTTTCAATATAATTCAAAGAATCCGCATAAAATATAATATGAAATAGATTAATATAAAATAAGTAATCACCAATGAAGTTTAAGTTGTAGAGTATCAAAAGAACTAAATACCTATATCAATAGTTCAATTTTATATCGTAGATTAAATAATGTAGAGTCGTTTAGAATACAGTCGTTGATACTAACATATTATGTGGTGTTGCCAGCAAGTCTTGCATCTCTTTCTAGCAATTCATAAGCCTTGTATTGCTTATTTGGTCGTATCTTTCTTATTTGTATTCATAAGTATAGGCCCAATCGTGTCAGTGTGGTCTCACGTTATCGTTTTTTTTATTTCTTTTTTGTTTGCTTACATTCTTTGTATAAACGAAAGAGAAACCATTAGCAATAGCATGGTATGTGTGTGACAAGAGGTCTTAAACACACACATGTTAGCGTACACGACTGCACTCTTGCGTGCGTAACTACACGGTAAGCACCATCCAGCATTTTATATGGGGTATGTCTGAATTTTGAACTACTACGTTCTAACCCTATGTTCGTATTTACAAAAAGCCACTAGAATATTCAAGCTGTACGCGATAATGTTATTAAAATGTCTATTTCTACTAATATAATAACACTTAGCTACAGCGAGATAGAATATACAGGATGAGTATGCACCTCTAGCTAGAGAACATAGACGGAAGTGTGTACGGTATGCTCTCTTACAAATAACGAACCTCTCATACTAAAATGTATAAGAGATCGCTAATCGTATGATGGCACAGTTGTACAATCCAGGTATAAAACTAACAGTTCTATGTGAAGCACTTTACTATTGCTATACGTATTTAAACTAAATGCACTTTAGTATGTATTTTGTAGTTCGTAGCTTTAGCTTTTAGGTCTTCCTTTGCTAATTTTACGAATGTAAATGTATCGAAATTAATAACTTAAACTTATGTCACACTACGACACTACAGTTGTAAAACTTTATTGCACATTTTTTGCCCTTGGACCTTGGCTCATTTGAATTCTCAAACTTTAGTTTATAAGTATTTTATATTGTAAAATACATGTTTTATTATAAAATAGACATTGTCGTGTAACATAAGCTTAAACCAGTTGATTTGTACTGGTAAGAAAATTTTGGATGGTATTGTAAATGCAATTCCATTAAAATTGAATATTTGGCACACTTCATTAAGTGATATGTAACATTTTAGGGCTACCATGAATGGGCGACTAAAATTGCGTTTAATTTCGAATAAATAGGAGTTTGAAATTATGTCAAGTCAGAAATTTTTATACAACGTAGTTCTCTTTGGGGTTACTATTTACCGGATTATTAACCCTGTGTATAATCCAACAATTTAGTGAGCACACTTTTATCATAGAGTAGCTTCGTTAGAAAGAGATAGAGAAAGATAAACGTCGTAATTATTACATATCCTACTGTCCTTAAAGATTCAAAAGAATTTCATTAATTCGATGTATTTATTATCTTTATATCTTAAGTTATATCACTAATGGCGAATCACAACATCTATAAGAGTTTCAGCTACATCTAATTACATCTGTATCTATAAAGTCATACAATGATATGTAAAGACGGCGTTAGGATTGTGGATTCGAGTAGCAGTGTAAAAGCGGCGTAAGTCTCTAAACACACTAAGCTGAATTACGCCGGCGTAATTTCCGCCGCAAATGTCAAACGTATACAAAACGCGACGTAATAGTGTGTCACCTCTAGTATTCGGCCCGTATTTTGTATGCACTTTAAACGCGGCGGAATTTACGCCGGCGTAATTCAGCCTAGTGTGAAAGACCCTTACACATTTTTCATTATTCTTATTGGTTTAAGCTGGCCCTAGATTATTCTTTTTTTTTTTTACCAAAAAGCCTCTTTTGCACTGACGTACTCGGTTTATAACTATTATAATTTAAGCGAACAAATTCATACAAAAATATTGTAGCGACACGTGGAGCGTTTGAAATACTCTACATTAGTTACTGATTAGCCATTATTGACAGTACACTAGCACACCTTACACTCAAACGCCGACTGGCATCATCCGACCGATCACAGATGAAATCGCATTACCAATAAATACATTAACAATAATTAGGCCTTTTTAGGACAGATAATCACATTGCTTCAATCTAAATCAAACAATTCCTCATAGATAAGTCTCATTTTTACCTCGATTCACGAATTTATTCTTTGGATTCAAATTATACCTGAAACAAAAAAAAAACTTTAGTACTTATATTAGAATTTTATTAATAACACTGTCTAGTTCTCCAATTTTACAAGATTTATCTATATTAATATTATAAAGCTAAAACAACTTGTTTTTTTTTTCGTCGTACGCTAGCCCGCATGACTTGTCTCTTTGTTGAGCGGATATTTTGATTTCAAGGACACGGCTGAGTCACTCTCTATGCAAATAAATTGAACTCTACAAAGAACACATATACAATTATTACATACCCTAAAGTATTAACACTTAATTTAGTTACGCCTTGTACGTATCGGAGTTTGAAACGTTTTCAATATCTGGCATAATTAACGTAAGTTTTGTATAATATTACTCACTAGTGTGTGTGTCGCGGCTACGTGGCGGCAGTTGCGGCAGCGGCGGGGGGCGGAGCGGCGACGTCGAGCGCGCGCGGCCGCGGCTTGATCGCCTCCGATATCTGCCACATCGTGTCCTCGCTCAGCACGTCGTCGAAGTCGTTGAACATCGCCTGTATCCGCTCGTTCTTCTTGAACTTGTATTGCCTGCTACGAGGTTGTACGGTTAGTGCCACAGACATAGATCAAGATAGATATCGCATGTCGCTCCATTTGTATGAAAACGAGCGTGTCACTTTTTTCCTATCAACTGTGACGTACCAATGATAAGAAACGTGTCCATTATCAAGGCCGTCGCTTCTATTTGAATTTCTACAGATCCATACGGCACTTTTAGGCATTTAGGCATTTTTAAAATTCCGATTGACGTCCGATTCCGTTAGCAGACTAAAGAACAGACTTTCGAAAGACGAACATTGCTCGTCGTTTGGGAACGCGATATGGCACGTGAAGTACATACACATGCTGTATCTATCTTGGGTTATTCCACTTTTCCCCGTTGATAATCCCCGAACAAAAAGTTTCTTTTTGTTCACTAATCCCCGTTAACGACAATTTTTGCTTGTAATGGAGATTTATGAACTAATAAAGTTCACTAATCCCCATTACTTTAAAAATAAAATACTAATGTAGGAATCAGGTGTCTTTTAATTATTATTGGATAAGATCTCACCTAATGGTTATTTTTATAATCAAATTAAATTAAATTTAAGCCTGATTACAATACTTTAAAAAAACTTTTATATTACTTTGACTATTTTTAAAACATTCAGAGCTCCTCTGAGCCTGAGCAACCGGTTCTTCACCAGATAGATAATACATATTAACTATCTACTCACAGCGGAACATGCTGGACTCGCGAACTGCACTAATCGGCAACGTCGCACGCGCACAAAATTCTAAACAAATCCAAATGTACTAAACGGGTAGTACAAGAACATGATTGGTCAACTCATCTTTTGTTTAACGGTTAGTGTGGGGCGAGACAGGGTCCGTAGTTCAATAATGCAGTTCTTATCAGTTCGCTGCAGTGAGTTTGTTGAGTGAGTGAGGTCCATAAATATTATTTGAGTCTTAAAATAAAGAAATGGCTGGTAAAGTGGCGTTTGTTTAGTTTGTTAAAAAGGGTAAAGCTACCATACTTCTCCGGGCTGGATATTAATATTGTGTCAAATCTAAGTATAAGAATGGTGCAGTTTTGTGGGAGTGTAATACACGAAAAAAAATGTGCTGGATCAATCACTGTAAAGGTAAGTTACCTATAATGATTGGTGATTAACTTAGTAGACACAAAAATGTCGTTTGAAAAGTATTAATTTGATATTTAAAATAAGTCGTTCTTTTAGTTTCTTTTAGTAATTTAGTAGGTACAGGAGTTTTGAAGATTGAGAATAAAAGATAGAATAAAAGATTTAATGTGTTTGTTATATGGGCCTCTGATGACCGAAATAAAAATGATTTGATTTGAAAAGAAGCTGCATTATTTATAGGTGCACACAAATAACACAATATGTCACCAATTCATTTTTTTTTTCAGGATAATCAAGTTCTAGTTGAGAAACGACACAATAATTGTGATCCTGATTTTGCTCGGAACGAAGTTGCCTTGAACTTATTCAAACTGAAAACTACTATTTCGAACCCAGAAGCAAATGCTGTTCCCACTGCTTACAACGCGGTTGTAAGCTCATTAAAAGGCACGGGAATTGACAAAATAAATGAATTCCCTGCACTGAAGTCTATTAAAACTACATTATATAAACACGGAAATTCAGTATTCCAAGTCGATAAAATTGTTTTTACAAATATTGAAGAATTTAAAGTACCTCCAGCTCATCAGAAATTTATTTTATCGGACTACAACGACAGCGGTATCCGTGTAATAGCATTTTGCTCTGAATTTGCCCGATGCCAAATGAAAAAGTTAAAAATGTTCTTAGGTGATGGAACGTTTTGGGTCTGTCCAACTCCCTTCTATCAAGTCTACACCATTCATGGGGATTTGGGCAGTACAGTAAAACACATAAATATTGTGCCACTTGTTTATATCCTCATGTGCCATAAAACTCAACAAGCATATGAAATTTTGTTTAGTATGCTAAAATCTCAATTACCTGATTGGAATCCCGAAACATTTACATGCGACTATGAAGTAGCGCCGATGAACGCAATGAGGAAATTTTTTGCAAATATTTTGCTATTTCCATTTCAGCCAGGCAATATGGAAAAAAGGTAAACAACTGGGATTGACAAAGGACAAAATAACTAGGAGACAGGTAGCACTTAGTGCCGCTTTGGCCTTGTTACCATTGGAATACATTATTAAGGGTTGGTTTTATATTTAAGGTTATATATATAAGGGGATTAGTGAACATTTTTAGTTCATAAATCCCCATTACAAGCAAAAATTGTCGTTAACGGGGATTATCAACGGGGAAAAGTGGAATAACCCCTTTTTGCTCACTAATCCCTGTCAACGGGGATTATCAACGAGGAAAAGTGGAATAACCCTTTTTGTTCACTACTCCCTGTCAACGGGGATTATCAACGGGGAAAAGTGGAATAACCCTCTATCTTGATGTATGTATGTGGTTAGTGCATTCTTCTTTCGTTAGTTCGTTCTAATTTTAAAGTAACTTGAATTGATTTGTTCTAAATAAGTTACTTTAAACTCTTATTTAGGCAGAATTTATGTGCAACATTTATATTTCTGTATCGCGCGATGATAAGTGATATTAAATTAGTAGCATTAAATATTTAATGAGCGTAATTTACAAAATGGGATGGATTATGCATGCTTATATACAGTTTACTACTTTTCGACCTTATTACTCAGCAATAAGGTCGTGTGCCACACACGGGACCTAATAGCGACCCTTTATATATAAGATAGAGATCTTCTCATTGTACCGAAATTGTAATACGTGGGAGAGCCATGCTTCGGCACAAATGGGCCGGCTCGACTGGATAAATACCACGTTCTCTCAGAAAACCGGCGTGAAACAGCGCTTGCGCTGTGTTTCGCCGAGTGAGTTTACCGGAGGCCCAATCCCCTACCCTATTCCCTTCCCTACCCTCCCCTATTCCCTTCCATTCCCATCCCTACCCTCCCCTATTACCCTATTCCCTCTTAAAAGGCCGGCAACGTACCTGCAGCTCTTCTGATACTGCGAGTGTCCATGGGCGACGGAAGTTGCTTTACATCAGGTGACCCGTTTGCTCGTTTGCCCCCTTATTTCATTAAAAAAAAAAAAATGAGTAAACAAGTGCAACTAATATACAAAGTATACCCACTCTTTATGGAATCTCTTCATGTTTTCCAGTATACTGTACTGCTGCCACCGCTTGGTGAAGTTGATGCTGCCGTCGGGCAGCAGGTCGGGGTTACCCACGTGGATGAACGTCAGGTCTTGAAGGAATAGGCCGCTGTGAAAAAACAAATAATATTTATGAAGCGTGAATAACAAACAACGTCAAGAACATAAAGGTACAAGTCGGAACCGAGCGACACGCGACAACTGCAGACGACGTGTCGTCGCGACACTACAGTGATTTTTATGTATTTCTATGAATGAGTGTCGCTAGCTTCGTGTCGCTAGCTGCGGAGGGTATTTCATAGAAATACATAGAAACCAGTACTGTCACAGCGACACGTCGTCGCTGTTGTCGCGAGTAGCTCGGTTCCAACTTGCACCTTTTAATTTTGAAGCCTCAAACTTCGCAAGTAGTGACGTCAGCGATATTCGGGAGGTAAAAATAAAAGGGACACAGTATAAAAAAAGCAGTAGCCCGTCTAGACTGCCTTCACGGCTATAGAGAAATGCATTTTTGACAATAATGCGCCCATCTGGGCGTTACACTGCAGTACGTTTACCGATACAACGGCCAAAGCGACAGCCCCCATATCTTTATATCGAAAACGATCTATTCCTCGCTTCGTATACACTAATACTCACATGTACGGTATACACGGGGGCTGAGTATCAGCGAGCGCCTGTCTATACGCGCGGAAGGAGTGGGAGCAGTCAATAAGCGCGCCGTGATCACGCAGCAAGTCCGTGACGTGTCGCGGCCAGCCGAGCCGGCGCACGGGCGGGCAGTCCAATGCCGATACGAGAGCCAAGTATGAGTTGTAGTTGTTGATCTTGCGTAGTATCTTCATGACTCGGAGTAAATGTTTCGCGTACTTCTCGCGTTCTCGAGCTTCGTACTGTAACACAAAAGTGTGAGGTTTAATAAAGCAAGCTGCAAGACACAATAAGGTGTGAATCTTCTGAGAGGTACAGCTCATAGTGAACACAGTAATGAATTAAAAATTATGAATTTACATTAAGTGCATACACATTACGTAGACATAATATTATACGCATTTGCACAATCATCCGATAAATACAAACCAACATTTTAATAACTGAGTAATATCAAATGCAACCGTTATATTATTCAGTTATTAAAATATTGGTTTGTATTTTTACGTTAAATGCAATTGAGAATTACATAAACTTGGATCATTCTAACCTGTTCAAGTATCCTCGAGCGCGCCCAGTAGCTCATCTTATTGAAGTGCTCGGTGAACCTGGTGAGGTTGGGCGAGCTCTCCTCCGACTGTTCCCGCGGCCACGACAGCATCTCCGCGCCGGATATCCGCGCGAACAACGCCGCGTCTAGCAGCGTCATCTGTTCCGCTAGCTCCTGTGCCTTGAAGTCGAGCAGCGTGTCCCGCCGCAGCGTTATGCTGCCGTAGCATGGCGTCTCGTACTCGTATCGGCTGTTGTTCTGAATGATAAAGGGAAAATATTAGTTAGTAAAATAAAATTTTCTAAGTCTCGAATTTGAATTTAAAATTATAAAACATTTTCATAATATGTTTATGACATCAAGTTCGTCGAAGATTCGTTCCAGCGTAAATGCCACTGGGTATACAAAAAAGTTTTTAATTTAAACAAATTTTTAGGTTATTAATACAAGGCATTATACATATATAAATACTCTAGCTGTTCTATGCTTTGATAAGTTTTCCGAGAAAAAACTTACGGTTAATAATAAGATATAGAAAATTTTACTCACCATATGTTGGAAGTGTATTTGCTTCTGTTTGTCGACTAGTATTTGCCTCAGCGCCCTCGATATGGGCAACTCTTCCACCTCCACCAACCAGTATATGAACTCCATAATTTCTTGCATTAGCGTCTGGTCTAAGTCTGTTATACTGAAAGAAGATATTTTCAATTGTATTTAAGATGATTTGGATACGTTGTAAATGTCAGAAAATTGTCATAGACATAGAATATAAAGCGAGGAGTGAGGACACATTATTCCGTTTCGTTGCGGTATGTTGCCGCAGCGGCGACGCGACGGCCCGACGTTTTATGCATTTTATGATTGTTTGAAAACACTGTAAGTACAGTGTTTTGACGGAACGAAGTTGTATTGTTGTAGTGCGTCGCCGATGGTCACCGCAACGCAGATGCAGCACACAATGTATTAGCCGGCCCCTAGACGACCAATTATATTGTGCAATATCACGCTTCAATTTTATTAAAGTTTATTTGACAAGTAGATTGAAGGCGTGCGATGTTCAATATCAAACCTAGACGGTCAATAATATTACGCAATACATGATATTGAACAATAAAATTGCTCAATGCTCATCTAGGGGCCCGCTAATTCTCTTTCTACGATACAGCGTGCCGTAACTGATCAATATGGCTTCACTTTATATGGCACAATAACTCACGTTAGATCAGCAACAACTCTGGTCAGCAGACTCAAAGTAGACCGTAGCTCGTGCGGTCTCGCTTTAAAGTGGTTCGCGCGTCGAGTAAGTTTCTTCACTAAATCATTGGGTGACACCCAAGTTCTGTACGTAGCCAGGAAAGCCTCTTGGTAAGCGAAATCTGCGTAGAGAAAATAAATTTGAATAATCCATAGATTAAAAAACCGACTCAATCTTAATCATACGATCATATTTTTTTTTCATCTGTTCACGCTGTGACTTTATGAAAGATATGAAATTAGTTTATCATGATACTGATGGTGAGAAATAGTTGATCGAATCATTAAGAAAAAGTCGCTTACAACAAGCGTCAATCTGCAGCAAATAGTGCTTCTTGCTATGCAAAAGCCAGTGCTTTCTTAAGGAAAACTGTGTTAATTGTATCTTGTTATGTTGTGTGCATGCTTGCGTATCCAACTTGTCACAGATACTCTAAGATCTATTTGTCGCTCACCATTAGATTACAGACTTTAGCAGATACAAAATAGAGACTACCTCTCCATAAAAATATATTTTATTTTAGTTTTGGTCTAGTTTTGTGGAAAATAATTACATAGCTTTTAGTCGATATTATTAATCGAAATCCTAATGGTGGGTGACGCCAGACGCTGATGTCGCCAATGACTTTTTTTTTAAATTATGTTTATGCATGAACGGAGATTCCCATCATGCAAATCGCATATGAACGCATACATGAAGTTCAAAGTGATACAAAGATCCATGCAGAAGCTTTCGGTACGTATGACAAAATATAAATAAATATTTTTTAGTCTAGAATATCAGTAACAATAATTATTATATTGTATTGACTATCGACAATATAATTTATTGTTAGTTAGGTTTTAAGTAGTGTTTTAAGTAACGTGTTCAGTACTAAGCAGATGCATTATTATATGATAGATTACATGATATATTTTTAAAATATAATACTTATATAAAGAATAAGTCAGAAAAGATTTATTTTAATGTATTTTAAATATAATGTCTTTAGAAAATTAATAATAATATATATCATCATAATAAGCAGTTCGAGCAAAGCTAAAGTAATAATTAGTCAACAACCAGCTTATCCTTCAGCCCCAAATATTATGATCACTTACACTCGTCCGTTTCTGTAAATGAAAGCATGAAAGTTGAGATGTTAGATGCGTGTAACAAGAGAGAGAGGTATGTTTGCGCTGTCTTAGCATTCTTATTTGTTATGGTAAATGACCCAGGGATATCCCAAACAAGAAAACATTACTCCGGAATGAAATTCAACTAACATTTTAATGCTTTTTCCAAATGATGTCTTTGTGTAGTTACAGTTACTGTACCACTAAATTATGATGTCTTCAAAATACATCCATGAACAAAAGAGATTTTGAATGAATGTCTGAATGAATATCATGCTTTTGCAAACGATACACTGTAAACCTCTGTAGATATGTTTATTTACTTATGCGAGAAGGAAAGTTAAAAACACAAACCACCTCCAATTAAAATTAAGGATTATGTATTACTAAGCCACAAGTTAATGACATGTTGGTAGTCTTTTTTCACCAGAGGAAAATTGATAATTTTGTCTAGATCTTTCAGTGTTAACTGAAGTTCAATTCTATAGATATAGCTCTAAAGCCCGTTTAAATCTTCCAGCTATCAAGTTTTCGATTTTTGATTATTATATCAAAAATTATTTCGTGTATCTCCTCTCACTTTAATCATTAATTAGGGCCTCTTCACACGGACGATTTGCGGACGAGGCGAATGTACAGCTTGATCGCCTCGCCTGTAAATCCCGTGATAAGACTCGTATCTAATAGCTCGTACCCAATAGTATGTTTAAGTTCTTACCTTTGGTGGCCTTAGTGGCGAGCACTATTAACGCGTCGGGATGTCCGCCGCGCACTTCGGGATAGTTGACGCGCGCGTCCGTTTGGCCGCTTCGTCCGTCCGTTTGGCGCGCGTCCGTCTCAGGCGCTTTAAGCTGCAGGAACGCGCTAACATCTGTCTTGAGCATCATATCGTCCGTGTCCACGGTTGTATCCGAAGACTCCGTTACCGCGATGTCCCCCGTAGTGTCCATACTGCCCATGCTTACCTTAAATATAGATAACAGTCATGATATAAATTATGGCGTTAATAGAACTTCAGAATAATGTTTTAATTTTTTCTTACGTTGACTCTCGTCCGATCCGGACAGAGCCCCCATTGTAAATTACATTAACCTGTAGCAGAGACCAGCCATACATTATATTTATTACTCTATGCTTGTAGCTAGTCTCTTTTATAAGAGCAATTTCCGTATTGCTACTGTGTTCTTATAGCGCATTATTGAAAAAGCGAAGTTTGAATTTAACAGAGCTATAAAACATTACAGTGGTTATAATGAATGCATAATTGCATACACACTACACAGTATGAATCATTCATTATTAAGCTCATAATATATTATAATATTTATCCGACGAATGTATTATTGTCTATGTGTAAGAGCAATTTCCGTATTGCTACTGTGCTCTTATAGCGCATTATTGAAAAAGCGAAGTTTGAATTTAACAGAGCTACAAAACATTACAGTGGTTATAATGAATGCATAATTGCATACACACTACACAGTATGAATCATTCATTATTAAGCTCATAATATATTATAATATTTATCCGACGAATGTTTTATTGTCTATGTGTATCTGAGTATAAACTAAAAGTGAGATAGTTACCACAGATGGAGCGGGCGAGGGCATAGGCCGGCCAAGTCGCACCATCTCTTCATCATCTAGTGGGAACTTGCCCGGCGACGAACTGCTCACATACACTTCGTCTGTACTCTGAAATCATTCGAATATACGATAATATTTTCGAACTGGTGGAAGGTCAACACGATTTTCTGAAATTATTTACTTAGTTCATAATCCAAAATTATGATTTTTTAATATTTTTATACCATGGTGACTTTGGACAAATTCTTTTCTGTTTTGTTTAGTTTAAATTTTTTTTTCAGGCATATCACATAAATTAGCTTAAGAAAGAAAAAATAAATTGTCGATAATGTATAGACATGTCGTGTCTAGTTAAGTTCATCACTTTATCACTTTTTTTCCAGTAAGTAGAGAGAGACAGCAACTAACCATGTTATTCAACAGCGACATATCTGCGGAGCTGTTGTGTGACGACAGCAGCGGCGACGCCGGCGGTATGAGTTCGTTGCTTGTGTTTATGGACACCTGGAAATACCACCATAGGAGTGTTAAATGAACTGTTGATTATATTGGTGGTTGACTGGTTGGTCATTGCATAACTGACAGTTGGAACGAAGTTCCTTAACGCGCGTTGCGAAAGGAGGCTAGACGGAAAAATTAATATCAAAAGTTGTAACGACACTTTTTTCTATAGTTGTAAGCCGTTCGACGTGGGCGTGTGAACTTTGTTCCATCCGGGTATCCCTTAAAACCTCTCAAGTTTTTTTTTTATATTAGGAGCTTCTTCAAAATTTCGTATAGACTATAGCTCATTCGGTAGTTTAGTAATTGATTACTTTATATTGGGCGACAAAGACATCACATGCATATAAGCAAAAGAAAATTCTTAGTAGGGTCCAAGAAGCAAGAGCAGCCTGACATACTTGCTAGTCCTTTTTACCTCTATAGGAGACATGTACAGAATAACTTTTAGCTTTTATAAAAAGACGAAGGCCTGGCTGGCCCTGGCTCTTACTTTAGTAGATTGCGAACAGCCCGGTTACGTGAGGTGAAGTTTATAACTGTTACGCTCAAAGACCGAAATCGGGCTCTAATGAAAACGGCCACGACACGTTCTGGCAATCATAAAAAGGCCATAACGCGAAAATCGTGTCGTGGCTGATATGCTATTCGTTTTTCTTGATTTGTTCTTGATTGATTAATCATCCATAGGTATGGAAGATTATATTTGAATTACCACGCGTACTACAAAATATTTTTTCTTTTACTAAATCACTGCATAACGTGTTTATCATTATTATTTATAAAATATCCATAGTTTTATACTACTTAAATATTACTTGTTGTTTTTTATAAGTAAAGTAAAATGTATAAGTAAAGTAATCTGATCTCAATAAATAATAAAAATATAGTTTTATTTTAATTATATAATTTAAATATAATACTACTAGTTGATGTCAGCTACTACGTTGCGCCAGACAGACAGAGAGACAGACATTAATAATAATTATTAGTACGGATATTATAAAACTATGGATATTTTATAAATAATAATGATAAACACGTTAAGCAGTGATTTAGTAAAAGAAAAAATTTCGCGTCGTGGCTGTTTCACTGTGACCACAACGCGTTGTGAGCTATTTTTTCGCTCACTGAGCGATTTCGGTCTTTGAGCGTAACATAACCATACAAAGACACCATTCTATTACCACAAATAAAATACATACCAGTTTATTAACTTTATTCATCTTTGGCGGTAACGCGGGCGGCTCGGGCGGCACGGGGCTGCTCCGACTAGACGTCTTCATGCTTACACTGTCTTCTGAACCACTGAAATTACATACAGGCGGTTAATAAAATACGCTTTTCTTTTAATAAACATTCTAAGAACATATTATACCAGAAATCGTCAAAATTACATAAATGTTCGATAAAAAGTTTTTGTATGATTACAAGTGATTTAAATAACTACCGTGATGACTACTACCCAAGCTCCGGGATACTACTACTAATAATTACTAATAATAATTATTTTAATTGTTAAGTGCACTTCATGTAACCGTTTTAGACCCACTGAAATACTAATATCGAAAAGCCAACCTACAGTATGTTCAGAGTTATTGTACCTCCGACATAACCTTCATTCCCATGTTATAAGGCTCAATTTACCTGAGCGGCGGCGTGCTGAGATGCTGCACGGTGAGGGAGGATGCGAGCGCGCGCTGCACCTGACCCACGCTCAGGCTGCCCGTGCTCGAGTGTTGCGCACTACTGTAACACATATTATACTACGTTAATATGTTGCTTTTGGAAATACTAATAATCCATACTAATATTATAAATGCGAAAGTGTGTCTGTCTGTCTGTCTGTCTGTTACCTCTTCACGCTCAAACCGCTGAACCGATTTTGCTGAAATTTGGCATGAAGATACTTTTGAGTCCCGGGAAAGGACATAGGATATTCTGTCCCGGAAAAGTTTACTGTTCTCGCGCGATAAACGAGTTTTGGCGCAACGGAGTTGCGGGCGTCATCTAGTGATAATATAATTAGCACAGCTTACAAATTCTTTGGAAAAGTTGGAAAAGTCATTTTTAACTGACTAGTCAGCTTCTGTAGTGTAGATGTGAGTGGAATCGAAGAACGATCGGTCACAATATAATATAGGTCACGCTTTATTATGACTAATCATAGCTTTACCAATAAAATTTCAAAATTGTCCTACCAATTAAATGGCACAAAAGTGACCACTTCCACCTTAGAAAGTAGACACAAAGTAACAGATGTGCAACCATTATTTGGGCATCGATTTCAAAAGTGAAATCAATGGGTTCAAGACCATAACACAATACCATATTCTGTTAGAGTTTGATAGTGTGTTTAGCTATGTTCTTGCTAGTACTAAACACATATTTTCGTTTTCATATTATATAATTTTTCACTTAAAAAAATTACTTTCTCATATCAAGATTTTAGCCAATTAATTATGAAGATTTTAACGATAAAATATATAACCAAAAGCCTAGTAAATATAAGCCTAGTGAATAGCTCATATAAACATGAATATAATGATGAATGAATCAATTTTCTTACCTCGTCAAATTGTAAGTGTGTATAGAATGTCTGAACATATCTGACGGTGCTTCGGGGTTGATTGGCGGGTGCGTGTTGACCGTGTGACTGCAGTTCCCAAACATCTCCATGTACGCCATAACTGTAGCGAGAACACGAATTAGAAGGTAAAAACAACAAGATGGAAGCGAAGCTAATAGCATTGATCGGTGATAATTAACACGGAATTCGACCGCAAGCGTGATAAGCTGTATGCTGAGTGCGAGTTTATGTCACTTACCATGAGCACGTTAACTAGAATAGGTATTCTATCAAATTAGTTACCATGGTTTGCCACTAGATATGGTGTTTAATTACTATATTCCCACACTAGAGGTGCTGTTTCAACGGCATACAAATTATCGTTAACGTCGTCACAGTGTGAAGTGACATAGCTCGCACACATCGATCGTGATAGCTGTAAGCACATAGATCTCTCCAAGGTCCCATATGGAGCTACGGGTTAGCCGGCGGAACTAACACTTACACTAAGAAGTGATAAGTAACCTCCGTACAAATTAATCCACACTGCACATAATATACATTTTAATAGTTATACAACGTTTTGCACTTATCTATTAACATTGAAAAGTCGCTTAAAAGACAAAGACAAAACATTGTATAAACATAAAATATATATTTTCAGTGTAGATCTTTTTGTAAGTAAGGAGGTAGTATACTGCATATAACCTATAGTTGTATAGCAACACTTATTCTAGAGCTATAAATCATTAATTAACACTTAAACGAAGCAGCTAAGAGGTAAAAATAGAACAGACGTCTAATAAGTAAAGATCACAGTTTGCTAAAAAAATTTGAGGGCTATAATATATTAACGACATTTTATATCTTTCTTAAGAATCTTTATAGTAGAGGAGGGGAAGAGGGGATTTTGGGAGTAGCTCGAGCGTGTCAGATTAAGCTTGTATAGGCTTCCGACATGTGTCTAGTTATCATGGTATAGAAATCTGATTTCTCACGTGGTGGGTTAAATTTTTTTTTGAATATTGAAATGTCATCCGATCTGTCAGATTAAGATAGGGGATGCTTAGTATACCCCAAAGAAGCTTCCATAAAAAGCACTGACGATTCAAAGATAAGGTAAGCCTGTAGGAACATTTTAAAATATAAAAAAAACTAGCGACCCGCCCCGGCGTCGCACGGGTACAAAATATATAGCCACTGAAAAAATGATTAAAATCGATAGCCTATGATCCTTCACGTGGTCTACTTCTTATCTGTGCCAAATAACATAAAAATTGCTTCAGTAGTTCGCGAGATAAGCCCTTTCAAATAATTCCCCCCGTTTTTTCCACATTCTCCTATTAGTCTTAGCGTAATAAAATATATATATAGCTTTCCTCTATAAATGGGCTATATAACACTGAAAGAATTTTTCAAATCGGACCTGAGATTAGCGCGTTCAAGTTAGCCCTTTCAAATAATTTTCCCCGATTTTTCCACATTTTCCTCTATTTCTTCGCTACTATTAGTTTTAATGTGATAAAATATAGCCTATAACCTTCCTCGATAAATAGGCTATCTAACACTGAAAGAATCATCAAAATCCGTTGCGTAGTTTTAAAGATTAAAAGGAACAAAGGGACATGAGGGAAAAAAAAGCTACTTTGTTTTATAATAAGTATAGATAAACCTTAATATTTTCCTAACTAAACTTCGCAGATATTTTATTTTGCACTAAACTAAATGATTTAGTCATTGTTGTCTAAAACATAATAATAACTGACCGAAATAAGCAATTTTCTGAATATATTTTCTTTTTCAAAACTTTAAAATGGCCGCAGTTTCTGAACCCACCGCTAAAATAAAAAACGCTCTATTATTTTTTTATCAGTTTTACCTAATGTAAAAAACCTACTAGGTCTCCATGACGCTCGAGTGACTACAAAATTACCACCTTCTCCTCCCCTACTATTAGACTGTAAACAGTAGAGCTAGCTCTATTTACATTACATTAAATTGAATAGTAAAAAAATGTATCTATTAACTTCTTACTAATAAAAAAAGATATACAACATTTTAGCTAGACAATGTAATCACATAACATTGTATAGCATATCCATTGCGTTCACATTTTTATTAGTAAGGAGATTAATTATTTAAATACAAAAGCTGTAGCAAAAATAACCCAAATTTAAATACTTACAAAATATTTTAAAAAAACATTTAAAAAGAGAACAATTTTAAATATAGAATAAGTAGTTCCGCCATGAAAGATGTAAGTAACAAACGGGCCCTGTTCGAGCTCGTCAGCGCGAAACATGCAAACTCACACCAGTCGAACGTCACACTACACAGCGGATTCTAAACTAACGCATGTTTAGTTGTGCAAATTATTGCAGTATTATTATTTACTTTGCTTTCGGAGAGGAAAAATTGGATGAAAAATATTTGTTAGCAAAATAAGGAACAGGAAAAAATTCTGAGAAACAATTTCAATTTAAATGCTATGGAAATAAGAATCAAAATTATAGTTTACCTTTAACATACTTAGTAATTCTTAATCCAATTTCCTCTAGCACTTTATATATGCAATTTTTATCATAATATGACTGGCCTACCCGCTGGGTATTAGTTAGCACAAAAATTAGAAGCATGAGTGTAAGACCCCAAGCACATTGTTAATTGATAGCGGTAGCGAATAGCGTTTTCTCCGTCTTTTTCTAACTGAAATTTTTAGGCTATTAGGAGGAGTAAGAATTTACAGAAAATATTGCCAAACGCTACTGTTGATACGCTAGGGGTAAAATACAATTTTTTGATACGAAATCCGCTATATAGTATAACATTCCAACCAGTGACCACTCACCACTATAGGCGACGCTTTGAAACACTGCCGAGCCGCACCGGCGTAACAGATAAACATGCTATTATAACCCTTGCTCAGACGCAATATGCCCTAACCCTTATAACCTCACCCATATGTGCTAACTGCTAAGATTATTTTAAACTCCAAGCAAAAGGAATATATTATTGATCGTATTATGATGATTTTAAATGAGTATCTGCTTAGATGCATCATGCAGTTGGCGTTTCTTGCTTGTCGATATCTTAATACTTGTGATATATAAAATAATTTTCAAATCAAATGTAAACGATTGATAACATTACTCTTGCTTGATAGCATATTAAATATTATACAGAGTAGATTATCCCCGACCACAACCTTAAGTCTACGTCTGTAAATTATAATATCTCGGACCCAAAACATACACAATATAGATACGTAGGACAAAAACGACACATGAAGTGACATTGAACATAATATCATAGACGTAGACATATTATTAGGATGATCACATACACTCTGAATTTTATTCGGAAATTCCATTAACATAGATCAGGGATGTTTAACGTAGTTTCCGAAACGGAATTCTGAGTGTTGGGTATATCATAAGCGACCAACATTGTGAGGGAAAGACAAATAACATTGTATGCTTAAGATTTCAGAGATTTTTTATCTGAAGTTTATTTATTCACTTTCGCTTTAATTGGCTAAATATTAACCAATCAACAACACTATTAAACAGATAAACTCCTGTCAAAATCTCAAAAAAGGCATAAGGCCGGCCATAGAGGAAGTGCGATCTGCAGTTTTCATACTAAATTCATATCCGCGATACACTGACCGCTTGAGCAATTCTTGAGTGGTCTGTACAATACCCGGCAATAAATATTGCACATCGACCTTTGGAAAGAGACATTCGGCTAATTTCGATTTCATAGAGCGTTATCTTTGTAGCACACACCTATTTGACATTATGTCAGTCGTTGTTCAAATTCAATAGAGTGCAGTCGCGTCCAGTTCAAAATATATATCTAGAGTTGTTAACACCCCTAAATTTGCTACAGCTGTAATTTTCCAAAAGAATTTTAAATACGTAAACATAATTTTAACACCCTTTTTTGTTTTATTTTACCCGAATATAAAGCCATAACTTATAGAAAATTTGGTGTATTTTATACAAAGAATAATAAAATTGTCAAAAGAAGCAAACCTTAACCTGTTTTAACAGCTCCTAATATATACCGGACTTTTTGTATTTCGTGCGTAAGAGATAACGCTCTACAAAGCCGAAATTAGCCGACTGTCACTTTCCAAAGGTCGATGTGCAATATTTATTGCCGGGTACTGTACATTCAACGCGACCGCTCTAGAGCAGTCGGTTCCGACTGCCCATCGGTCCGGCGGTCCATCTATGGCCAGTCTAATCACTATTGTGAGTGTTAAAATATAATATTACTAAAGTAATAATAATATACTGACTGTGTTTCTTCTTGAGCGGCAGCGGTGGAGGGCGCTGATTGTGTTCCGCCAGCGTGTGCGGCCGCGGCTCGTTCAACGAAAACGCAGGACTTTTCCTGCCAAACAAACATATCATGAATGTCTGCAATTACAGTACACAGTTAGTTACGGCTGTGTAATAATATTTTATTTATGGCCTGTTTCACCGCTTCCTGATAAGGTGCCCGATAGGCTTATTTGACAGATTCTCCATACTCCATCTGTCAAGTTAAGTGGTGGATAGCCTTATCAGGAAGCGGTGAAAC
Source organism: Lysandra bellargus (assembly GCA_905333045.1). Classification (NCBI taxonomy): domain Eukaryota; kingdom Metazoa; phylum Arthropoda; class Insecta; order Lepidoptera; family Lycaenidae; genus Lysandra; species Lysandra bellargus. Next base: position 2,311,850 of record HG995333.1, read on the forward strand.
AGGCCCTTACTGTCTAAAACTAAACAGTAGATAGCTAAAGCTCAAAATAATTGATCGTTGAAAATACTCTAAGTTTCACAGTAATTTAAACACTGCCTACTGTCCGCATGCAAGTTGCTCTGTCCTGTCATTTCATAGATGTTTTTCAATGCGAGCAACGCCCGCTAGGACTGGGACACCCACATTGATGAACAAATAACTTTCAATAAATTCAATATCACATAGATACTCCTACGGTTTTACCTGATCTCAATATCGGGGAAGCAGTGCTGCATGTCGGCGCGCAAGTTCCGCCTCGTCTTGGCTGGCAGCTCGGGCGGCGTTTCGCTCTCGTCCGACGTTATACTCGCCAACCTGCTACGTACACACTCGGTTAACGCAAACTCACTCTTACTGCCGCACTCAGAGACGAACATCAATTACTTAACTGTAATTAAATGAAGAGTATCTATCTAAGTGCAGACGTAAGGCTTCAGTATCGAAATCAACGGGCAGCGGGACGGGAGCGGCTGCGGCGCCTTCCAATGTATAGATTTATATGGACAGGCCTCAAAAGCTGAGTGGCGCGCGGCATACTAGGGCTTATCCATATAAATCTATACATTGGAACGCGCCACCGCCGCTCCCGCCCCGCTGCCCGCAAAATCAAGGCTGAGGCCTAAGATGTTTTAAGTACAGTCCGTTTAGGTTTATTTTACCTCGCCTTCGCGCACGTAGTACAGAAGTCCAGCGGAGATGGTACGCATTTTTCATACATTTTTATGACCCCTTAGGCACTCAGTCTAAAAATTCGTATGAAAAATGTGGCCCGCCCCGCATCGAATAATCAGTGTACGCGAAGCTTAATTAAGGATCTGTATAACAATAATACAAGGGTCAGATTTATGGAAACTCCGAGATTACAATAACTTTAACGGATATAATAGTAATTATAACAACACGATAATATTATAATTTAATTAGAAACATAAGATATAAATTATAATTATAGAATAAGCTTGTTTAGTGCAACGATTTCATGCTTTAACATTCGTGTAAAAATTATAATAAAAAAACGATTAATGATTTATTTAGTAAAAATGGGAATACCTACACAATAACAACTGTAAACGTGACTAGTGGGAATATGCTTCTTTCAAGTGTTCTGTGAATCATAATACCAATCACTCATATCCAAGAATGAGTAAAATCGATTGTGTACTGTAATAATCGATGTAAATCGATTAACTCACTTCGACGTGTGGTGTGTGAAGACGCGGCTCTCAACACTTTGGACGGTGCACTTGGTTTCGCTGACACATTCTGTACTCTCAAAAGTACTGCGGACAACAACGGCAAGCGTGAAGGACACAAATGGTTACAATGTAAGTGACATACCGTGGCAACTGATTTGATACAAAAAAGACACAAAAGAGAATATTGCTATCTAAAAATAAAAAAAAAATACTTTGGCTACATGAAACTACAATCTACAAGTATAAAATTAAATAGTCCGGGTTACCTAGATTTTTTTTTATTACTATCAAGCAAGTTTTCGTGAGTAGCTTCATTTTGATAACACGAACAACAATCTCATCTGCAAAAAATCTCGAAAGTGGTAGCTAACAGAGATAGAAAGGATTTGATAGTAATCAAAAAAAATGTTCTAGGGAACCTGTACTAAAATACAAATGGTAAAATGAAGAGAAAATATCAAATCAGTTGATAAAGTGAAGTGACAAAGCAGGCACAAACAGTGTGAAAATTTAGACAACACAGTTAAACATATCGATATTAGAAACATTTAGTAGATTGCAGGCAAAAATACGGATAGGTCTGAAATTAGTAACTAAGTCCGCAACGGAATTGCATAGTCAATATGAGCTAACTTCAGGCTTGTCCGGTAATACGGAAATTGGTCTGAACTTAGCTCCAATAGCTAACTTCAGATCTGTCAAATAAAGGGACTGAACTGAACTTAGCACCTAATGTTCGCAACGATCTGTACCTTACTTAGACGCACTTCAGACCTGTCAAGTAATGTCATAACTCATAAGGAGTAGGTATTAGTGATTACCTGTCCGTGTGACTAGAATAGTGGTGGGCAGAGAAGGTGGAAGTGAAGCTGTGCTCTGTGGATATCTCCGCCTGGCCGACCGACACGAACCCTGACTCGTTGGAGAAGCTAGAAAAAGATAGATAGCTATTACTCAGTCATTAGTATATAAATGGTATGCTTTATAGTTTATAGCCTACGAATAATAAAAACTCCGTCAAAAAAACACGCTCCAAAATACTTGTCAAAAAAGTGTACCTTAGGTTTACTTTTCATACATTTGCAATATTTAGGTGACCTTGAGCGGTATAAAGGCTGACGTTACATGACAGTTCGAATGGAACCAAATTTAAAACTGTATTAGTATGGGAGTTACGTTTCCTTAGGTTTTATTATTCGTAGTTTATAGCATTCATAAAAAATAACTTACTGTGCTTATTGTATACTTTACAAAATTATTTACTCTTGCATCGATCGTATTGGAGGCTTGCATTGTATTTAGTCCATCTCTACATTTAGCCTTTTTAAAACGTTATTATTACACTTACTTGAACGCAGGACACAAAAAATCAGTAGCTTTGTCAGAAAACCAAATTTGAATTTGCTTACCGATTGTGATTTGATTGCCCGTGGATGTTGTTCAAGTGTATATCGTTTGACTCCACAGACGTTCTCATTTCGGACGCGTTGCACCGACACGCTGTGACATAAAAAATACAACTGTCATTAGTTGTAAAACATTAAAATATATCTTATATTTTTTTATTTATTTGAATTTATTATTTATTATTTTTACCATTATTATTAAACGAAAATATTTCCTTTCTGCTTATCAATCCTTGTCAGGTGGCTATTTTAACATCAGAAAAAGATAGCAACATGTAACAAAAGTTTATAAATCGTAAATATTATGATGATGATGATATTATGTCAACAATAATAATTCCAATAGGATAATAAAACAATAGGAAAATACATAATTTCATAATGTTGACCATTAGGCTGCGTTTCCACCAGAGTTGTGTTGCGATGAATGTGTTTTTATGATCCAATAGAATCGCTGCGCTGAGCGAGGTCACGTCAATGAAGCGATTCTATTGGTTCTCAAAAACACATTCCTCGCAACATACAATATCTGGTGGATACGCAGCCTTAATGTCAAGTTTTATGACTCGTCTCGTGGTTCCGAACCGAACCGTAGTGAATAAATGCTTATATAATTCTTACCGACTAAATCCGTGCTGGGCGCTGTGACAAACACCTCGTGGTTCATGGGGTCGTGCGAGTGTCGCTCCTCGTTCAGCATCGAGTCCACCGAACCGCTGCTGTGAGATTGCAGGGACAGTCTGCGAAAGGTGTGGTTACAACAATCACTTACAGAAACTTTGAGCAACCGCTTTACCGTTTATGTGAAGTTTTACCACGTGTATGGTGTGTTGTGTGGGGTCAGTGACCATTGACCTCAGGGCATCCAGCTTCAGCATTTTTAGGTACTATCGAATTATTTCGATTCAATGTAATTCGTCATTTGGTCGGATTATGTCAATTCATTTTAATTCGTGATCTGTCAGCTGTGTTTGACAAAAGTCGACCAAATAACGTAAGTCCGCCATCTGACTATGAATCAACTTACACTCTGATAGTACAATAGACATAGAACCAGTAGTTCGACTGCAAAGAAACGGACAGGTTTCAATATCTGTCAAATTCGTCGGGTTTCACTAGGATTATGAACGAAATGTGCTTCGCGAATCGCGCTGGCTGATATAAAAATAAATATTTCAAAATTGGATTCTGACAATTTTAATAGCACGAGTGCCAAAACACTAACAACAATACGACCAAAGAGGAACACGTCCAGCGAATATGTCATAGTTTTAAATTCGTAGGTAGAGATCAACTACGATAATATGGCGCGCCCCTCCAAAATTCAAAACTTTTGAAGTGCGTTGTCAAGATGTTTGAAGTGCGTTGTCTTGCGCGGTAGGCTAGTTATAATTAGTTGACCAACAAATCTTGGTAATAAGTGACATTAACTGAAATATTACGTGTACTGTGATTGGTTGAATACTTACTACATACAAACTCTTTCATTAGGATGTGACTACACACATTGAAACAGTCATTTGGAGGGACGCGCCAAGTTATCGTAGTCGATCTCTAACAAATTATCAACCCTAGCGACGATTTTCGTCATAATACGTCAAATTTAAAAATTTCAACATCCAGTTCTAAGTCGGCATACTCTATAATTCTGTCTACTCTGCTGATAGTAAGTACTTCTTTTGTTTGACTACTTCATTTCATTTATTTCTGCGCAACAAGGACTACAATAATACTTCGAATTAACATCTTTATATTTGCTCGAGTTAAATTTGAGGTGAATGTTCAATATATTTTATCAGTAGTGTCAGTAGCAAAACACACTAGGCCGAAAATACGTGGCCGAAGTTCGGCATGATTACGCCTGCAGTGTATTTTAAATTACCGTTGACACACCATGCCGAAATTACGTCGCGCTATATTGTATGCGTAGCGCATTGCTGACGTAATCGTGCCGAACTTCGGCCGCGTAAATTCAGCATGGTGTGCTTAGAGTCCTAGGCTCGTATAAATAGTCAGTACTCAAGATGCATCTCGGTCTCAAGACACGGTTAAAGCTCTGTGATTAGTTGGCTGTCAAAAGGACCAATCACAGAGCCGAACCGCGTCTTTAGACCGGGTCACCGCTTCCTGATAAGGCTATCCACCACTTAAATTGACAGATGGAGTATGGAGAATCTGTCAAATAAGCCTATCGGGCACCTTATCAGGAAGCGGTGAAACAGGCCCTTAGACACTTAGGGTCTATACAGACGAACTGCAATCCAACTGCAGATTGCAGTTCAAGTGCAGTTTGAATGCAGTACAATAAGCAATGAGCAATACAACTACAAATCATTATCAACTGCATTCAAACTGCACTTGAACTGCAATTTGCGGTTGGATTGCAGTTGAAATGCGGTCCGTCTGTATAGACCCTAAGGCCTTTATCAACATTAGTGTGACAATAATCTCACCTATCGACGGACAGTCCTAGCAGCGAGTTGTCGTTGGCGGGGCGTCGCTTCGGCGGCAAAGGAGGTGCGAGCTCGAACTTCCTGCGAACGCTTTCACTGTTACTCCGTTACATGTGACATAACTAACAGGTTTCTATCGCCGAATTAATTCAGTAAACACTATTACGGCAGCTCTTATTTCCTATGGAACTGGTTTGTAAATAATAATAGCTTGTGCCGTACTTAGTTATTATAATCAGGGGCCTTATTTTCGTACTTCGAATTAAGAATCGCCATCGAGTATTACTAGAATGTATGATTATTGAATTACATATTTTAATTCCATCAATGCTAATATTAATAATGCGTAAGTGTGCCTATTCGTCTGCCTGTACATTTAACGCTTACATCGCGAAACCCTTTTTGATAAAAATTTTAAGAGATTGTTCTAGTCCCGGGAAAATACATAGGATAGCTTATGCCAAAAAATAGAGACAAACAAAGTTCGATGGAACGGAATTGCGGGCAATATATTTTGGTAGATAAATATTATTCCGTTACTACATTATTACCTATTCTAAACAAGCCCACAACCTCCTCTTAACCCGAATAGCGCTACAAACTGTACGTTGCGGTCGGCGGTAATGTGCATAACGTGTAAACGCGGTTCAATTCGTTTGTATCCGGCGCGTCTATCGGCTAACCTCAACCTATTAAACTCAATTGAAATGTAAAGGTACGAAGCGCGAATCACAACAACACGAAGTTCAACTGCAAACTATTGCGTATAATTGCATAGTTGACACAAGTTGAAGTTAAGTTTCAAACGGCACAATGATTTGACCAGCCCACTTGCACTGAACTGGGTTAAACTTAACCCTAGATTAATAACGAGGTATCTTTTTGATGATAAATATGAAGAACGACAGAGATGACATGATATATTTGATACAGTGTTAACTATCACATAGATCTTTCATACAAGTGGGACAAAAGAAAAATATTTTTGTTAGAAGAGAGAACCATACATTTTTCAGCAATAAAAAGTCCTATGTAGTATGTCCAAGACTCAAATTATCTCCATACAAAATTTAATCAAAAAAGTGAGAAGATGTAACTTTGAATTCATTAACATTTGAATGTAAGTACATATTTTTAGCTAGTTGACGCCCGCAACTCCGTTGCGCCAAAATTAGTTTATCGCGCGGGAACACACACGAGTACAGTTTCTAGGATAAAATGTATCCTATGTCCTTTCCCGGGACTCAAAGTATCTCCATACCAAATTTCAGCAAAATCGGTTAAGCGGTTTTGGCGTGAAGAGGTGACAGACAGACAGACAGACACACTATCGCATCTATAATATTAGTATGAAGTATGGAAGTATGGATTCATTGATCCAATTATAATTCCTTATATACTTTAGCTTTTTAACTGTAATATAAATATCGGTCCCTTACAAGTACAGGAATTCACGCGCCGCGACCACTATAGCTCTCTCCAAAGGCAATAATTACAGTAATTGCTATAATAACTGTACTGGCACTATTACGACACAGCTATGCTGTACCAACGTCCAACACCCATTATTTTTTATCCATTAGCGAAATATTACGCAATAGTGCAACACCATAAAGGTTTGGACAGGTTTGAAATAACTTTTAATGTATTATCAGCTATACTAATGTCTTTATTGTGTAAAGAACGAACTTCTTTGAGAGTGTATAATTAGTATTATTTAAATGAGTACAAACGAAAAGCTTTTTTAAAGTTACAAAACTATAATTACTGTAGTATGAACTCTCAAAGGATCGGTGATTGAGTGTTTCACCTTATTTAAAAATTTAAAATATTGTCATAGCAGGGCAAACTCCAATCGTGGGCAATCCTGGTATTATTGGCAATTTAGATTTATGTTTGAATACCAAAAAAGAATAGGGTGTTTAACCATAAATCATATTAAACTAAAGAAGCATTCCATTATAGATTAAGTTTACCCCAGCGATCGCTGGAATGAAGTCCAAGGCTGGGTAAACGCGGTGTAAGGTCCAATAGGCTACTTGACCTATATTTAATTTCATTGAAAAAATGCATATTTCTAGTAGAACTTGGCCTAGGAAACCGTATTTCACCCTTATCATCAAATAAAAGCTTATGATTGATAAATAAAGTCGATTTGAAAATATGATTTTATGAAAATATGAATTATACTGACGAAAACGCTTTTGCGGTACTTCCGATTTGGATGTGACGTCATCCAATTTGTAATTTAATATATTTTATTTATCGCGCTCGTCATATGTAAGTTTATTTGTACATAAATAATATGAATAAGCCTAGAAAGATTTATAAAATGCATTTTCTTGAATATTTCAAATAAAACATCAGTTTTATATATTATCTCCATTTATTGTAGTTAGAAAATGAAATGGCCAAAACTTTTCTACAAAAGTGTTCAACATTACAAATTATTTCTAAATTCTTTTCTAATTTTTAGCCACTGTTAGACTCGTACGCTTAGCACATAAAACTTTTTTCAATAAAGAATGTATAAAATACAAAAAACATGACGTCACACTATGGCGGTACAATGGCGGACAGTGTTTTCGGCGCCATTTAAGAGGCATGCTTTTCAATCAACATTTTTATGGGTTTCCACTGTGTAAAATATTAAAATATTAGTTTTTTTGGTGAAAATGAATGATCAAGAAGCGATTAGAATGAAGAAAAAAAATAGGTCAAGTAGCCTATTAGGTGGGACGATGATCTCAGTTTAGTTGCGGGACCATGTTGGATGCGAGTAGCAGGTGATCGAACATCTTGGCCTTCATTGAGAGAGGCCCATGTCTTGCAGTGGACGAGTACAGGCTGATTAGATGAGTACTCACTGTATAGGCCTGGCGGGTTTAGGCGGCGGCGAGTCAGGCGCGTCGAGTACGGACTCGCTGGAGTGTGAGGCGCGCACGCCGCCGTCCGCCCCGCCCCCCTCGCCCGTCAGCAGCGACCGCTCCTTGGGTGTCAGTGGAATATCTGCAAAGAGAAATAGATTTACTCACCCAATCATACTAATACATAGTTTATATTCGATAATTATGTTACGTCCTATTTAAACATTAATTGCGTATATTTACATTTCACACCATGTGCCCATAAACTAGAAATACAAATCCTACTTTAGGGCGTGTATGAGTCCCCTGTATAGAGTTCACTGTGAAACTAGCAGCGCTCAAAGAGTAACTTTTTTTACAGGGCAAACTCATATGTCACTGGGACGCTTGCACATAAAAATCACAAAAAAATTGCTCTTTCAGCGCTGCTACTTTCATACTGAAATCAATATATAAGCGACAAATACACACCCTAAAATATTATCACTTTGTTTTGTTACACCCTGTATATCGATCGTACTTATAGTAAATCACCTTAAAATAAAACTTACCAGGTAAAGAATTCCTCTGCGTGGACGCTCGGGGGGACACCAACGCTGGTCGGGGCGACAGCGCCGGCCTGGTCATGTACTGCTGCGCCAGAGCTGCCACTTCATTGACAGCGTCAGTCAGCCCCTTGAAGGTAGATTAAACAAAGTCAGTGCTGGCGCCGAAATCTGACTCATACCATTTACAAGCAGTCAGTATTTCGTCGGTAGTCAAAAATATCCTAAATTCCGGCAAAACGGGACTGACTTCGGCATTTACACGTCGGTTGTGCTAGCGCGTAGAAGGGAGATCGAACTGATACAGGATACTCAAAATATCTAGAAGCTAGGGCCCATCCACGGATTGCGTCACACAAAATTTAAATTTTTAAATCCCTACCCCCTGCCAAGCTTTTTATGAATACCTTTAAAATGTATTGTCACATTAGGTACGAGAACCCCCATAAGCTGTGACGTAATAATACGACGTGACCTTTGATACTGGCGCGACAATACTGGCTTGGAATTACTATTACAGTGTCAGGTCAGACTCTGCAGCGGACTGAATTCTGACTGACTCAATCTACCTTGACGACAGAGCTGACGTTCTCCGGCGACAGCGCCGGTATGTCGTCCGGCTTGGAGTCCTTGGCGTCGGCTCGCAACGTCACCACTGTCACCTATATGAGCATGGCCAGCGCTGTGCATAACCTCTTGACAGTGTTCAGCAGGGGCGTAGATCTGCTGCAGTAGGGTTTTAAAGTCAGTAACTGACTCAATCTACCTTGACGACAGAACTGACGTTCTCCGGCGACAGCGCCGGTATGTCGTCCGGCTTGGAGTCCTCGGCGTCAGCCCGCAACGTCACCACTGTGACCTCGTCGCACAGACGTATGAGCATGGCCAGCGCTGTACACAACCTCTTGACAGCGTTTAGCAGGGGCGGCGATCTACTGCAGTATGGTTTTATTGCTGAAATGGATAATGGAATGTTTATAAAAGATATAAATAAGTGTCAATAAAATGGGGGAATAATTATTACTATCATATTACAGATTACTAGCTGTCCCGGCAAACGTTGCTTTGCCATAATATATTTGCCTTATTTTATTAAAATGACTAAATAAATATGTCACCATGGCAACGTCGATCGCTATCCCGTCGCACAAACAATGGCCACCGTCAGTCTCAGGTTGTAATAATTTACTATTATTTATTCAACAATTAATGCACTTATCAATATATAAAGTACCGAGTAGCCGATTCTCAGACCTACTGAATATGCATATAAAATTTGGTAAAAATCAGTAAAGCCTTTATTATTAGGAGGAGTTCGTGGACTAACATTGTGACACGAGAATTTTATATTATAGAAGAAGATTATATCATGGACTTATAAGTCTTACTATAAACATAGGCATTTGCATGATACATCATTCTAGATATTTTAAAGGGGAGAGAGAAGGCCAGCTTTTGTTTTAGATCTTTTCAGATTAAATATCTTTAATAACATAATGTTATTTATATTTTTCAAGACTGAAAGGAGAAGCTTTGCTGCCGAAAATTATGGGCTTTACATAGTCTTAACATTAAATGGATTACGTACAAAATTTTTACTTTGGCCAAATAATATAATTATTTTCAATTAAAACATTTACCTTTGTGTATATTAGCAATCGACTCGAATACAATAGTACCGTTGTCGGGCAACATTTCCAGTTTTCGTTTTGTGATGACGTCTGAGAAATGTTTTAGTCCAAATGTGACCTGCGAAATTAAATATCAATTAATATTTAAATAATATTTATAATATCTATGACTCATCTAGATCGAGAATATAGGTGCAGACTTAATTAGGAACTAATCAACATACAGTATTAAAATCTCATAATACAATATTAAAACAATATTAATACAATATTAAAACTCATCTTTATAAGAATAACGACGTGATCATGAGTCATTATGATGCCAGTTAGTCTACAAAAAACTTATGAGAACCGAAGCTAAGTAAGCGATCATAATTCATCACTCATCATTATAGCGTTAATATCTTCATGGTGTTATTAACTTATTACGTAAAGCACAGATCTATTCCTTCGTTTTCCAACAACTCTGAGTAGGTGGAGCAAAGAACCAACATTGCTGACAACCTCAGTGGCCCAGTTGGTTAACGCGTAAACGTTTAATACGGAGAGATCGCGAATTCGAATTCTCCAGTCCATAGATAATTTTATGATTATGAAAAACCAAAACGTCGTTGCGCCTGCCAAATCCTTTATGTGTTTCTAGTATTTTAGTCCAATTTTCAGGGGTAAACAATAAACCTTTTTATTTAAATTTTAATGATGTTTGGACATAATATCAATAAATTAAAAATGCAGTATGGTGGCAAATCTAATGATTCATGAACTAAGACTTTAATTTATTGATAAGTCCATCAATAATTCAATAAAATAGTTTATTGTCTATCCATGAAAATTTGACTAAAAACACTTAAAGGATTTGGCAGGCGCAATGACGAAAAGCTTTAATTTCCTACGAGTAGGCAGAGCCAAGTAAAACTTTCTGACTTAACTTTCATCAAATTAGAAAACACTAGAATAAATATTGGCGCAGTGTACACATACCTCTTTGACTAGCCGTTCGAGTTCTTTGGCTGGTGTGATTTCACCTTCCTCCGCCGTAACTGGTTTCACGCCCATGCTGCGGGGCTTCGGGCTGAGAGGCGAGTGCGACCTGCGACATTACATAACATACACATAACAAGTAATTAATATATCAACATAACAGATGATCATAATGTTTGAGGAAGTTGTAGGTTGCGGGTGGGCTAAAAAAATATTTAGGCGGACTTGCACAGATCTGAGTTAAACATCATGTCATCTCTATCACTCACTTAGGTGAGTGACAGATATGACATGATGTTTAACTCAGAGTTAACTTTAACTCAGATCTGCGCAAGTGGGCCTTAGTGGGTTAAATTAATGATCTACCTTGATATTTTTGCAGTGACCAATTTTGAAACAGGAGTGGATAAAGTGGGTAACTAATAAAATTTGAAAATTATAGTTATTTTGCGTAGAGGCTTTAGCACCAAGAAAATTATTAAAAAAAAATGTTGATTTTATGTATTCCCAGATATATTAGCCAGATGATGAAGTAGATTTGTTCAAATTATATTATTAGTTAATGTTAGTTAGCCACTTATCTATTTACGTTCCTAAATGTAAAGTAGAACACTGCCTGTTAGTGGAAGAACGGTACCACATTACATGTCATAAATACCACGTACTTTTGGTGAAATTCAATGCTCTAGTTCAGGGGTCACCAAATGGCGGACCGCGGTTCGCATCCGGACCGCCGACCCATGGTGTGCGGACCAAGCATTATCGAGAACTTTTTAGAAATAAATGTCGGTTTCGACTTACTGATCAACATCTCCAGGATTTAATATGAAAAGCTTGCAACAATAATTTCACTCCAAACATCAGAGAGATAACCATTAGCTACAAAAATTGTCAACTTTCTCAATGATAATATGTAAAATATGGTGATGTAAAAAAACTTTTGTAATTTCCGTAATTACCTTTGTTTAATCATTTTTTTGTAAAATGTGCAGACCGCGAAAGTCATTTCATTTCTTAAAATGGACCCCGAGCGAATTTAATTGGTGATCCCTGCTCTAGTTCGTCTAGAGTAGAGATTAAATTGGATATATAAACAAAATATATTAATAGGGCGACTAACCCAAAAAAATCAAACATCGTCCTTCTCTCTTCACGCTCACGCCCGTCTTTCATATGCCAGGAAAAAGGACGACGCGGATTCATCGCCAAATTATTTTTTTCTCAATAACTCGATAAATATAGAACATTTAAAAATCCGCTAGGTCGGTTTCTCAATGATAGAATTTTATACAATATGTTAAAATATTAACTTAGTTCAATGCACGGTTAGAGCAATAAATGAAAAATTCGTGAAAATTGTGTGCATCTTTGTGATTTTTTTCTATAGAGAAAATTTTAAATCGTGTTTCTGCTCAGATCGGAATTCGGATTCTTGGAAATATAATGTAGTACCTATCTAATTTTAGAAAACAAAACAATTTGGGGCTTATTTTCAAGTATAAAAATGAATTACAAAATCGAAAATTTTGCATTGGTCGCCACCTTAATTACTTATTACGGTAAACTAATATCTGTATGCTTGCTATGTTTAGTTTATCTGATCTAACGCGTCGTTCAGACTTGTCTAACGTCTAAGCCCTGACCGACTTACACTATAGATAGGTCGATGATTGAGAAGCAAAAATGTAAACAAAAGAAAGTAGACCACGATAAAAATATAATATGAAGACGAAGTACGTTGCATACCATGTATTATATTTTCAGGGTACCTAACCAAAAACTTTGAATTATAACAGAATTATACGCCCCTTTGTAGAGCACTGGACGTCAGGCTTTTGTAGGAAGTAAACGTACCATACATGTGCATTGTGCAACTTTTATATTCTATAACTTTTATAGCAAATACTTGAATTTAGCGGTGAAACATAAAAATTATATTGCCACAGTCAATATCCTAAAAACTGGCGAAAGCTGGTCATGGAAACAATAAAACTTTATAACTGTTACGGCAATGCAACTTTCCGATTTACGCTTATTATGTTTTGGTCAGTTTAGAAAAAGTAAACCATAATATTGTTAGAGCGAATGGCATTTCTTTACATAATCCACATTCTACTAATCATTACCGTGTTATGTAACAGTGAGTTTATCAAATCATCGTATACAAACAAGATACTACAGAAATTCGTGATATTTGTATACAATTTGAATACATCTTTAATTAATGATAGGAAATAGGCGTATTATTGTTACGTGCTAGGGTTCGAGGATTCGGAGAGAAAGACCTGGTGACTCTCTTGAAGACTTTATTCACAAATACTAGCTCACACAAATCACTAAGTCCAAACACTAAGCACTAGATCCAAATCACTGAGCACTATCACTGTCCTAGGTCGTAGCCGAGTCGTTAGTTCACTATCACAATCACTCACTATTGATCACTTGTTCTCACTTTTGAAGTCGCCTTGATGATCGCTCGGATCGAACTGCCTTGACTGCCGGCTTGTTTACCTTTTATATGGCCCATTTCGCCTTCTGGAACGTTCTATTCTGGATTGTTTACGTAAATACGCAATTCACATAAACAATGGTCGGGCTTTTCTAGAAGGTACGCGCAACTGTCGCGCGCAGGTAAACAACTGCCCGTATCCGTAACACAATTCACATAAACAAGGGTCGGGCTTTTCTAGAAGGTACGCGCAACTGTCGCGCGCAGGTAAACAACTGCCCGTATCCGTAACACTACTCCCCTCTTAGAGATGCTCGTCCCGAGCATCGTTGTTACTGCCATGATAGCGCGCCAAACGGTCTATGTGTACCACTTTGAATGTGCCTCTTGGTGGCTTTTGAATCCTGTAAGTCACATCATTCAATCGGGTAACCACTTTATATGGGCCGTCCCACTTGGTCTGCAACTTTGGAGATTTCCCTTTTCGGCGAGTTGGGTTATGCAGCCATACCAGTGACCCTTCTTCGAAGCCGCTCGTGTTCGATCTCCGGTCGTATCTGGTCTTCATGTTCTCACTTGACTGTAACCCATTTTCCCGAACCATGGCGTGTATGTAGTGCATCTTTTCCCTTAAATCGCAGACATAGTCTTGTACGGTCTTTGGTTCCCCCGGTGACGCTCCTGTCAAGAAGTCTACTGGAACTCTTAGTTCCCTACCATAATTGACATACGCCGGGGTAGCTTTTATGCTCTCGTGCTCGGCGGTACGGTACGAGAGAAGGAAGAGTGGTATATACTTGTCCCAATCCTTTTGTCTGTCATCTACCAATTTCGCCAAATGCCTCTCTAGAGTCTGGTTAAATCTCTCAACCATTCCATCAGACTGTGGATGGTACGCGGTGGTCCTCGTCTTATGCATTCCCAAAATTCTACACACTTCCTGGAAGACCTGCGATTCGAAGTTCCTGCCCTGATCGGAATGGATTTCGAGAGGCACACCAAAGCGAGATATTACTTCTTCGACTAGCTTAGAAGCAACCGTTGTAGCTTCTTGGTTTGGTATGGCGAACACTTCGGGCCATTTGGTGAAGTAGTCCATGACGACCATAAAGTACTTGTTTCCCGATTCCGTCACGGGAAATGGCCCAGCTACGTCAACTGCAATTCGTTCCCACGGTGCGCCAACGTTATACAACCGCAGGTTCCCACGGCTCCTGGTCTGTGGTCCCTTCACTGCAGCGCAAGTAGTGCATTTGCGGCACCAATCCTGTACATCATCTCGACAATGCAACCAGTAGAATCGTTCTCGCACTTTTGTTAACGTCCTCTTAACACCTAGATGACCTCCTGATACGCCATCGTGTATTTCACGGAGAACATCCGGTACTCTCGCTCTTGGGACAACTATCTGAAGATGGAACTCTCTGCCGTTAGTCTTTTCCCATTTTCGGTAAAGTATTCCATTTTGAAGTATCAGACTGTCCCATTGCGCCCAGTACGCCTTAGTGACAGCGCCAGTGGGTGCAACCTCACTCCAGATTGGTTTTTCGTCACCTCGTTTCTTCCATGTGATGATGTGCCGTAGGTCGTCATCTGTTTCTTGAGCCTTCCTCATAGCATCATTCTCCCATGGACCCAAAGGACTTGTTTTCGTTAACTTTAATGTCACTTCATTAGATTCCTGCTTAACACAGTGTTTGCAGTCTTCTGAACACGGCCTTCGTGAAAGTGCGTCGGCATTCCCATGCGCCTTTCCGCTGCGGTGTTCCGTCTTGAAGTCGTACTCCTGGAGTTGTTCAATCCATCGAGCTACTTGGCCTTCTGGGTTCTTGAATTGCAGTAGCCACTTCAAGGCTGCGTGATCAGTTCGCAGTAAAAACTGTCTGCCGATGAGATATTTGCTGAAATGTTGTAGCGTCTTTACAACAGCCAAGAGTTCTCTTCTTGTCACACAGTAGTTTCTCTCTGGCTTAGATAAAGATTTGCTGAAATATGCAATTACAACTTCTCTTTCGCCCTGCTTTTGAGATAACACCCCTCCAATGGCCGTGTTGCTTGCGTCAGTGTCGACTATAAACTGACCTTCAGGTTGTGGATACCCCAGGATTGGTGTTTCACACAGATGTTTCTTCAGTTTCTGAAAAGAATCTTCAGAAGTCTCGTCCCACATAAACTGTCGTTTATCTTCCGTCAGCCGATGTAATGGCTTGGCTATCTCTGAGAATCCCTTGACAAAACGCCTGTAGTAGGAGCATAGGCCGAGAAATGCCCGCACTTCGATTTTGTTCTTAGGGGTTGGCCAATTTTGAACTGCTTCCAGTTTCTCCGGGTCCGTCTGGATTCCATTACTGGAGATGACATGGCCGAGATAATTGACCTTACTTCTGAATAAACGACACTTTTTCGGATTCAGCTTTAACTTGGCCCCCTCTATTTTGGCGAAAACTCGTTCTAAGTTTTGCAAATGGTCCTCGAAGTCGCGGCCAACAATGATGACGTCGTCCAAGTAGACTAAGCAAGCCTCTCCAACTAAGCCTGCCAGTACACGCTCCATGAGTCGCTCAAATGTGGCAGGTGCGTTGCACAATCCAAAGGGCATGACGTTAAACTGCCATAAACCTTTACCTGTGGAGAAAGCTGTCTTCTTCTTGTCTTTTGGATGAATTTCCACCTGCCAGTATCCAGATTTCAGGTCCAGGGTCGAGAACCATTTCATGCCACTCAAGGTATCCAGAGTATCGTCGATTCGAGGTAATGGATAGCTGTCCTTCTTAGTGACATCATTGAGACGCCTGTAGTCCACACAAAATCTTGTGCTGCCATCTTTCTTCTTCACCAACACAACAGGTGAGCACCACGGACTTGCAGACGGTTCAATAATCTTATGCCTTCTCATGTCCTCCAAAAGGCCTTCAACTTCTTTTTCCTTTGCAATAGGTATCCGTCTTGCTCGTTGACGAATTGGGTTATCGCTTCCGGTATCTATCCTGTGCTGAACCATCGACGTTCTTCCAAGGTCGCCTTCCTGACTGGAGAAGATATTCGCGTGGCGTTGTAAAAACTTCTTAGCTTTCATGCTCTGCGAATAAGTCAGATTACTCTTGCAGTCGTCGAGTAGCTCAGTCACTAATCCGTAGTCGCTGCTTGCTTGGGAGACAACGGTTATTGGGGCTTCCTCCGCGTCAGCCAGTACACGCCTCTTAGTCCTGGCTGAAGCCCCCTGCTTCTTCAGCTCCTCTACTTGTTGCTCGAGCCTTTTCATCCTTGACATCTGGGTCTCCTTCTGCGGGCAGTTGAGCTGAAGATGGCCCCTCTTCCCGCACTTATAGCACATGGCTTCAAATATTTTCCTTGCAGGAGCCTTTCCTTCGGAGACCTTGCGGATCTTATGGGTCTGCTGTATCTCATGGCGAACAGCCTCGACCTCCAAAGCATGTGCCAACGCTTCCTTTAGCGAGGTGTGGTGACGTAGCCTCACTGCAGCTCTGACCTCCAGATCCCTGATTCCGTCGACAAATGCTTGCACAATATTCGTGTCGACCATCTTGGAATCGGCTCCTGGATGTGCCTTCTTGACCAGTTTTTCAATTTCCAACGCCCATTGTTGTAGTCCCTCTCCTGAGCGTTGGACTCTGTCACGAAGTTGAGCACGGAACACGTGCTCCAGGTGTCGCTCCCCGTATCTGGATTCAAGGGCCTCCATCAGGTCTTGGAACCCATTTCCTGTATGTGCTTCTAGGACTGACAAAGCTTGCCCTCTGAGCGCAACAGTGAGAGCGGTCAGGCATTGTTCGTCAGTCCATCCGTTGGCAGAAGCAACCGTTTGGAATTGCTGACGATAAGCGTTCCATGAAGTAGTACCGTCGTATGGTGGCACTTTAACTCTTGGTCCTTGTACCACTTGCACCACTCCGGTAGTTCCACTAGACACCGCCACTCCTGTGGTTTCCAGGCGCACTACTTTCTTCTGAAGTTCAGTGAGGCCGGTTTTCAGATTTTCTACATCCAATCCTAACCCCGTAACTCGTTCGTCCATTACGTCGACATCTTTACGAAGCTTTGTCACCGTGTCACTGACATCCTTTATAGCCAGAAGCGCCTTTTCTTGAAGGTCCTTTTGTTGCTCTTGTGACTCTTGCATAGCGCCGAGCTTGCGGTCTTGTGACTCTTGCAAAGCGCCCAGCTTGCGGTCTTGTGACTCTTGCAAAGCTCCCAGCTTGCGGTCTTGTGCCTCCATCATTGCCCTTTGAGAATCTTGCAAAGCCTGAATATCAGCCCTTTGCAGCTCCATTAATTTAATTAAATTTTCTAAATGAAGAGCCATTTGAGGGGCCGTAGAAACTACGGGCGATGCCTGGTGGCTGGAGCCAGTAGACGGAGCCCGGTGGGCGGGGCCAGTGGGCGTGGCCTGAGTAGTCTGGTGGGCGTGGCCAGTAGGCGTGGCCACGCCCAAAGTGGGCGGCGCCTGGGGGGCGTGGCCAGTGGGCGGGTCCCGGTGGGCGGAGCCAGTGGGCGGGGCCTGTCCCTCAGTGGGCGGAGCTTGGTCCCCAGTGGATGTGGCCTCCGCAGCCCGTTGCGCCCTTGTTCTGACACTTCCCTCGAAGTCCTCACTCGGAGTCAATGGCATCTCCAAATCTCACTTCCGACACCAGTTGTTACGTGCTAGGGTTCGAGGATTCGGAGAGAAAGACCTGGTGACTCTCTTGAAGACTTTATTCACAAACACTAGCTCACACAAATCACTAAGTCCAAACACTAAGCACTAGATCCAAATCACTGAGCACTATCACTGTCCTAGGTCGTAGCCGAGTCGTTAGTTCACTATCACAATCACTCACTATTGATCACTTGTTCTCACTTTTGAAGTCGCCTTGATGATCGCTCGGATCGAACTGCCTTGACTGCCGGCTTGTTTACCTTTTATATGGCCCATTTCGCCTTCTGGAACGTTCTATTCTGGATTGTTTACGTAAATACGCAATTCACATAAACAATGGTCGGGCTTTTCTAGAAGGTACGCGCAACTGTCGCGCGCAGGTAAGCAACTGCCCGTATCCGTAACACAATTCACATAAACAAGGGTCGGGCTTTTCTAGAAGGTACGCGCAACTGTCGCGCGCAGGTAAACAACTGCCCGTATCCGTAACATTATGTAAAATTTTAAAGGTAATGTTGCGTAACATATAGGCCTACATTTCGCCAATCGACTGCGAAAATTTGCATTCAGATTTGATAGCACATTTAAATAGAAAGCGACAATTTTTCTAGCCGTATTATAATAACCAAACTTTAGTTAGAAAGGGCGCAACTGGAAATTATAAAGGCAGCTATGACAACATGACCCGATAGAACTTAGCCTGACCTTAACAAAAATTTGTATTTGTTGCACGTATAAAAACTTGCGTAATGACTAATGACCCTAGAAATATACTTAAGGTCAAAGGAAATATTGGAAACATTAATTAAACAAAAGAGGGGGTAAGATTTTGTATCAATTTATGAAGTAGAAATATTTTAAATGGCAAAACAACGTGTACCGGGACAGCTAATATGTAATATATATAATACCATTAAAACAATTTTTATATTTAATTGATATAATACAAAGATAAAACAACTATTGTTATTATACAACTTAAGCTATTAAAAAGTGTTAACATGGCATTGCTGGAATGTTCAGTTGCGAAAGAGCCTACTTTGTATGCCACCGAGCAAATAACAAAGCCAAGCTATATTTGATTTTCAAAGTCCCGGTTCGTATTACTAATGAGCGTTATACAAGTAATGTATTAACAATTAAGCAATAATCATCATTATGCAGTAATAAACTGAGAGCGAATATTCCGCAGACTTACAGTAAAGTAGCAAACTCCATATTATGCCTTATGCCAGGGTAGGTACACTGTTTCATCTGCCGTTGATGCAATGGGCATTTACTATTCGCAACGAGCCTACGAGGGATTTCTTTGAGCGTGGCTAAAACTCTAAAGTCAAAAATATTGACTTTCAAAACGTCATCGCAGCATGTCTGCCGTTTTGGTATCTTAAAATATCTATCCCTTAATTAGGCGCGCCTAAAAAGTTATATAAGTGGTCGCGTGGGGTGTTTAGCACCCCAATCAATAAATTGAAATAAAATACAAAATACGTACAAAATCAGACTTTTATTGATAGGAACATATGAATTACTTCCTAATCAACTTTTATACTTATTTTTAGAACAATTAATAAAAAATTTAAACTTAAAGATAACTTTATTTAAGTACTAGTTTTCTTCATAACAATTTTGGCAGACTTAATCAATCATATGATCATTGCACACCATGCTTATGGCATTTATAACAACCAGCCTTTGTTTTTCTATCCTCCGTTCTTGGACAAATATGACACCTTTTGTATGACTGTGATCTTCCAGCTTCAGAAAAAAATTCTTGCTCCTCAATTTGATGACGCCTTTTTAGTCGTTTTTTGCACCAGTCGTGGTAATGTGGGTATGCCTGCTCTTGAAATTTGATGAGATTTAACTAAATCGACAGCCAATCGCTTCAAAAATACTCTTCGGAGTATATTCGAGTCAATTTTAGATTTGTAAATGACATAATATGAATTGATACCTGTGATATTGAAAAGATGAAAAAATATCACCATCGGCCAATATAACCATTATTCAATTTTTAAATTCATTTAATTGTCAAAATATAATGATTAAAAAATAAATAATAAAATTAACTACCGGCAATTTGGACTACGCTTACGGTCACCTGGGGTGTCGAGCACCCCAAACGCGTTCTCCAACCTCAACCGTCTACCACCGAGCGCCGCTCGCAACTGAATCCTGCACGTTACGCTTTATGAAGCTACTTAAAAAAGCAGCGCAGTAAATTCAAATTTCAAAATGTTATGAGTATGCAAACTAGCTTTGGGGTGTGTGACACCCCACGCGACCAATTAAGGGCTATATATATAAAACTCAAAGGTGACTGACTGACATGGTGATCTATCAACGCACAGCCCAAACCACTGGACGGATCAGGCTGAAATTTGGCATGCAGGTAGATGTTATGACGTAGGCATCCGCTAAGAAAGGATTTCGATCAATTCTACCCCCAAGGGGTTAAAATAGGGGATGAAAGTTTTTTATAAATTAATACTTCTTAACGCAATAACTCGTATAATATAAATTTTCTTACATACTTTACTGTAAGTCTGCGGAACATTCGCTCTTAGACTATGATCATTCATGTCAAAAGTGTAGTGCAGGCGTGACTAAGTTAGGCCAAGTCTTTAAAAAGTACTATACTATGTCTTTGAAAATTTCGAGTATTTGTGTTTTATTTTTCCATTATTTTAATTAAGTAGGTACTTTGAAATTTTTAAATAATAGAATGGTTTTAATATTTTAAAGTAATGTGTAATTTGTACCTTATATGATCGTTATCAAATTTTAATGTGAAATTATACTTTTTAGATATTTCGTGATATAATAATTAAAAGTTTAATATCATTGGTCTACTTTTACTTGTTATTTAACAGATGTGTCTACTAATATAAGCACAAGATTAACATTTAAAATGAACACGCAAATTCTTACATAATTTTAAAATACTAGACGAAAAAAAAAACCATGATAGTATAGATGACATAAAACTGATTTAATATTCATAGTTATTCATGATATCATTTATCAGAAAATTTAAATTATTCACCAAAAGGTGACTTTTAGGTCAGTTGATTCAAAACAAAAACAAATGTTGACATGGTGAATGGTGATTTAGACTAGGTGGTTATGATAATGAGTAATAATACAATAGCACTGAAATTTTATGTATATTGTATATAATTTATAAACAAAATACAGTATCCATCCACACTAATATTATAAATGCGAAAGTGTGTCTGTCTGTTAAACCTCTTCACGCCCAAACAGCTCAAGCAATTTTGCTGAAATTTGGCACCTTTAAGTCCATAGAGATATAATATTTACGTCCCGGTAAAGGATAAAGGATACTTTTTATCCAGGAAAAATGTACAGCTTCCCGGCGGTAAACGAATTTTGGCGCAATGGTGTTGCGGACGTCATCTGATTCTAATTATTACTATAATCAGCTTTGTTTATTAAAACGTGATAACTGATAAAACTTAGCAACCTTGAGACAATATTTGGTTTTGAGAGAAGTCCAAAGGTTTGAAGAATATGGATTTTAACTGCCACACTCAGCTCGATTATTAATTAGTTACCTGTAATTAAAGAAGATTTTGACATAAGCCCCATCTATGTATGGGGTATACAAGTTTAACCATAATTAAATTTCTCTGAGTGCGTCAGTCTTAGTAAACGTATGTACCGGTTTCCATTGGTTTTGAGACGGTGTAGTTTATTTGTTCGTCTGTGGAACCACAGCCCAACGGGTGATCGAACTGCGCTCGACATAGTTCTAGAATCTAGCAGGTTAGATGAGCACAACACTTAACTTCCAGCACAACACTATTCCAACACTAGCACATCTCTATAACTTTCCAGCACTATGAAAAACTATTTAAAATATTTAATAAGTCATTGCGCTAACATTAATGAAATTTTAGCGAGCAGAGTCATTATACACGACCACCGCTCTGACTCACAATAATCACGACACTAATGTGTCAACACAAAATTCCAAACAAAGGTTAAAAACCGTTTTGTAATTTCCCCCAAACAATATCACTATTCGTATTATACTCGTCTATCTTGGATCGCCTCCAAGATTGTACTTATGCATGGAATATCATTATCAATTTAGATAAGAAACAATAGTTGGCGTGTACATTTATTTACCGTGTACACGGGGAGATAAAATGACGTTGATATGACAAATTATTATTCCTACATAGTAACACAGAAATAGCATCTTTGTTGTACTACTACAGGTGTAGTTAAATATATTATGCCAATGTTAGTCACGCATAAGATACCGTGGGTCTAATGTAGACAAACTATGACGATCTCTATATTAAGCTATATCGTACCTCTGCACTTTATAAGGAAAATAGAAAAATGCCGAGAGTACTTGCGAGCTTCAGTTCATACATTATCTTATCTTCTTCTTCTTATATATAAAAATGGATTTTCAAATGTGTTAGTCGCGCTAAAACTCGAAAACGGCTGAACGGATTGGGCTGATTTTAGTCTTAAAATATTCGTAGAAGTCCAGGGAAGGTTTTAAAGTGACACGAAGTTCACCGGGACAGCTAGTCTATATATATAAAAATGGATTTTCAAATGTGTTAGTCGCGCTAAAACTCGAAAACGGCTGAACGGATTGGGCTGATTTTAGTCTTAAAATATTCGTAGAAGTCCAGGGAGGGTTTTAAAGTGACCTGTGACACTAAGTTCACCGGGACAGCTAGTAATTATACAAAAATGGATTTTCAAATGTGTTAGTCGCGCTAAAACTCGAAAACGGCTGAACGGATTGGGGTGATTTTAGTCTTAAAATATTCGTAGAAGTCCAGGGAGGGTTTTAAAGTGACCTGTGACCCGAAGTTCACCGGGACAGCTAGTAATTATACAAAAATGGATTTTCAAATGTGTTAGTCGCGCTAAAACTCGAAAACGGCTGAACGGATTGGGCTGATTTTAGTCTTAAAATATTCGTAGAAGTTCAGGGAAGGTTTTAAGGTGACACGAAGTTCACTGGGACAGCTAGTTTCATATAAGTACTACAGATGAAGTTTTTCGCCAAACAAATAATAATTCATATTTTAGCCCAAATCCGCATTGCCCTACGACACTATGTTTGTCTAATTTTATCAAAATCGGTACAGTTTTAGTACAGTTAATATTTGCACATTTTAGACGTGGCAAATCAAAAGTATGTCAATTTTCTAGATGAGTTGTCTGTATGGTATGCAGATCATAAACCTTACTATTAGTAGCCAAGTCAGTGTCTATTTTAATAATACATGATTAATATGCTTTGCTAGCTATTCTTGGAAAGCAGACCAGGCAAGAAGAATGACTTCTAGTATAAATAGATAGACATTGAATGAAACATTTACTTACAGGTAAGGAGGGGTCTACACAGACGGACCGCATTTCAACTGCAATCCAACCGCAAATTGCAGTTCAAGGGCAGTTGACGCGACTGCAATAGAACTGCAAACCAAACGCGTAGTCGGATTGCAGTTCAGTTGCACTTGGCGTGCAGTCGTGTGAACTGTTTAGTTTGCAGTTCTATTGCAGTCGTATTGCAGTCGTGTCAACTGCATTCAAACTGCGCTTGAACTGCAATTTGCGGTTGGATTGCAGTTAAAATGCGGTCCGTCGGTGTAGACCCTAAGGACTAAAAAATAATTTGACGTTAACACAATATGCAATATAAAAATATTTTTTAATATTAATTTGATGTGATTTTACCAAGCTGTCTTTCCCAAATTTCGAATTACTATGTAATACATTTCCCATAGAGGTAGAGTTGGTTGAAATCACAGGTTGAAATCGTATGTTTTTATCATAATTCTTAATGTAGATTAAAAGTAATTATAACACAACTTGTTTGTGCTTCTTGTTTCGTTTAAGCTTTAAATGTTATTTGGATTGTTGGATTCAAGTAAGTCGAGGTCAATGTACGTATAGGTGCTTTATATTATTTTAAGACTTACTAGTTAAAGAAGCTGTATCTACTTAACATGAAAATTACTGTAGAATAATAACATCAAACCTATAGTCAAGAAAACACGATTTGTCCCAAATTAATTACTGTTTATGACCCAAACTGGCGAAAAGAATAATTTAACAACAATAATCAAACGTGCTAAAAATAACAAAGAAAACTAAATATGTGTTGCATACACCTACTGGGTTATCAACTTAATAAAAACTTCAAAGTGTTTCATAAAACTTTAAATACAGTGAAAGGCAAATATACGAAATAACTATAATTATTAAGCATGTTTTGGGAAAGTGTGTTTAACGAATTATATTTAATTGATTTAATTTCATACTCTAAGTCTGAACATTATTATTGTGTAGAAGTGGCGTTACCTGCACTTACATGGCCGGTGGGCACATACAATTATTTTATTTTGGAAGACATTGTTGTTATAAAACATAATTACTTTTGCTACCTGTACAGTGTACAAGTCTATTATATAAACTGTATTTATTAATTTTAAAGGAACACTTCTGGTACATTTTTTGTTGTCAGTTCACGAGTTTTTTTTTTAAATATACGATAAAATATAATGTAAGTACAATCAAGAACAACATCCCTATAAAATTGTATACCTTTACTTTTATAGCAAAGGGATTTTTGTCTTGAAAGAAAAGTTGGATAGACTTTTGACTTTCGAGTACCTATTTATTTTCTTTCAGATCTCTACTATGGCCATGCAGTCATGCTAAGCCTGCTGAATTCAAGATTGTACCTAAGAGAATGTGTGAAAATATGTAGGTGCAGAATTCTCTGAATGTCCCTGACATGTGAATTATTCAATTAACTTAATTTATGTTACAATTTATACACTAACGAGCTATTACGGGGCCGGGCTGCCCTCGAAATTCTCATACATACGTAATACCAAAATTACCTAGGTTCCTGAACAAAAATTAACTTCAAAATATTTGAACACTAAAAAAAATTTTTTTGTGTAAATTTTTTTTTTACTAAATTTATTACTAAATATTTAAACACTAAAAAATAGAGTAAAACACTAAAAATATATAAATAAATATTAAATTTACTACAAAATATTTCAACTCTAAAAAATATTTTTTAGTATTAAAATATTTTGTAGTAAATTTACTATTTATTTACATATTTTTAGCAGTGGCGAGGGGTGAATATTTTGAGAAGGGAAGCCGGAGTAAAAAATCTACTTACCAATTTTGGTAATTTATAATTGAATGACATGCTTTTAATTTTCAAAACTAAGTTTGGAAAACAAAGTTTCCTTCGACAGCAAAATATAATCTGTCAGACAACAGTCTTTCTGAATTAATGCCATATTTTCCGAACTACACGATTACGTCGTACGACTCACAATTCACAAGTCACAATATAAATTAATTTAATTCACGACACTCTTCTAAGTTCTAACGCTAAAACAAAATTTAAATTCGACAAAACAAAACAAACGACATGTTGTTTACAAACACACTATCCGCCATATTAATATGTCAATCTAAAAACCAGCAAAATAAAAATGTATTACGCGCCTGTCATATTTAGTACCGCTAAAGGCATTCTTAATAAAGTCGTATTGCAAAAAATCCTACCAAAATAAAATGTATTACGCGCCAGCAAAAGTATAATGTCGCTACATTCATTCTTAAATTCGAATCATAACAATTTTACCTCATGACTCATCTATCTCGCTTGCACTTGTGCGTTGCTAATTAACCTTTCTCCGTAATAACTCGTCGGGCATCGAGTTATTTCCAAGTATATATCGCGCGTGCTAGAACGAGACAGAACATGACGACCAGTTCACAGGAATGAAAAGGACAGATGCTTACTATGAACAGCTGTCGTTGTATGGAGAAATAAGCCGCTAATCCTGCGGCTTATTTGATTCTCTGCGCCCGCACATTGCATTGCCTTTTAAAATTTGTAGGCGATAGTTATTAATTCAAACTATGTATTTCAAGTGAGAGAAAAATTTATTGCATATAACATTGTGAATTCAAAGTTTTTTAAGTAGGTATGTAAAATATTTATTAGATAAATATGTCGTTGGCCCATATATTCGATTTTTCTAAGCCCTAAGGGAAGCCGATGGGAATCGGGTTATATGGACGCTTCGCCACTGATTTTTAGAGTTTAAATATTTAGTAGTATTTTTTTGGTGTTTAAATATTTAGTAGTAAATTTAGTAAAAAAAATTTATACACAAAAATTTTTTTTTTGTGTTTAAATATTTTGAAGTTAATTTTTGTTCAGGAACCTAGGTAATTACTATTTTAAGCTGAAAAATAACTCAAACATGTTAAATATTTTCGTATGACAAAATGATTTTGGTATTACGTATGTATGAGAATTTCGAGGGTAGCCCGGCCCCTTAAGGTAGCACGTAAGCCGTAAGCGTATATTTTAGTAAGTAATTTGAACTTGTTTATTTTAAGAATGTTAGAATCTCTTACGCAATTATTTCTTCTAGTTTTACACTAATGTCTTTTTAACTGTTCTACTGGTACGAGCGATAAAAGCGAACTCGTAAAATCTTAAATATTTCTGAAATAGAAAGGTAAAGACTAAAAAGTCGTTGCATAATCTTGTATCTCTATTCAATAAGATATTTTGTGAAACCCCAAATAGTCGAAAGAAGAAAACAACAGACAGATGAATGTTTGTTTGAATTTCGCAATCTAGAGCAGCGGGGCTAAAATGGTCGCTTTGTTGAATCATGATATGAATCATAATATGATTCAATTCTTTAAAATCGCAAAATGCAACTCTACTTGCAATTCATTTCTGTATTTTTGTACTGATTTGACATTTGTCAGTTTGACAGTTTTGACAATTCATTTGCTGAATTGATTGAGAGGAATTGCTAAATGTTACCATTTTAGCCCCGCAGAACTTATTGGCGAATGGCGATTGCTGAGAGCTGCGGAATGTTCGTGGCTTAAGATTTCACGGGCTTTAGGTAATAGGTCTGCGTGGTTATTAGTTACTAACCGACACTAACACGACTTGAGGAATGTAGAGTACCCAAAAGTAGAGCACGAGAGCAAAACACCTGCCAGCGCAAAAATATCACAGCAGGTACTTTCAAATTTTCTTCCTTCAGAGGAACTCATGGCTACCAGACAGAGTTATTTATTATGCCAATCCTACCATCAAAGTATCTGTTTGTCCACAAAAACCTTACATTTCCAACTTTACAATTTACTGGTTAGTCCATAGAGGCTAAAGTCAAAAGGCCGGCAACGCACCTGCAGCTCTTCAAATGTTGCGAGTGTCCATGGGCGACGGTAGTGGCTTTTCATCAGGTGACCGGATTGCTAATTTGCCCCCTTATTTGATAAAAAAAGAGTTTGCATAATATTTTACCTGAGGTTGGAGGAAAGATGTGGTAGATGCGAAGGCTGCGCCGGCGAGCGCATGTTGGATATGCGCTCCAGTAGATCGTCCTTGAAGGAGCGCGCGCGCCGCGCTAGCTTGTTCGCGCCGCGCAGCGACCCTCGGTGACCCGACCCGACCTCACACTCGTTGTCTGTAAATAAAGAAACAAACATCATAAACAGGATGGCCAACAACATAAGATACCCTCCGAGAACTTGCCAAGTCTGACAAGAGTACAAGTTAGTAGCGAACAACGTAAAGCTGAAATTCTAACTTCAGCTTACTACATCTATCTCGTTTGCCGCAGCTATAGTAATCCGTTGCCCACTTGTGTAAAGCACTCTCAATGATGCTCAAATAGAAAAAGCTCCCTTGTATCCGGGATGGGAGTGGAGAAGTGGACTAAGAATATTAAAGTAAATACTGCGACAATGACCCATCAGTATGAAAGAAAACTAACTACATTTAGACTGGTTGTCGCTAGAAGAGTAAATTAGGACTTAAAACAATTTTTAGTTAGATCTCTCAGATCTTCATAAACATCAAGTTTCACATTAGTTTATGAGACAGCTGGGTCGAAATCGTACCCAAATGTTCCATGATTACCTTTTCGAAATTTAAAAATACACCAGGTCATCTACCTGTGCCCACTCATTCCTCGATCTCACAAGGTTATACGACAATCATTAACAACACATTAAGGTAATTTCCAACGCGACTACTGACACAAGTGACCCAAAATGATAATTGACACTTAATTCCATGCGTTAACGCCTCATATTTACATTTCAAAGTAAATTTATTACACCTAGTTAATTAACGGTTGTAAACAGAAGCAAGGGAAAAATTTAGTGATCATAGTTTGTTTTTGTGTAGTGACATAATTATATATCTTTAAACGTCAAAGTTCTACATGAGGATAATAATTATGCACATGTAGATTGTAGTACCTATTTAGTACTTACCTTGAAGAGTGGAGATCAGTAAAGTAAACTTTCCTCGAGTTATAGTAATCGTAACGTTGCAGAAAATCATTTGTATGAAAATTATGTCAGTATACATTTGACATTCGAAAACTTTACAATTACGTATCTGGAACCACTGCATTTAAATGGGATTTATGCTCACCTTTACGTAGAAATAATAATCAATATCTTATATTGTCTTCCGTGTCAGAATAAAGAAGACCATAACGTCTCTGCTTATAGGAACTTGTAGAAAATACGTCAAATTCAAACACATGAGATGATTAGTTTACGAATGACCTCTAACTGATGATGCTCGATTTGAATAGCAAGATGAACGGTTTAACATACTTAAATGAAGATTAACATTGATTACATCCTTTACATTGATATCGTGCACGATTTTCATTGAAATATTTGAATAACTATAATGTGACCTCCATTAACTTGTCCGATCGTACCTTGTTTACGAACCCAGGGTCTCGCAGGCTATAGTGGGCCGAGTGGATACGATGTTAAGGCGCTACATTGAAAAAACTGTCCTTTTTGACGTAATACTGTAGGACCCTCAGAAATGTTACAAATCTGTTAATGAGATATACACATCTTCATAGCCTTATCTAGGTTTGAGAAGAACCAGAAACACGATTAATGTATTTTGCCTAGATACATTTCTCGATCGAAATGACCTCTTAAAAATACGAAATTTGAAGATTATTTTTAAACGAAAATAGATGTGTTGTAGGAAATTTGTCTAATTGATAGACACCTTTGCAA
Organism: Lysandra bellargus; assembly: GCA_905333045.1. Classification (NCBI taxonomy): domain Eukaryota; kingdom Metazoa; phylum Arthropoda; class Insecta; order Lepidoptera; family Lycaenidae; genus Lysandra; species Lysandra bellargus. The sequence goes on from HG995333.1 coordinate 2,341,204, forward strand.
CTCAAAATCGTATAGAAGCATTTTGCTTAAATGCTCCTAGTTATTTTTTAAATAATTAAAATTACATTTTTCGCATGTTTTCCGAGCGAGCCGATAGCTTCTGGCCGCAGCGTATTCACGACTTTATAATCATACAAATTAAGTATAAAATTGCCCTTGCGGTAAAATTACTTTCAATATAGCGCCTTAAGAATGACAAATATGTATTGTGAATCATTGTCACCGTCCAATGTTAGCTTGATTACTTTATTAAAATGTAATGAGATCTCATCACTTCCGAGCATGATTGGTTTGTAATTTTTACTTTATGAAAAAATAAAAATATAATCGCAAACTATAACTGTGGTACTGAGGAGTACCACAAGGAAAAACAATAGACCTATATTTTATAATAGAGATGATTGCGATGAAATCTACAGTAATCCAACTCGAAACATAAATTTTCGTATACAATATAAATCATTTCGCTATTTTCATAAAATTATGTAGATATAGGTCATGACTCAAGTGGCGTCTAAATTATTTTTATGAAAAAGCTGAGCACCACTCGTGACTCAATGGAGGGAACTTTGACCCAGTAATGGTCGTTCAGAAGATAACAGCGTCATTTCTGTCCGGCTGATATTCGGAATTTTTGTAACAAAGCCGTATAATAACATCTGGGCACGTGCGTTGTATAAATTAAAAACAATGATTGACCACATAAGTAGTGTGATTTCCGCATTATTAGCTTCATTGATCACAACGCAATTAACGGTGATAACAATTTGATACCCTAGGTAGCATGCAGTTCAAACTATAGTTAATTTTAATGAAATAAGTATTAAAGGCTTGCTTGAACAAAGCAAGCCTTTAAATACTTATTTCGTTCAAATTAACTATAATTTGAACTGCATAAACTTTACATTCATTTACATTTCATTTCAGAGTATCTCGTAGTGACGTTGATATCACAGCTGGTTCGTCCCACCTATCACAAATTGTCAGTATATACTTGCTTACAATTTGCAGCCAAGAAATCGAGCGTTCACAAAGGTTCTTAATAGTTATAGTAAACAACAGTATCACTATGATATACAATAGTCACGTACCGTTCCCAGTAACCACAGATAAAGGCAGAGCTAGACCACTGATAGATTTTCCTTGTGTCGCAACCAGCATTTACACTTCCACACCAGGTATTATCAAAATATCAACACACGAACACACGAAACAACGCTAGATACGCCCTAGGCCATTAGAGCATCGTATATGACGCTTTAGTTTATAAATAACCGCGGTGGCGACATTGGGGCGCGACTCGCGAGGCCGGCGACTGACAGAACACCGCTGAGGACACTACTCCGTGGACGCCGGACGACGGGTCATGCCCGCTTCCTGAGACCGAGTGCGTCATACACATCACAAACAAACGCTAAGGCTCCTTCCATAATGGGACGTCAGCATATACCGCATAAAAATGTTTTTATGACGCAGTAACTTTATCCTTACTGGGAGTCGAGACCTAGAGCAGGACCAGGAAAATCTATTGTAATTTGTATTCCAGTTTTGTTTAGGCGTAAGGAAATTTTTAATCCCATTTTTGTTTCATAGCTTAATTAAATTATAGGCAAAATGATGTGACCTACTCACGACAATTTTTATTACGTAATCATAAGCACAACACTAAATATGTACTTATGTAGTAAGTAAAGTTGATCAAAAACAATTGATGAGCAGAGCGGATTATCCAATGATGAATTTTCAGTGACAAAATATATAAGTAATAGTTTGTGATTGAGTAATAATACCTTTGGCACAATTCGTGATGGTGTTAAGTCTTGATATAGACCTTGGTGTTTAGTATTTTAAGTTGCTTACCTTACGGAGATACCGTAATTTAATGTATCATAATTTGAAAGCTACAAAGTTTAAATAAAAATACAGCAATAACCTTCAGTATATCAACATTCCTTTCCTCGTTTTAAATTTTCTATTTTTGTTTATTATACTCATGATATCAGCTTCCAAAGTATAACCAATTTATTAAAATTCATGCATACATTCAGCATCTCCTTAGGATTTACAAATTACTTTTATTTGAAACACACGCCAATAGATCGACAATATCATAAACTACATATTCCCCGTTTTAAATTTTTTAGGACAATATTGAACTAAGTAAAAAGATAGGGTTTTGGTGCGATCTTGGCAACGCGGCAAATGTATGGCCAAGGTCGTTTGCTCGCGGGACGGCCTTAAAACACCATATTTTCAATTTGTCATCTCAACAGTTAGAACAAATAGGCGAGATGGTAACTTTGCTGGATTTACACAATATATTTCGATATTTAGGTTTTTGGGATACATGGAACATTAACTGAAGCGTCTGAAGCTAAAATCGACTGAGAGTAATTGGCCTTAACAAGCAATAAAAACAGTAAACGATGAATGATTATATCGTTAGTATAATAAAGTCAGTCAACCAAAATGATATTTCATTTCACATCATGACCTAGTGATATTTTGCTTCTGCTACTGATTTATAACTCTTATTACTTAAACTGAACATTGTTTTGGTCATCCAAAATCATTAATTTTGACTGTCAGTTGCATAATAAAAAATCCGAGGAACGAATATAAAACTTCTTTGGAAGGGTGTAAACTAAGTGATAATCGTGATTCGTCAGTAACTGTATGAAATGTGAATAAACAGTATGTCTATCAATGTTCAACAAGCCTCTTTATCATTAACCCTTCGAAGTCCTTAACATTACCGATTTGAAGCAACAATAGACAATGGATAATTTCCCGCGCCCATTGCGCCTTATTATACAATATCTGTCGAACTTTGTAGTACCACGATTCTGCTTTTTAATCCAACATCAATGTTTTTAAAGTTTCGATCCAGTCTGGCTCCATTTTAACAGCAGAATAGTATTATATAAGTGTAACAAACGTCGAATGGCAGAATTTTCAATAGGACATATTTGATATTACTATATTTTCGCGCGTTCATGCTAGAGGCAGCACCAACATGATAGAGCTTTATTCGACGTTTGAAAACGTTTATGTCAATATTCGGACAACATGCCGGATTATGTGCTAGTAGCGCTTTTGCTTCGACCTTTGCGTAAAACAACGTTGGGCCATTATAGATAATTATGATTTACGATTTACGAAGCTATCTATAGCCTGAACATCGACGTTATGATGGGCAATCATAGATAAATATGCCCCTCTAGTCTATACATTCGTAATTGCTTGCATTGTTCGTTGGCCCATGATAATTTGCCAACACGAAGAGTTCTGGACGAGACTGCATCACACAGTTCATAAAATCTGGTTTTCAAAATTATCAATATATATTATAAAATCAAAATTATGGTTGAGTTTAAATACATAATATTATTAGAATCGTGGTAGCGGAATCCCGATACACGTAACACGTTTACAGGAATGGATATAAAACCTCAATCAATGTTTACTAGTTAATAATTATCAACGTAAATACCAAAACCGCAGCCATAGAATACCAACATCATTGGAGGAAATGTTCAATAAAATATGTATGCGAAAGCACGCTGCCTGTCTGAAGCAGGATAAATTCTTGTACAATGTAGCGCAAGAAAGAGCAACTAGTTTGATGCTACAAAGTAAAACTAAGGCTAGGATAAACCGCGTCCAAAAGATGCCATCCATATCAACTCATATTATAAATGCGAAAGTGTGTCTGTTACCTCTTCACGCTGAAGCCGCACAACCGATTTTGCTAAAATTTGATATGAAGATACTTTGATTCCCGGAAAAGGACTTAGGATTCTTTTTCTCCCGAAATCATATAAGGTTCCCGCGCGATAAACGAATTTTGGAGCAACAGCGTTGCAGGCATCGAGTTACCCATAATACAAACAACGTAGCTTCGTTTCTGAGTGACCACCGTGAAGGAAGTATAGGAATCCCAACAAACATCAGGTGAAGTAATACCTTAAAACTCAATATAAAGAAGGTTACGAGCTACGTTAAGCGATAAAAAATGCACGGTGCCATACTAGCATTGAAGATAACTTTGCTAAGGACAATATCAACTTTACAAAACAGACACGAACGCGGAAAGAGCCATAGAGGCAACTGATTTCCTTTTTTAGGGTTCCGTAGCCAAATGGCAAAAACGGAACCCTTATAGATTCGTCATGTCTGTCTGTCTGTCTGTCTGTCCGTCCGTATGTCACAGCCACTTTTCTCCGAAACTATAAGAGCTATACTATTGAAACTTGGTAAGTAGATGTAGTCTGTGAACCGCTTTAAGATTTTGATACAAACATGGAAAAATTATTAAAAATTTTAGGGGTCCCCATAGATACAACTAAAACAAAAAAAAAAATTTTCATCAAACCTATGCGTGTGGGGTATCTATGGATAGGTCTTTAAAAATCATATTGAGGTTTCTAACATCATTTTTTTTCTAACCTGAATAGTTTGCGAGAGAGACTCTACCAAAGTGGTAAAATGTCTCCCCGTCCCCCCTCTAACTTCTAAAGTTGGGGCATGATAAGTCTAAAAAAATATATGATGTACATTACTACAAAAACTAACAACGAAAATTGGTTTGAACGAGATCTAGCCAGTAGTTTTTTTATACGTCATAAATGGTTAACCTTAATTTAACTTTCATTAAATCAACTGGATTATGAAAATAAATCAAAAACCATTTAATTTCATAAAAATAAACCTTATTGCTGCTGCGGAACCCTTCATGGGCGAGTTCAACTCGCACTTGGCCGGTTTTTTTTAATAAAGTACTTTACTAGAAAATATTTACATTACACACGGAGAAATTTGAGACTCTCCTAGAACTCTACTTTAGAATGTGATCCATTCCTAATTTCCTATTAGAAATGGAATAGAAATATTAGCGGTGACTTAAAAAGTTGTTCAATTTTTTTTTTATCTATACCACCCTGGCCCTGCTAAACCCAAAAGCTAAGGACGATGCTTATGAAAAAACTACATATTATTTCTTTAGAAATACATAATTGAGGTAAATTATAAGTTTTCTGTTATTGCTCATTGAATTCTGGGTTAAAATATCCAAAAAAGTTTAATAGCGTATTTACATGATTCTAATCCAGTGATCACATCCAGCACTGGATTGAAATATACATTATTCCAATTTCCAATCCAGTAACAGATTATAATAATATCATTTTTGGAGCACAAAGAACTGAAAATTACCAAGGCACAATTAGTCCATCAATGTAATGTAGTGTTGAGTGATGACCGTAACAATTGCTCGGTAAAATTATTTTCTGACGGATCGATTGTAATGGTGATTGGTGGTCCATATTTATAATGATTGTCATTACGCTTAACTGTACTTGCCAAAAACTGATAGACTTGTCGTTACCATTGCCTCTACAGTCTACACAAAACCCCTTGCAGTACGGAGAACTTATAGTTTGATTAAAATAAATTACTATCATCACAATCTTACTCAATAAAAACATAATATTCAATGTCTCTAAAATCACGTTATTAATAAATGTCTGCGACAAAGGTCTGTGCAAGGTCAAATTTCTGCAATAAAAATGTTTCAAGTCAAAAAAATAAAATATAATGATTACCGTGTAGTTTTTTATCAGCGCTGCTATCTCCGTTTATTTTCCTATAAATTCCGACTCCTGGTACAGCGGTGCTTCTAGAAATGCGTCTTTGAATGGGACGTCGACGGGCATCGGACACAGAATAGGAATTCCTCACGTCTGCTTTCCTGTAATTTGTTCCTTCGTCGGCGGGCGACACGTAGTGTTTGACACTGTCATCCCTGCTCAAATTCTGCAGACTGATGCCGTTCTTCAATATGTTTTTCGTAAACTTCCTCTCCTTTTTCAGTGTCAAGTTATCGAAACTTTTGCAGGACGATAGCTGCGGAATATTATTGTTCTGTATATCGTAGAGCTTGTTTGGATCGAAGACGCTAATGCGAGGATAGTTGTAGGAAAATATGTCCGGGGTTCCTTTCTTGACGACGAAGCCCGACTGCGCTGTTACGGGCTCCACTCTGTAGCGTTGACCGCGCTGCTTGATGTTTCTCAAGTTCCTTTTAATAACAGAAGTCGGTCTCTCTTCCAAAGCTTGGAGCCTCTCGTTGGCGTCGAAGTAGCACATCGGCGCCAACCCATTTTTGTAGACCCGATAGCTTCTTTTATTTCTTTTTTGATTCAAATTGTCCTCGTTGATAAAACTTTCGTCGTAGTAAGGCATCGTAGGGCAGTACATTGTGGTTCTATATCATACTGCTAGTACATTCGAAAGTTTTTCAATAGTATGTTGTCACACATGTGACATGCAGTACTAGACTCGAATTACCGTCCAGTGTTTGTAGAGAAAGGGAGTGCCCTGTAGAAAACTATGAAAGTAGACGCTGCGACGACCAGTTTTCTCCGCTGAATATCGATGAAGTGCTCGTTTACTTTGGACAGATTGGAAGTCATATCACACATGCACCGAAATAGCGAGGACGTAAGGTACAATTAGGTCATTATTTATTTACAGTAAACGTCGCACCGAGCTTCGTCCGCGCACCGCGCATCTCTCCCATAAACCGACATCTGGCCCATCAATGTTGACAACCTTGACACTGTAATCCACGACCGAAATAGCAAATCCTATGGTGTCATGTTATTATGCTCACAGTCTGTGACTCCAATTGAGCAGCTCCTCATTCCATTATTCACGAATTTACACTTTGCACGAAATTAATGTAAATAACGATTAACGTTATGCATCACATGTCATAATTTCCATTCACTTATCACTAATCACCCGTTTGGGTTACTTATAATTTATATCTCACTTTGAAATGGGAGATTTGCAGGATAGTTACTGTCTGCTGATTTGATTGTTTATAAATATTTTAGGGTTTCTGGAAATTAATAAAAAATAATTCGATATATGAACCGAACCCGAATAGAGAGCGGTCAAACTTCACACATGGATGGAGACCGCAGATCAAGTGACTAGATAGAAATCTGACCGATACCGATATCGGTGGACAGTTGGACACGGGCGCGTGCACTGTGCAAATATCGTGGTGCGAGCGGTGCGACTGGCGCGGCGTCGCGGCGGCACTGCGGCGGTTACATCGGCCTCAGCCGCACCGACGAGAGTGAAAGTGCCGGCACCATGGATCTCGGCCTGCGCCTGCGCACACCTGTCTCTTCCTACCGTCCTATCGAATCTAATCGTCGATATCATTATTTAACACACGTAACTCTTCCTACATCTCGGTGACGGTAACGCGTCCGACGTCCGTTCAAAATCGACCACGAATCATTATATGCAAATTAAAAATTCCTGCGTACAATATGGAATTATAGAGCGTGACTATGTGAATAGTAAGTGGATGGTGGCCTGGTTTGAATGAAATAACATACAGTAGAAAATACCTCGACGCTGTTGTTTCACCAAACGAGCATTGCTTACAAGGATATGTTAATAATATGTACTCTCTTGTATGGTTCATTGTTACATAAGGATTAGGAAATCTGGAGAAAACAGAAAAATACAAGATTTTTCCATTAGATTTTTGTGAAACTACTTGCAAATGAGATTGTTCTGTTCCAAATAAATTTAAATAATTTCTTCTTCGACTTGCGGATTGCTAACCACCAGATCCGGGTGAAGTGTGGACGTATCAAATGCGCTTATATGTCACTTCGCCTTGTAACTGATACAGGCGGGTAAAGTGTGTTAAAGATCTATGTCACTTGACCATTAACAGACCAGGGCTACACGCAAAGTATTCGTAAACTTGTGAATGTATTGAACACGCAACCGTTACAATACTTTAGACGACGCGCCTTCAATATTCATTTTGAACATCACTTGAATAGAGAATTGGCCAATTATTTGGATAAAGACCTTGTACTATCATGTATTTTAAATTTGGGGAAAGGATAGCCAAGTATTTCGATATAACTGACAGACAGTAAAGTCAGAAATTGTTGAGGCCTTGCGCATAATATTTAAATTTTAAAAATACTACTTTGAATCGTAGACATAAGTATACAATAGGAAATTATATTAGACAATAGGAATTAGGAAGATATACAAAATGATCTATGAATAGGATGTCATTGAACGCCTGTTAAGATATTGAAATAGAATTTTAACTGAGGACAGAATAATAAGCATGAAGTGTATATGGAATTGCAAATTACTGAGTGCCGTTACCAGGTTTAATGATCGTTTTAATACCCTACGGTAGCTAGCTGTAATGACACCCAATCTATTATAAACAAGAATTAAGCTTATCAGGTAATAGATTCTAATGATGAGTGAGTGAGAGTTCAATAGTGACAGCAATGTCGATGATCACAATTTCGACAGGTGAGATTCAAAATCATATTTAGTTCAAGTCATGACTTTATACACTGCCAATAGCCCGGTCTAATTAGACGCAAAAAAATCGTAATCTCGGAATAATTCGCATAGAGCTGAAAATCGGTAGAGACGTTAAATACACCATTACAAAAGTCCCCGGTGATCCTCCTTGTGCAAAAAATTTTATTCAAGGTCAAAGGTATGAAAATGAGGTTTTTCCTGGTTTTTTTTCAAACTGTACATTTTATCACAAAAATATGTACGGCAAGAGTGTAGATCATAAAATTCTCTACAAAAAATATTCAGACACTTTTTTCATACGACTTAACATTCCATATAAATGGCGGGAATTATACCGAGGTCAAATGTTTAATTTTCCTGGGCTACAAATGAAACATGTAGACTGTAGATTCACAATTATCAACTGCAAAGAATGTTGAACGGTAAATTGTGACTAGGAAGCTACAGATAGAAATGCAGAGTCACGAACTAAATCTCAATTTATAGTGTCTTTTGTGTACAGAACGGGCTAACGTTTAGGAGTTGCGCATGACGAGTTTTTATTAACTCACCTACAATTCAAAATTGCTTTTACAAGTGACATAAATTCTAGCGATTCTCTAATTAGACACGGTGAGCAAACCTTAATTATATTAATTCCATTCTGTTGAGTCTGTATTATAATAAGGTTTTTTGCAACGCCCTGATGTAAATAAATCAAGTGACTATGACCTGCTTTAAATATTCCATGTAAAATACAAAGCCTGACTATTCCAATTTACGAAACTAAAAGATATTTGGGGTTTAATGACTTTAAGGAAAGTCCTGTTGAAAATGAATTTCATAATATATACATAGTTTATATTAAAAATTCCATAAAATATGTAACATGAAAACACGAAGAATCAATAAATTGAAATTACACGTCGCTATCCGCGTAATTCAATTTGCCACATCTCGTTCATCTCTAATAGGATTATATCCGCAATATCTTATAATGAGCAAAGCGGTTCGAATGGGTAGTGGAATTGCTATCGCCTGTGCGCTTTTTATCTAGGAAACCCACGCAGACGTGCCCGAGCCCGGCCACCGACCACGGGCCGAGCTATTCACTTTCCAATAAGCCCGATCGTGATACCCAATATAACGGGATACCATTGCGCTCACCCGACCATTTAACACAAGAAATAAATTAACTAGTCCTCGTATTTCACCTTGCTTTTACGAAGACGAACTGTCGAACATAACGAGGGGATTTTGCATTGCAGAATTTAGGATCGCTATTAAAATATCAATACGTTTAAATACGGTAGTTAAAGTACTCCAGGTTACTCTATAATATTTATATGATCCTTGACATTCAGATGTTTTCAGGCGTCTCATCCAGTAGTAGTAGTAGTATCCAGTTTAACTCGGATCCTAAATTGTTTCTATTTGGCATTAACATTTGTCTGAAATATTTCATTGGGATGCTCTACAACTCCTGTGATGGTCAGTACCATATATTTATCGTCTATCTCTCTCTCATCCCTATTTCTAAGGCGTTGGCCGTTGGCCCATGAAGGACAAATTCAAGGGCATTGTCCAAAAAAAACGACATGTACTTTTTAATTTTTTTTTCGTTAAAATAGGGTATTTTAAGAATATAAATTAAATAATTTTGAAATTCATTGGCTAGTTTTTTCTCAATAAATTTTTAAAGTTTCGCTCTGACGTCATCATCGGCGGCCGATTGACCTCTGCAGTATGTTTTAAATTTCCTTTCAATCTTATTTATAATGGCTGGTTCGTCAAATGCAAGTTCTCATTATGTGAAAGCTGATACGAGAAGCTTACCAAAAGTTCGAAACGTAATGTTGGTCGAATTTATTGCTAATTTAACGCCATTGAAGGTCAAACTAAGGTTAAACATATTTGTTTAAAAATATAAGTAAGTAATGGGTATTTTTTTCGTTTATATACAGAAAAACGATCACTGACCTTATTCCTCGAAATGTTTTTGTAATGAGCAAAATTAAAAAAAAATGGACAATCCCATTGCTTATTGCTAGCTTGACAATTAAATCATGGCGGCAATTATAGGCCATAGCCATTAGCCATGAATCATGGCCAAACGTGGAAAGGGGGATTTAATCTACATCGTCTTGCTGCAAATGTCACGTGCTATGTCCCGTAACACAGGGTCGCTGCTCCTTGAATAACTTTAGTCAATTTCTCTTTGATAGTCTGGCTAACGTCAATAGCAACAAAAGAAGCACAATAAAGGCTCGCATGTTAAATTCTGCAATGGCGATTATTCAACAGCTCATCTCTCACGTTAGTGTGTTCAACAATGGAGCTCGAGGCGTATCAATAACAGGAAGAGCACGTGTGAAGGTCTGGTGGTGCCGCTCCCTAACACAATGACTTATTTGGCGAAGGTTGAAATCGAAAGCAATTGCTAAAAAGTGCTAAATTGATTGCTAGTTTCTCTAGTTATGACTTATGACCTATAGCCAATCGCATTACGTTGTTTTAACCTGAGAACCAGCTCTCAGTCCTTCTTATCCTAATTAAATTCTTTGATTTTTTAAAGGGCTCCAAAAATATATTTAAGGCAAAAGCAAAACTGGAAACTAAAAGTAGTTTCTCGGTGCACAATATTCAACGGAACATAAAATACAGAATTGTTTTAATACAATTCATTTTGTATTCTAAAAAGGAAACAAAATACATTAACCGAGTAATAAATATTACGCAAAAACAAAACGGAAGGAAATTGAAGATTGGAAAGAGAATCATGGACATTCGACGGTGTCGGTGTGCAGTGGCAATATAAAAGTAATGTTATAAATAATACTATCGGTAACATTGCGCAAACACTAGTTAACTAGACCGCAGGCACTCCACTAGAACTTGAGATAACGGTTCGGCCTATTAGACGGTTACCAAGACTAGCAATCATAGCGAACACTGCACTAAATAATACAGGACCTTATTACGTGTGTCTATTTCACCTACTAAGGGATTACCTACGTAATCGTATTACAAAGTTTCATCACTATCTAGCCAAAGCGAATAGAGCTTTACTGCAGTTTACACAATAAAATTCGAGATTGGCATACAGGTTTAAGTTTGATCAAACCGAGATAACTAAACTAAAAGTTACCAACAAATGAACGCCCATAACCTTTCCTCCTTGAAGATACTACTTTCAGATAGGCAATAGCTATGTACCTAAATTAGATTGAGAAATGATTAATAGCAAACTCAAAGGAAGCCAAAGGTTAATAAATACAAGATGACTCCTGTGCACATCGACTTTCGGTCATTAATTTTCTAATGAAATCAATAATACTTGAGTTACGACAAAAAGGGCAACGGCAGGGAAATTGCTGTCGTGTCGAGAGTTCTATTATCCCACACAATATTAACCATTAATAACCCTCGATATGTCAAAACAATATTTCTCAAAACAAAGCAATAGCAATCATTACTGCGACCTTAACGATTACACGTAAGGTCAAAATAATGTAATATAGTTAGGAAACGCCAATTTTCTGCACGTAGATGAATTAATGATAAACGAATTAATCGTTTCGAATGAGTCTGGGGTACAAACAGATCTGACACTAGAATCACAGATCTACATTCCTTTCACTTCGTCAACAAATACGACCGAGGACTGACAGGTCCTAATGCTACTTAATTTAGTCAAGGCGACCTGTTACCACCTGTTTTTTTTACACATAATACCTGTGTTGCAGATGCAGACGATCATAACGTTATGCAAGAGAACATTTGCAAATAGCATCGTAGCTTATGGCTCCCCAGCAAATAATGACTTATGCGGTGCAAATGGATTTCCTATAACGGTCCCTCGCTCACCGAGGTTTATGACATAAGTACGAAGCGTTCGAAAGGTATTTGAATAATGTAACTACCATTGAAGGTACTGTTGTATAAAATATGATTACAAACTTGCGCTTTAAAAAATAAAGGTAAATTTGTAGGTAATTAATCGCAATTCGCAACCTTGATCCGTCAGTAAATTTATATCGTGGGAACGTGATAGTATTTCAAATCTGAAGACAAATATATTATAGAACCTTTACAATAGTTTAAGTATTCAGGAAGTGAAAACCATCAACCTCCAGAGAGATGGTCCCGTTACGTTGGCACATTATTAGCATGCTAGCCATCTCCAATAAAAAAGTAATTTACAAGCAATATATTAACTTTATTACGCGTAATTTGAAATAGCTAAGGTTCATGAGGACGACAAATGAGTCTGGAGAGCCCGGAACTTAGTGGGATTAAAAAGAAAAATACCGCGCTTGCGAACAGAAACATGCTTGCAACTTGTAATTAATTTTACCAAGCATTCAATTTACAACATTTTCAAGTACATTAAGAGGCTGAAAAAGTTATTCAAGTGACAACCTTGCCTTATGATTGTGTCTACGGTTTTTTCCGTGACTTCTATTTTAATTCACTGGCATAGTATAATATCCAATAATATCAAACGCTTCGCATCACAGACATGTTGTTAAACTGTACTATGTGTTATAACATCTTTTTTAAAAATAGTTTATAATGAAGTAGGCAATTATGTAATGTAGTGAGCGGATCCACAAGCGACTGCTTAAATAATAATTATTTTAAGTATCATATTTAATTTACCTGTTGTGGCCCACGACTCAAAAGTCAAAATCGTAGAGTGTGAAACTTTTTGTGCACTTCGTACAAATTAACAGTAAGACACCGTTTTCCTCGTAAAAACTAATTTACAGTAGTAAAACTTTTTCACAATCGCTAGAAACAAAACAAAACGATGAGAGCACGCTAATTAAGATCTTACGTCGCTTGTTAAACTCTACCATGATTTTAATCGAGGAAATTATATCATGCAAAGCAATTGAAATTTATTTAAAATAATTGGTACCGCTCATATCATTCGCTAGATATTCAACAGCCTGTAATGTATATTACAGATATAAATATCACGACTTAAGAGCACTCTTGAATAAGAGTATTTAATGAATCTACAGTATCAAATCTAGATTTAATATGAATTATTGATTGAGATAAAACGTGCATTTTGATATTTTTGGGAATCAAAATATTTAGTACAATGAGTAACTGACTCGAAAGCAGGCCAACTATAGCAATCTTAATATTATATTGGTAGAATGATTCGCGTTTGAGCCAAAGCATACTCATGGAGGGACAAGAAAAATAATTATTATTACAGTAATCACAAGAACATATGTAATTAGTAAATATTTAAAAACCATTACGTTGCATGGTGGTATCACTAAGCGATTTCTAACAAGCTTTTTAAACTAAGAGAATTAACTTTTTTAACCGACTTCCAAAAAACGAGGCGGTTCGGCTGTGGATATTTTTTTATTTTTATTTTTGTATGTTCAACGATTACTCCGCCGTTTGAGAACCGATTTTCGAAATTTTTGTTTTGTTGTATTAGGTTTCACTCCAATTTGGTACAATGTTCACAAAAGTGGTGACCTGATGATGGAATCCAGGAGTAATCGAGGAGACTCCTCGAAATTTATATGGAAACATGTGGTGATTTTGGTTTTATGTGAAGTGTACTAAGAATATGCTACCAAAAAGTCAAAAATTGGGTCAAGGTATACCATGGTTTCGAAGATGCTGAGAGAACTCCTGACTCTTTATAGATACACGTTTGGGAGTTTCGGCGTTTTTTTAAGAACAGAAAGCATATGCTACCAGCCTACCATGAAATTCAAATTCATCATCATCATCATCGTCATCATCATCATTACCACGTCGTGTTAAGGTCACCAATGTCTCATGGCACAAAATAATATTAATAGCATCCTTATAATATGAACTAAAAAGTATTAAATAATTTTTCCTTTCTAATATGTAGTGCCTTTTCCCGAATTCGGCTAAACCTCAACTATTTCTGTACTCAATCTTCATAATTTTGAAGTCGGTGCCAGAAACCTGTCAAAGAAATAAAGATTCAGCTATATCTGGTACCGACTTCAAAATGATGAAGATTGAGTACAGAAATAGTTGAGGTTTAGCCGAATTCGGGAAAAGGCACTACATATTAGATAGGAAAAATTATTTAATACTTTTTAGTTCATATTATAAGAATGCTATTAATATTGTTTTTAACTTGGAAGTCGGTTTTAATTTTTTGTTAAAAATAATAATAAACTAAGATGGAGATTCGTATCACGATTAACTTCTTGAATTATTATTATCCATACTTATAATATTATAAATGCGAAAGTCAGTCTGTCTGTTCGTTTACTCTTCACGCCCAAACTGCTGAACCGAATTTGCTACAATTTCATGATTATACATAGAGACATTTTGAGTTCCGAGAAAGGATACTCTTATCCCGAAGAAATGTACGCCTCCCGCGCGATAAACGAATCTTGGCGCAACGGAGTTGCGGGCGTCATCTAGTTTTTAAAAATTTTTTTCGGTCGGAACGTTTTTCGGCCCTTTTCTTAGTGTCTCGACTGTTTCGTGTTGTCAGAACTCTATCATGGGAATAGGCAAAGGTCGCTGCGGATGCTAGCAATATAATGAATTCATAACCGGGAATGTATGACGATCTGCACGTTCAGGAATTTTAATAAATGTAAGCAGGCGTATAAACTCCTCTAACAGCCGCGCTCGGAGACGTTAAGCGATTACTTAAGATTAATTTAATGAAGAGTTTAACTAAAAATGTATGGAGCTTATGTCAAAATCTTTATTAAAGTTAAGTGACTCGAAGACTCGAACTTGGCACTTCAAAGGCTCTTAAAAATTGTCCATAGTGATTTCGGTCTGATCATGTGCTCGTTAAACCAAAAACACGTATACAAGCAACGTCTTGCCCGGATTTCTCCAAGATCACAACTTAGATAATATTCTGTAGCCTAAAGTTTGCGAGGACTTTGGAGTCCGAACTCTAAATCGAGTCACACCCAGCTCTACTTCTCGCATTTGTCCAACTATACGAGTTAACAAGACAAATAATTTACTTATACAAGGCGTAACAAAACTAAGTGATAATACTGTAGGGTGTGTATGGGTCCCTAATATAGAGTTCACTTTAAAAGTAGCAGCGCTGAAAGAGCATTTTTTTAATGATTTGTGCACGAGCAAGCGCCCCAGCGTCATGGATTTTCCCATATAACAGTAAAAAAAGATACTCTTTCAGCGCTGCTACTTTTACAGCGAATTCTAGATAGAGTTCACTAAGGCCCGTATTTTTGGTCAGTACTTAAGATGCGATCCGGTCTCAAGACGCGGTTCGGCTCTGTGATTGGTCCAAATTTTGACAGCCAACCAATCACAGAGCCTGAACCGTGTCTTGAGACCGAGATGCATCTTGAGTACTGACCAAAAATACGGGCCTAGAAGATAGATATCTTCTCACTTAATATTATTTAATGTAAAAATAGTACTGTATTTCTATTATTTTAAATATATTTAAAATTGACGTGACTAGCTTCGACACCGTGAAAATTGAAATAGAGAAACTATATCGCGTATTTTGTGTCAGTCGCGAATCGGATAGGAAAAACAGGAGCTTATTTCCTTTTCCTCTATAAGTTTTCCCGTTTTCCTTGTCCTATTTTTATTATGTCCTTACAAGCTCTTCGTGGGCTGCATGTACGATGCTTGAAGGAAATGTAGCGCATTATCCATACTAATATTATAAATACGAAAGTGTGTATGTCTGTCTATTACCTCTTCACGCCCAAACCTCTGAACCGATTTTGGTGAAATTGGTAAGGAAAATTTGGATAGTTCCCGTGCGATAATCGAGTTGCGGGCATCATCTAGTTAAAAATAATGGCCCGAAGACGGCATTGGATGCACCTTGACATTTGGCCCCAATTGTCGAGTAATTTTAGGCCCTTTACCTGCTTTTAACTTTACTAATGTTAGATAATAGGCCCAGTAATTACACCAAACCCTTACTATGTTATAGACTTTTTGACCGGCCGATATGGTATACCTGGTAATTACTAACTGATATACCTTGGGATAGAAGTTAGGTATTTCGCAACCACATCGTTGCGTCGATGCAACGACACACCGCCCCCCCCCCCCCCCCCCCCCTTCATTCATTCATTTCTTCAGCGGGGCGAAACTTTAACGAGAAAAGAATAAAAAATAATATGGTCCGGGAGCCCTAGAACAATTTTTATTTCATTACCATATGCGGGGTAGATACTGCAGTTGCGAGCTTGTGGCCAAACAACTGCAAGTAAATATGAAATTAAGTGATGGATAAGAATTTTCGGACTATTCGGCATGTATTTGACTGCTTTCTGTAAGGTTATGTATGTAAGTGGATATGTATTAAGTGTTTTTAGTGATGTGTGTAATGTTTTAGGTATGATGCCTGTGGTTGAGATGATGATTGGTATATATTTAACTGTGCTTACTTATTATGTTTTTTTAGGGTTCCATGCCTATCCAAAGGGTAAAAACGGGACCCTATTACTAAGACTTCGATGTCTGTCCATCTGTCAGTCTGTCTCCAGGCTGTATCTCAAGAACCGTCGTCTGACATCGCCGTCGTCTTCTTCTTATCAATAATGCATATAGCAAGGATAGCAACAATAAAGTGTCCTCTTCGAAATCCATGACCTTAGGCAAGACGTGTTTCCGCTATAAAAGCCGGAGTCGAACTACAATAGTTCGAGACTCGATTAGTTAGTTATAGTATATTAGTTATAGTATAATTCGAGATTCAATAGTCGAGTTGCACACGACGCAACCACGTCGCAACCACATCGCAACAACTGGCCGTCGTCATTTTGTCGGTACCACAACGCAACCACAAAATGCTGCAGCGACACCGTTCACACGTAACCACAACTCGACGACATTTTGTCGTTGCGATGTCGTGTGGTTGTGGTACGTGTGGGTTGGCCCTTAACCCAGTTGCGGGAAAGGAGGACGTTTCACAAACGATAATTTAATACGAGAAGTCTTGAATGCAAAATGCGATGCTTTCGAAGCGCTAACCGCAGGAGTATGCCGTATAAGAGCGAAGCCACATTGATTCGTTGCGTTGCAATGAGTTACCGCAGCGGTTTTTAAGATAGTAATATATTTTATGATGAGTGATGACACGTTGATGTGTTGCATCGTCAGAGTGTTTTGACGAAATGACGGACAGAATAATATTATAATAAAGAGAGAGGGCAAATGCAGCGTCGTGCTACCACCGTTTCGTATTGTGTTCGAGCTGCGACTGCGGTGCGTTGCGTCGGTAAAACGCAGCTATGTGGCATACATTGCGGTTTTCCGACGATGCAAATCGCAACGCACCGGAGCAGTATGGCCTCACTCTAAGTCGAATGAACCAGCGCTACGTAGCGAACGGCATACATAATATCGCTTCGCCCACGAAGAGCATAGTCAATGATATCTAATTCCGCTGGGACCATTCAGAGTATTGTCTGTGCATAAAATATGGCCGCATTGTCTGAATAAACTTCATATGTACGAATTATCCACTATAGATTAAAATCTCTGATTGTATCTCGACATTCTCTAGTTGGATAACACTCGAGAGAGGCATTTGAAAATACTATTTTGCTATTGGGTTGAGTAATGTTGTGTACCTACATAATACACTTATCATCTAATAGTTGTGTGCACATCTGGTTTTTAATAAGAAGTGCATGTACCCAATAATGTTTTTGGAAAATGTCATTAAGGGTAAAGTTGAAACCCGCCCACATGAAGTTGCAGCAGACGACGTGTCGTCGCGACGTTACTGGTTTCTATTCAGTATTTCTATGAATAAGTGTCGCTAGCTTCGTGTCGCTGGCTGCGCAGGGGATTTCATAGAAATACATAGAAACCAGTAGTGTCGCGACGACACGTCAACTGCTGCAACTTCATGTAGCCGGCTTCCAACTTGTACCTTTAATGACACGTCGTCTGCGGTTGCTTCATGTCGTCCGTTGCCAACCGGCACATTTAAAGAAGATTTGAAAGAGATCAATCTGAAGATTTACAAATTGATGTCGTTCAAACCCTTCCGTTGATGATGAAAAAAACAGGAATAAGGGCAAAGATAAATTGTTATCGATGCTGTGGACATTTAACATCCGCAGCATACGTGACGATTGTGATTGTGATATGAATTTGATGTTTATTGCCTAACCACTATGCCATATACGGGCAAACTAGGTATAGGTAAGGTCTCATTGGAGTGTCGATCATACTAAGGCTAACTTAATACTTTACTGACTCAGAAAATTTGTGGTAATTAACGTCACAGTCAACGAAACCGCAGTTAACGACAAAACAACACCGAGTGCTCTATAGCAGTGTTTCCTATCTGTGGTCCGCGGACCCCTGAAGGTCTGCGAGTATAAATGTATGGGGGTCCGCGGTATCATCTCTGGACCATACATAATCCGATTTTTTGCAGTTTGTTTTATTAAGAGAGTCCGTGAAAAATGTGCTTGATTTCCTAGGGGTCCGTGGCTGAAAAAGGTTGGGAAACACTGCTCTATAGTTCACGTCTCATTATGAGATGTGGACTGATTAGATTACATGCATCTTCGTGAGGGCAAAAAATTGCTAAATCTACATACATATTTAAGTACACGAGCATTCTTACAGAATAATTTAGTTTTTGTCTGAAGATTTTCGTTCTAGCCGATTGTGAAAGTTCTTGTGGTTCCTTGGACACAAATTAGGCGTGAAGTGAAAAGTGATGACAATAAGCGCTATCGCAAGATATTGGCGAATAAAAACAAATAACGCATTTAAAAATCCATCGAGAAATTTCAACTTTCCTTCTTATTGGGGCTTTACTGAAATAAAATTACTTTATGGTGAAGTTAATTACACTGTTAGATAAAATCTTAACGTCGCGTTTTCTACTTAAAAAGTGTTATTTTAAATATACGTGGAGTCTAGGAGACTAGAAATTTAAAATTATTTTCTCTTTTGTAAAATGTACGAAGTTTTACACACTCATTATTTCACGTTATTATAAAACGTGAAATAATGAGTGTATAAAACTTTTTTTTTATATCTGGTGGTGGTTTTATATTATCTGGTGTGCCAACTCATTTGAGTCAAAAATATAATGAAATTAGTTTACGCAAATTATAATTTTTTACGTAATATAAATAGTAAATACTGAAACTAGGATCACCCTCAACATTCTCAGTAGTAGGTGACAATATGTCCCCCTGCTCAATATGGTGAGCATTTAATTTTTGAAAAAGATTCTGATATTATAGTTAAAAAAAGAAAATTTCCTTAATAGTTTTTATTTAATCAGCTTACAAAAAGTCAGGTTCAAATAAAGTACAAAATATCTTATAAAATATGACTGATAATACCTTGATCGTGGAAATCGCAGACATAAGAGAATTTTGATATAGTACCTAATAAAAATATGTACATATTTATTATTTTTACTAATGTTATT
Organism: Lysandra bellargus; assembly: GCA_905333045.1. Taxonomy (NCBI): domain Eukaryota; kingdom Metazoa; phylum Arthropoda; class Insecta; order Lepidoptera; family Lycaenidae; genus Lysandra; species Lysandra bellargus. Next base: position 2,361,017 of record HG995333.1, read on the forward strand.
AGCATTTATCAAAGTTAAACTCAACCCTTTAGCCCAGGGGTTCCCAATCTTTTTCAGCGTGCGGCGCACTTACAAGTCAATATTTTGTCACGGCGCCCTACTCTACCTAGCTATTACAAAAATATATATATATATATATATATATATATATATATATATATATATATATATATATATATATATAAATAAACACCTTTAATGATTATAGTTAGGTTAAGCAAGTAAATAATTATTATTTAATCTGCCTGCTTTGTATAAGTCATATTAAAATTTTATTTTACAATATAAGTGGTTATGGATAATGTTGGAGGATCGACTCGCGGCGCCCCTCTTGCCTTTCCACGGCGCACCAAGACGCCGCGGCGCAGAGTTTGGGAACCCCTGCTTTAGCCAAATCTTAGCAAGCAATAACATTTTTTATGTATAAATTCCAGTTTTGTTTGAGAATATCTACAAGACAAACAATAGAACTTATTCATAATCTTAGTAATTTAATAATAACACTACATTTATTTCCCATTCATAATTATACTTTTCTCACGGTCAGTTCTGGCTGTTTAGCATACATTTTTGTAGTATGTTATTGTTAGTAACATTTATTGTAAAAATAAAATAAATAATTAGGCTCAATTATAGCCCTAAAAATATAGTTTGTTATTTGGGGTTTTACCCCTATTGGGGTCTCGGAATCGGCTCCAACGATTTTCATGAAATTTAGTATACATATAGGGGGTTACGGGGGCGATAAATCGATTAATAGAAAATGTCATTTTATTCGTGTTTTATCGAATATCGAGCAAAGCTCGGTCAAATAGCTAGTTATTATTATTATCACATCTTCATGGAACAAGAATGTTACTTTATCAAAATATTGTTAAGTGCATACTATTCTCTTATAGGAGCTCTGTCTAATTATCTATACTTATAAAATTACATGTCCTGACTGACTGACTGACTGATTCATCATCGCTGAGCAAAAATTCTTAAAGTTACAGCCACGAAATTTGGTGAGTAGGGTTGTTTTATTAAGTAGACACCCACTAAGGAAGGAATTTCGAAAATTTTACCCCAAAGGGTCACCCCCTTTGGGGTAAAATTTTCAAAATAGGGGTTGAAAGTTTGAATGAAAGTCCATCATTTCTTAAGTTAAGAACATGAAACCCATCTCCGTTATTATACTATGCTAACGCGGACGAAGTTGCGGGCAACAGCTAGTAGTAAATAAAAATTGTTATATTGTACATTGTAATAAATATTATAACATCCAGATTTTTGAAATGGATTGGAATTAAGAACAAAGGTGTTTGAAGATCTAAAAAAAAGCCATAAGAATGTTGATAAATGGGTGAGGCTCACAGAAAATGTACCATAACACACGAGAACTTGTAACACACGGTAACACACTGGAATTGTGTAACACACTGGAAATACTGTTATGGTTGATGCACATGAGGGAATAAAAACTGGAATTTCAAATGAAATACGAATATAGATAAAAATATTTATTATATTATATTAACTTCAAACTTCTCGTTATTATTACAATGCTATATTGTAATAATAACGAGATCAAAATTTGTACTTAAAATGGCGTAGATTTTGGAGTAGAAACTTTGTTTAATTTTTTTAAATATATAATATTACGAATATTAAATATATATGATAAATACATATTACAAATATTATATATCATGTACATTATTATATTTAAATATTTGTATTATATTTTTTTTACTGTTTTGTTTGTACATAATATATTTTCTTTTTGTTCTTTCTGCATTTTGTTTTTGCTGTGTTTACTTCTTTCAGTCGTTCTCGATAGAGTTTCTGCCTTTCGGCAGGTGTTAGTGGCATCTATAAAATCAATTAAAAATAAAAACCATTAATTTAGTTGCATTTTACTTTTTGCTTAAGTATTAAAACTTTTTTCTAGTTTAAAACCCCAATAATAACCTACTTTTAACAATTAATTTAAATGGGACTACCCTAAAGACATTTCCTATTCACCTTAAAAACATTTTTGAATGTGCAGAAATCACGTAACATACATACAAAAGAAAATAAAAAATATCAATTGAACAGGGAACCCCCTCCTTTTTTTTTCAAAATCAGAAGTCAGTCAGTCAGCTGTCAGATATTCTATCTGTCATTGGAAAGTTTACAACAAGCAGTGAAACGGGCCCTTAGCCTGTTAATTTTGTATTCTCTCCTTATAATATTGGTTGTGAATATTTAAGGTAATATTTTTAACGGTCTATATATTGCAACGTGAACTAAGCTTTATACTTTTCAAGCGTGTTACGTCACACAACTCCGTAACACACGCAACACACGTGAACAAACACTCATGAATAATTTAACTTAAAATTCTTGTAGCATTTCAAACTTTCAAAGCAACTCCGTAATAAACTACATTATTTAGGAATATTTAATGTCTCTTTCACCAATATACACACCAAAACAACTTGATAATATTACTTACCTCGCTAAATTGCTTCCAAAAGAATCCAAATTCTAATGACGAAAAATACCACACACCAAGAACTGCATACTGTTCGCAAACCAAGTTGTCGGACACTACACTGCCTTTTCATATTGAAAGTCATAGTGTTGCCATTGTAATTAAATATAATTATGTGTTGCTATTGCTTTAACTAAAAAAGTTACTATGTAACACACATGAATCAGATAGGATACATTTGTTTATCAATCGTTTTTTATTTATTTTTTTACTAGTTTTATTACACTTATTATTGGAACAGTAGCTTTATACAATAACGTTTAGCATGACATTAAGAAATTACGAAACTTTATTTAAACGATGAAGTAATGAAGAAAAAGACAACGTACTATGCGTAGACACGTTTTATTTTTGTATGAAACTGCATATCACCAACTTTTTGTAACTGTTTGTTATTGTTTGGATTAAAAGTATTCACAACTTAAATCAAGTAATATTTATGAGGGAATAATGCCCAATACAGAAAAGTAATCAGATTATTTATAAGAACTACCAAAATAAAAAAATCTTTTGTTGAATCTTGACACGCGAAAAATATAGACGAGGTATATTATTTGTGAGCCTCAACCAAATATTGCTGAGTAAGCAACTAGAAAACACTATGTCTCTAAATGCTTTCTGTATTATAATTTACAGTCTTGTAAATAAAAATAAAACATCCCATAGCACTTAATGTATGATCCCATTATAATTAACATTTAACATAAGTGTACTGTTACACAAGTTACAACACTGTATACAAGGATAAATTAAGCTGTTATTCCTAATACCACGCATATTTTGTAAGAAGTCATAAAATATATCATTTTAGAAATACTTACATAAATAAAAACATATTTATGTTCATAAACGTGTAGGATATTCACAAGATGTGGTCATAGGTGTTTGGGTTAAATAAAATCAAAACAGTCGCATAAAACCACGTAGACTAATATAAAAGTAATAAAAGAAAGACATTACGTATTTAAATAAGAAAAATCGAAGAGCAGATTACTACAAATGAGTCTAAAAGGAATAGTTAGTCAGGACAAGAAAAGATCAATTAAAAACTTACCTAGTGCACATTTTTCCGACTTGGGTGTCGAAGTCATTATTACTTGAATTTAATATAATATCATATTAGTGTAAATCACAAAGTTTTATGTATAAAAAAAGTTTTAGAAACAAAACGCTACTAAATTAATGATCGACCGGCAGCCATATTAGAATATTTTATTTTTTTTCTCTGTCAGCTTAATTTTTTTAAACATAATAGACAAAGAAATTTAGATACAATACAAGGCCTTTATTATTTTGTTTCATAATACATTAACTATAGTTTGTTCGTTCTAAGATGATATGGGTGACAGTTCTCATATTCCTTGCTAGGGATTTTTTTTACAAGAAAATAAAAAAAATCAGAATGTAATAAATTATATTCCATCTACAAAAATAAATGTTTCCTGTAATTGTTAATGAATAAAAATGAAAAGTTGCTAAATGCTAACTTATTGATATAAAATTATAAATATTAACTTTGAATTAGGAGGATAAAATTATTGTTACGAAAATATTTGAAAAATGTCAGATGCATGAAATGAAACTTATGTCAATAGAGATTGACACAGTTGAATCGAAATCAAATCGATAAAAAAGGGCAGCCATCTTAAATCGCCGGCGTCACTCTGAAACCAGGGCTTCAAATAACGTTATTTTTTCATAACGTTATTGCTTCAAGGGCATAGATAACGTTATGAAAATTTAACCGATACTAGAAATAACGTTATAAATGTATTTAATAACGGTAAATGTTATAACGTTATATAGGATTTATAACGGTAAATATATGTTCTTTGATAACGTTATAGTCCGTCAAGAAAGTCATGACAGGCGGGAAAATTTTCTAAACGTAATCACACTTTTAAGGTGTATTTTTTTCTTTGTATTTTCACAGAGAACGCTTATTACATTTTAAATATGAGTGAGATTTGGTGCACCGTGCACGATCGCATACCTGATACCAGAAAATAACGTTATATTTACCGTTATTATTATAACGTTATTTTTTTGTTATGCCATAACGAAAAAATAACGTTATAATAATAACGGTAAATATAACGTTATTTTACTAGATATCGTTAAAAAAATAACGTTATCTGGCTACCATTATGAAAATAACGGTACGTAACGATATTTTTTCTGTTATTCGATAACGTTATGAAGCCCTGTCTGAAACTACAGTACGAAATCGATAATTTCGAATGCAATTCCTTTACGAGGTGATTCAATGTTTTTAAATTATTCGATTAATTTTTTTAGGTAACTTCCCTACTATTGTGTAAAATAACGTTGTATTTACCGTTATTATTATAACGTTATTTTTTTGTTATGTTTATACGAACAATATCGTTATAATAATAACGGTAAATATAACTTTATTTTTTGGTATCAGGCAGGGCTTCAAATAACGTTATTTTTTCATAACGTTATTGCTTCAAGGGCATAGATAACGTTATGAAAATTTAACCGATACTAGAAATAACGTTATAAATGTATTTAATAACGGTAAATGTTATAACGTTATATAGGATTTATAACGGTAAATATATGTTCTTTGATAACGTTATAGTCCGTCAAGAAAGTCATGACAGGCGGGAAAATTTTCTAAACGTAATCACGCTTTTAAGGTGTATTTTTTCTTTGTATTTTCACAGATAACACTTATTACATTTTAAATATGAGTGAGATTTGGTGCACCGTGCACGATCGCATACCTGATACCAGAAAATAACGTTATATTTACCGTTATTATTATAACGTTATTTTTTTGTTATGCCATAACGAAAAAATAACGTTATAATAATAACGGTAAATATAACGTTATTTTACTAGATATCGTTAAAAAAATAACGTTATCTGGCTACCATTATGAAAATAACGGTACGTAACGATATTTTTTCTGTTATTCGATAACGTTATGAAGCCCTGCCTATTATACGGTCAATATTATCACCGTCAGTACCACAGAGTACTTTTTTATATATAGGAATAGAGGTACAACTCGACGGCCAAATAGGGTAAGACAAGTGGCGCTCTCTGGAAGTAGGTTTTGACAACTTTTTGTCAATATATATACCTACATATAGCATTGGTTACTGGGTTTAGGTTGCTTTTTGTTTCTTTTTATAGGATGTTTTTCAATAAATAAAACACTGACAACCGTAATTGATATAATTTATTTTTTTCTTTTAAAACATTTCATATATAATTTTTTCGCTTTCAGCATAAACAAATCCGTATCATCATCACACTCTCTCCTATTCATTAATATTCTATTTATATTCTTACAGTAATTGTAAATGAAGAATCTGCAGGATATATTGATTAGAAAATCGATTAATTTTTCTTTATGCAGTTCACATTTTAAGAAATCAAATTGTATGTGAATAAATATCACTGTTTTAATTATTTTTTTTTAATATTTTTTATCTAAGCACTTTTTAATTATTGTGTAATTTATATCCTGCAGATTCGAAACACAATTCAAGAGAGAGTCGCTGGGACTGCAAAGCCATTTTTTATTAGCGTACTCTCTACGTTTTAAATACTCTCCTTCCTGATCGGACATTAAGTTTTTTTTGCATTCACTACAACCCTTGAATTGAAGACTTTCTTCTTAGCGGTTTTAACAAAATAACCGCTAACATATTGTAGCCCCCCAACTATTCGGGGGTCACTTTTGTCTTCAAGGGGTATAATTTCTATGTCCGGAATCTTAGACAGCTCGCAGTTTATTTGTTCTTTGCAGGCCCCGCTTGTGATGAGAACTTCATGCAAAGCATGGCAATTATCCACCTCACAATTTGCCCCAGGGGCATGGACACTAGATAGGCTGTTTATTAAAAGGCTGCTAAATGCTGCTTCAAACCCATCTGGAGTAGGGTTTACGTTCCGGCATCCTTGGCTCCTTATCGATCCAAAAAAAAATTCGATTGGATCCTGGTTCAGATGCCGCAACCAAACCGATGTCACTCCGTACTTCACAGCAATTTTTTTTAATAGTAGTTCTATTCCTTCTAGTGTCCATACCCAGTTATTTAAAGTGGGAACATGCTCCACATTTAAGGTTTTTACATTCACAAACTTCATATTTTTTAAAAATATTTTAGCCTCCATCCATGTTTTGTGAGGTGGCGAGTTTGGCGTCGCAGGTCCCAGAAGAGGTTTACTGTGCTTCTTCCTTTTTCCGAAGCTTCTATTAATTGAGTCAAAAAGTTGGTCAAAAAATAAGATGACGTCTGCGGTGTTTTGCGCATCTTGGGAGATTATTCCTTTTTCTGCAAAAATAAGATAAGAATAAATTATAAATAATATTCCTCACACATTCTCACAATGCAATCTTGTCCCGAACAAAGCATTCCTTGCTTGTAATTTGGGTACCGCAGACAACAAACCTATATTAATAACATAACACCTACAAATGATTGACTTACACGGGAATCGAACCCGCAATCTCCTAAGTAGGCAGATACACTAGCTACTATGGCATCCACAGAGTACTTTTTTATATAAGGAAGATCGTCTCGTACAAGTTTTTTTTTTTACAAGAGAAAAGCAGCAGAAGCAATAATACTCACATGCGCGTTAAAAACTTAACGCATGCAAAACAAGACGGATTATTGTTATCTTTCGGATTCCATAAAAATGGGCATGTTTCTTACAAAAGAATAAGCTCCTTGAGGTCATCAAGCTCTAATAGGCTACTTGACCTATTTTTTTTCTTCATTCTAATCGCTTCTTAATCATTCATTTTCACTAAAAAAACTAATATTTTAATATTTTAAACAGTAGAAACCCATAAAAATGTTGATTGAAAAATATGCCCTATATATGGCGCCGAAAACACTGTCCGCCATTGTGCCGCCATAGTGTGACGTCATGTTTTTGTATTTTATACTTTCTTTATTGAAAAAAGTTTTATGTGCTAAACGTACGAGTCTAACAGTGCTTAAAAAATTGAAAAAGAATTTAGAAATCATTTGTAATGTTGAACACTTTTGTAGAAAAGTTTTGGCCATTTCATTTCCTAACTACAATAATTAATGGAGATAATAATTATATAAAACTGGTGTTTTATTTGAATTATTCAAGAAAATATATTTTATAAATCCTTCTAGGCTTATTCATATTATTTATGTACAAATAAACTTACATATAACGAGCGCGATAAATAAAAGATATTAAATTACAATTAATGGGATGACGTCACATCCAGATCGGAAGTACCGCAAAAGCGTTTTCGTCAGTACAATTCCTATTTTTATGAAATCATATTTTAAAATCGACTTTATTTATCAATCATAAGCTTTTATTTCACGATAAGGGTGAAATACAGTTTCCTAGGCCAAGTTCTACTAGAAATATGCATTTTTTCAATAAAATTAAATATATGTCAAGTAGCCTATTATTGTTACAAGAAATTTCTATCTCATTATTAAGTATGTTTATTATGAAAATTATATTTATGAATTCTGTATATTATCTGCATATTATATTATACTAGCTATATGACCGATGAACGAACTCGAATTCAAAAATTTAATACTTTTTTGTGAATGAAGGTAGAAAAATAAAAAATCCTAGTTTACGAATCACGCGGCGAGAGCGTCCCTACCTATATAAAAAGCAGTGTCGTCTTCGCGAGTGTCAGTATTCAAAAACGAGCCTCTCAGAACGAATCTCTGCTCGAACGCGCCGCCTAAAAAAAATCAACTTCTACGTCGTTACTATGCGCGATAGCCTATAGAACTATTTAATCAGCCAAGTGTGAAATCTGTGTCAAGAAAAGAAGAGAAGAGGGCCCTCGAAGCGAAGCTACGGAACCAAACTGAGGTTGGTGAAATTATCTGCTTTTCCCGTCTTTATTCCCGAGATACAGTCCATTCAACTTAAATGAGGTTTTCTTATTTTTAATCTCCACCAGACGGCGCGACGATAGACACTTCTAGATTTTCTATTGGTTCCCCACCGATCTGAAATTATCTGTAGGTTGGCATCAGGGCTTCATAACGTTATCGAATAACAGAAAAAATATCGTTACGTACCGTTATTTTCATAATGGTAGCCAGATAACGTTATTTTTTTAACGATATTTAGTAAAATAACGTTATATTTACCGTTATTATTATAACGATATTTTTTCGTTATGTTTAAACGAAAAAATATCGTTATAATAATAACGTTATTTTCTGGTACCAGGTATGCGATCGTGCACGGTGCACTAAATCTCACTCGCAGCCCACTTTTTTGCGAGATTTGTGTGAAAATACAAAGAAAAAATACAAAGAAAAAAATTTAGAAAATTTTCCCGCCTGTCATGACTTTCTTGACGGACTATAACGTTATCAAAGAACATATATTTACCGTTATAAATCCTATATAACGTTATAACATTAACCGTTATTAATATCAATTTTTAACGTTATTTTTAATATCGCGTAAATTTTCATAACGTTATTTAAGCCCTTGAAGCAGTAACGTTATGAAAAAATAACGTTATTTGAAGCCGTGGTTGGCATCACGGATACATATTGGTTGTTTCTAAAAAATATCAGTGTACTGTCAAGTGTGGCATAAATCAAAATATCTTAAACCTAAGCGATCATTGGCCTAAGCGATTAGGTCAGTATACTGGTAACAGTTTAGGAACACGCAAATTGTCAAACTGACAACTGATAGTTTTGGCGGGCATGTCATGGGCATGTCACTTTCAAACTCCTACTTTTTATTGTTGGTGTGGTTTTTATTATTTTTTCCCAAATTGTGTTATTTGGGTCTTTGATGTTCATTATTGGTAAAATATTAGCCATGAAATACCCGTTTACTGGCACAAGTGCAGACAAAATGTTGTCAAAACCAAAATATATAATTCCTGTGATATTTGGTGTGAATATCGGTAAATAGGGCTATTTCTTCCGTGAGTTGAAACTAAAACATCGTTGTAATAACTTTGTTAACCTAGTCATTGGAATATTATGGCGTCGTTTTCAAATTGAAATCAAGTTTTACATTCTTTTGCCCAGTTTTGTAGCAATTATTGGTGGTATTACCGATAGTTGTCTACCCATACGCCATCTAGTTACTAAATGGAAACTGTTTGACAATCAAATTAAAAAGTTAGGAGGCGAAACTTTTTATTTTAGCAATAGCAACACTCTTTTGACATTTGTTCCTTTGACTTGCTGTTTTTGGCGGGAAGAGGAAGGCGCCTTTTTTTAACAATTTGGAAAAATCGTAGTTTTTATACATTAAAAGTACTTTTATATAGTATATGCAGGACGAGAGCGAACTATAAATCTTCGTCATCGACGAAAAGGAAAATAGATGATATCTCAGGCGATAAGTACAAACCCTTTAGTAAGCCTTCGTATTCTAGAAAATATCCTGACAATAATTGCAGCGGAGAATTTATTGTCTTCGTCGAACATTGTAATGATACAAAAATAGGAAACATGAACCCCCTTAGCCTTTCGAAAATTTTCAAAAACGCAAAAGGAGTTTATGAAAGAGCTAGAATAAGCGCCCGCAAAATAAAAATAACTTTCAAACAAGCGGCATTGGCTAATGATTTCCTCAATGCATCATTTATTCAAGAAAACAATCTAAGAGCATATATCCCAGCAGCCTCTGTGGAAAGGGTTGGGGTAGTTAGGTACATATAAGTAGCGATATTGACATAACTGGTATAAGTAGATTTATGAAAAAAGAAAATAATACATTTGTTCCGTTAAATACTATTACCTACTGTTACCTTTTCTGGCACTGTATAACCACAATGCAATAGGCTACTTGACCTATTTTTTTTCTTCATTCTAATCGGTTCCTAATCATTCATTTTTACTAAAAAAACTAATATTTTAATATTTTAAACAGTAGAAACCCATAAAAATGTTGATCGAAAAATATGCCTTTTATATGGCGCCGAAAACACTGTCCGCCATTGTACCGCCATAGTGTGACGTCATGTTTTTTGTATTTTATACTTTCTTTATTGAAAAAAAGTTTTATGTGCTAAATGTACGAGTCTAACAGTGCTTAAAAAATTAAAAAATAATTTAGAAATCATTTCTAATGTTGAACACTTTTGTAGAAAAGTTTTGGCCATTTCATTTCCTAACTACAATGAATGGAGATAATATATAAAACTGATGTTTTATTTGAATTATTCAAGAAAATACATTTTATAAATCTTTCTAGGCTTATTCATATTATTTATGTACAAATAAACTTACATATAACGAGCGCGATAAATAAAAGATATTAAATTACAAATGGGATGACGTCACATCCAGATCGGAAGTACCGCAAAAGCGTTTTCGTCAGTACAATTCCTATTTTCATAAAATCATATTTTCAAATCGACTTTATTTATCAATCATAAGCTTTTATTTCACGATAAGGGTGAAATACAGTTTCCTAGGCTAAGTTCTACTAGAAATATGCATTTTTTCAATGAAATTAAATATATGTCAAGTAGCCTATTTCTTAGATGGATGGAGATATAAGGTTCATAATTATATACCTCCAGTTCTACAATGTTTTAAATGCTTACTTTTCAATCACTCTGCAAAATATTGTTTTAATGAACAAGCATGTTCTAAATGTGCAGAGAATCATTCCTATAAAGAATGTGCATCAGAAGTTTTAAAATGTAAAAACTGTGGAGGTAATCACCTAGCTATTTCTAAGGAGTGCCCAATTAAGGCTTCTAAAATTAAGAAAAACATATCTTTGAGAAATAATAATTCTACTTATGCAGACATAACAAATAATTTAACATCTTTCCCACCTCTGACAAAAACTAAACCTCAAAATGTTAAAATTGTACCAGAAAAGATATCAGCCCAGGACATTATTAATAATCAAAAAATTTTAGAAGCCAAAATAAGCACTTTGTAAGTATAGGAAATTCTAATGAGATTAATACTACAACACATATTAAACAAACATTCATTAAAAACTTTAATAAGTAATGGATAGTATTAATATTGTACAGCATAACATCCAGAGTTTAAATAATAAAAAACATTTACTTCAATCACTCTTAATAGATAAAGAAATAGATATAGCTTTATTAAATGAAACATGGCTGAAAACTTCAAGTCCTCGGATTCATTTCCCTGGGTATAATTTCATTTTTAAAAATGCTTCAAATGAACACTGAGGAGTGGCAATAATTATTAGGAATTCTATAAAGTATGTGCAGCATCCGACTCCAAATTATCAAGATATACAGTCTGTATTGCTATAACCATAGAAACAGGTATAGGTTCCATTACAATCCTTTGCATTTACAGTCCACCTAGAAACAAAATTAATATAACAAAATTAAAAAACAATAATTAACAATCTTCCTAAACCTATTATCATATCGGGTGATTGTAACGCCCATCACATAGCTTTTCGTTGTACAATAAATAATACAAGAGGACGAGACTTGTATGAAGTTATAGATGAATATAATTTATGTATTTTAAATACAGGTTGTGCTACTACAGTAAGTAGACCAAACAATAACACTTCTGCAATTGATGTTACACTAGTGAGCCCAGAGCTGGCTCCCTATTGTGAATGGTATGTCGGTGAGGATCCGTTGGGAAGTTATCACTTTCCAACTTTTACAAAACTTAATACTTCTCCTATGCAATATGACATAAATAAAAATGTAAATAAGTATTTATTCAAAAAAGCTAACTGGGATAAGTTCTTTAATATGTCAAATGATTTATTTCAAGATTTTGAATATAATTTACAAAATCCTTTAGAAAGTTATAATCATTTCTGTGATCTACTAAACACTTTAAGAGATGAATGTGTTCCAAAAATTATAATAACTAATTCATCTAAAAAAATTTAAAAAAGGGTACCTGCTCCGTGGTGGAATGATATTTGTGATAGGGCTGTAAAGGATTGTAGAGAAGCTTTGGAAAAATATAGAAATAATTTGAGTATGGAAAATTATATAAATTATAAGAGATTAGATGCATTCAAAAAAAGGATTATAAAAGAGGAAAAGAGAAAAAGTTGGCAAAATTTATGCTCTACATTTAATAGATCCACCCCAGTCACAAATATTTTGAATTTTATCAAAAAATATAAGCGTGTAGATTCTAGCATAAATAGTAAATGTGATAGTTTTGTACCAGAATTTTTAGACAAATTTACATTTATGATGAAGTATGTGACAGTTCATTAGAAGATATATTTAAAAGTAATAATGATAGTGAATATTTCAACTTTTTCATGAAAGATTTTAGCTGGGATGAATTTCATAGTTCCTTAATGTCAAGAAGAGATTCTACTCCTGGACTGGATAATTTACCATATTTAATGATTAAAAATGTACACAAAAACGCACAAGTAGTTCTTCTTAATATCTACAATCACTTATGGTCCAAACAAGTTGTTCCCGACGAGTGGAAAACTCAGTGTGTTTTGCCCATTCTGAAAGAAGATAAGCCAATCCATGATCATAATTCTTACCGTCAAATATCACTCACTTCATGCATAGGAAAAGTTTTTGAAAATATGATAAAAGTTAGGTTAGACTACTTTACAGAAACTAATTCAATATTACCAGATTTTCAGCTAGGTTTCCGTAAAGGAAAAAGTACAGTTGACGGCTTTGTTTCATTTCTTAATGATATTAAGAATTCTTTAATGACTCATTCAAATGCAATTTGTGTATTTTTAGATGTGCAAGGAGCATACGATAATGTTAATTTGTCTGTACTTATAAAGGTTTTAAGTGAATTGGGCATTCCTGGTAGATTTTTAAATTGGATATATAGATTCTTGAATCACCGTCTTGTCTATGTGAAATTTAATGATATACTACATGGTCCAAAATTTGCACATAAAGGCTTAATGCAAGGAGCAATATTGTCTCCAATCCTGTATAATTTATATACATCACAAATTTGTAAATATGTAAAAGTATTAGGTGTTAATGTTCTACAATATGCTGATGATATTGTTATATATTGTATTAATCGTCTACTACGCTCGGCCAATTGTAATATTAATTTAGCTCTTAAGCAATTATTTACTGTTAAATTATTACAATAACGAACTAAAACTAAATATTAATTCTTCAAAAAGTTCAGTTATGACTTTTGGTAAAAGTCAATGTAATGTTCAAGTTAAATGTAATAATGAAGTAATCTCAATAGTAAATGAACATAAATTTCTAGGTATAGTTTTAGATGACAAACTCAAATTTAATAAACATATAGATTATATATGTAATAAAGCTTACCAGCGACTCAACATATTGAGATGCTTAGCAGGAGTTTTTTGGGGTGCTGATCCAAAAATTCTCTCAATGTTGTATAAAAGTTTAGTTAGGAGCCACTTTGACTATAGTTGCTTAGCATATATTAATGCTAGCGCTAGTCTTCTAAAAAAGTTAGATATACTTAATTCAAAATCAAGCGCTGCGCATTATAACTGGTGCGATGAAATCCACCCCGATAAACTCAATGGAAGTTGGAACTTGTATACCTCCTTTATTCTTGAGACGACTCATGTTAGCTAAGAAATACTTTGTTAAGATGATTGCAATTAGGTCCTCACTTCCTGTAAGAAAACTGAAAGTATCTGAGGAAATAGCTCACAGAACACTTTTACTCCTATCGGAGAAGAATGACAACTCTATACAATCAGTTTTTACTACCGCCATCTATATGCAGCCCGTACCGTACTAATCGGAAAAAAATGAGCGCGGGAAATTTCAAATTATTAGTGCGGTAAATTTAAATTCTATAGTTTTAAATGGGGGTTCTTAAAGGGTATTTTTTTAGTTGTAAGAAAAACTAAATAGGTAAACCTATTATTCGGACTGTCGTTTACCTATTTAGCTTTTCTTACAACTAAAAGTTTACATAATATGAAATAAAACAAATAGGTATATTAATAACATTTTGGTTTTATTGAAAGTTCACGTCTTACATTCTCCATTTATAAAATATATTACTTGAAGGAACAGACTCTTATAAAATAAAATATTACTGCTACTTACAGATATATTTAATAGAATCAGGCAATACTTTGCAAAATTGATATATTTAATAGAATCAGGCAATACTTTGCAAAATTTGAATACTTTAAAAAGTGTATTTATTTATACAAATATTACATACTAGATGACGCCCGCAACTCCGTTGCGCCAAAATAGTTTATCGCGAAGGAACCATACATTTTTCCGGGATAAAAAGTATCCTATGTCCTTTCCCGGGACTCAAAGTATCTCCATGCCAAATTTCAGCAAAATCGGTTTAGCGGTTTTAGCGTGAAGACAGACAGACACACTTTCGCATTTATAATATTAAGTATGGAAGTATGGAATAAAAATTATGTGTAGAACTTTGTGAATCAGTTTTTCTTACATTTTGTTCAACCATACATTTCACTCAACATTAAATTTAAAATGCTATACTTAGCAAAATATAACATATTATTATATTTTCTGTGGAGAATGCTTACTTGGTATTTTGTATGCAATTACTGGTGTAAAATAATTTTCATTTTAAGTTTTAAAGAAGTCGAAGCTTCTTCAGCAAAAGAACGGTTTTTTAAAAC